>JAHWGI010001057.1:47500-72500 GCA_029379305.1 Frankliniella fusca | reverse complement strand
GCACTGCACACAGCGCCACTCACCGAGCTCGGATGAGATCCTTCGACGGCCACCTCTGCTGCTGCTGCTGAACGCGTCGACGGCGGTGTATTCCGGATAGTCTTAAGAGTTTATCACAGGGTATCACACCGGCACAAGTCACTATATTATCACACTGATGGGGATGGGGGCCTTCACTACGTGGCACAAAACACGAATTTTTCACACACACACACACACGCGCGCGCACACACACACGGGCAGAGCCGTTGGGTTTAGGTATCCGTTCTTCTTGTTCTTGTCCGCGGCGGTGCGGAGGGACGCACTCAGACGACTCGGCTCTCGGCTCCACCCTCGTGCTCGGCGCGCTCCCTACTGGCGGCCGCCGCCGGGCCGGGCCGGGGCCGGCCGGAGCGGAGCGAGCAGGCGACGCGCGCGAGGGGGGAGCTGGGCCGGTTGCTAGGGGCGGGGGCAGGGGGGCGCGGGGCCGGGCGCCTGCCTGCCAGCGAGCTCTGCCGCAGCACGCCCCGCCCCGCCCCGCCCCGCCCCGCCCCACCCCGCCGCGCTTCGCTCCGCCCCGCCCCACCCCGCCCCGCTTCTGGCTCCTCCTCTGGTTCGATGCGGGAAAGCTGTAGCAACAAGTGATTGTGCTGCCCTGGCCGGGCCGCCGGGCCCCGAGCCCGCGCTGGTGCTCGGGAGCGCACGCGGCCGACCCTGCCGCGCGCGGCCGGCGCTGAGCACCAGCACCGCGGGGGCCGAGCCCAGCCCGGCCCGGCCCGGGCGAGCCGACGGGCTCCCGCCGCCGCACCCCAACCCCCCGCCCCGCCCCGCCCCGCCTCGCCTCGCCCCGCCCGCAGCGCGCCTCACCTCGCCTGCTGGCTCGAGTCGGCGCGCGATCCAGGACACTGCTGCCGGGCGCGGGGTAATAAAAGTGCTGACGAGACGAACAAAGCCGTGGTGGTGCTGGCCGAGGTGCGGGCTCGCCGCGGCCCCACCGCGCGTCCATCGCCGCTCGGCTACAACAATCTACTTCTCTTCCTCCTCCCTTCGGTCCCCGCTTGCTCGCATAACGCTCTTCAGTAACGACGCGCTCTCCATGGGCTCCTCCAGGGCCGCCCGGGCGCCATTTAGGCCAGTCACCGAAGGTTTTAACCTCGAACAAAAATATGTCAAGCTGGAAATAGGCTAGATCGGTGCAGTTCGATGTGCTGAATCACCTCCTGAAAAGTCTAGTGAGCCAACCCGTGCGCATTCACCGGAAATTGAACAAAAGGGCCTAAATGCAGAGGTTTGGGGTACTCGCTGTTGCTCTGGAACTATATGTGCGATTTTCACGGGACTGGTCTCAACACGTGCGGAAAGAAACAAGGAACAAATCCACTACTACACATAAGTCCCGATCCACTCCCCTCTAGTCAAAAACTTGACTGGAATGAAAAATTTCAAATTTGAGCACAAGTTTTTTAAACATATCAAGTCATTTCTCCGTAACGCGCCACTGGACTCAAAAATGTCCCAAATAAACGATGTGCGCTCATCCTTCAGCTCCATGAGGCTGCTTTTAGATTTGCGGCACATTGAACCGTTTAGGTGCTATCCGCCTTGAACTGAGCCCGTGCAGAGCCTCCTGCAGGCGTGCGCGGCAAACTCCCGCTGGAGCACGGCTCCCCCCTCCACCGCTCCGGGTGCGCCGTCTCTCTCCCACGCACGGGAGAGACAAGGAGAGAGCAGCGCGCCTCACCCGGGCCCGCCCGGGCCGGACGGCCGATAGAGCGAAAATTGAAACGAAAATATAACGCGTTTAGAAAATACTGAGAGTATTTTGCTTTCGCGTATCGGAAAGAGCTCAACGTCCACTACATCCTGGCCAAAGTCTACCCGGTGGTCTCTCATAGGAAGCGAGTGAGACGAGGAAAACCCCAAATTTGCACCATTGGCTTTGAACGGTTCGTTCGGGTGAAAGGTGAAAGGTACAAAACCACTCGTAGTCGCTATTTGACGCAGAAAGTCCATACTTTCGAATGGTGTACACAACAGTACCCAAATGTTGAACTGTCTGGTGAAAACACGGGTTGCAATGACAAAACGATATTCTTTTGAAATTACGGAATATTGTGTCGGCTCGAATTCACGATTTCTTGGCGGTTTTCATCAGTGTTTCCCATAGAAATTCATAATGTATGTATTGGTCCATGAAAATACGGTAAAGATGACTTTTAAAACCGTCCAGAAATCGTGAATTCAAGCCGACACAATATTCCGTAATTTCAAAAAAATATCGTTTTGTCATTGCAACCCGTGTTTTCACCAGACAGTTCAACATTTGGGTACTGTTGTGTACACCATTCGAAAGTATGGACTTTCTGCGTCAAATAGCGACTACGAGTGGTTTTGTACCTTTCACCTTTCACCCGAACGAACCGTTCAAAGCCAATGGTGCAAATTTGGGGTTTTCCTCGTCTCACTCGCTTCCTATGAGAGACCACCGGGTAGACTTTGGCCAGGATGTAGTGGACGTTGAGCTCTTTCCGATACGCGAAAGCAAAATACTCTCAGTATTTTCTAAACGCGTTATATTTTCGTTTCAATTTTCGCTCTATCGGCCGTCCGGCCCGGGCGGGCCCGGGTGAGGCGCGCTGCTCTCTCCTTGTCTCTCCCGTGCGTGGGAGAGAGACGGCGCACCCGGAGCGGTGGAGGGGGGAGCCGTGCTCCAGCGGGAGTTTGCCGCGCACGCCTGCAGGAGGCTCTGCACGGGCTCAGTTCAAGGCGGATAGCACCTAAACGGTTCAATGTGCCGCAAATCTAAAAGCAGCCTCATGGAGCTGAAGGATGAGCGCACATCGTTTATTTGGGACATTTTTGAGTCCAGTGGCGCGTTACGGAGAAATGACTTGATATGTTTAAAAAACTTGTGCTCAAATTTGAAATTTTTCATTCCAGTCAAGTTTTTGACTAGAGGGGAGTGGATCGGGACTTATGTGTAGTAGTGGATTTGTTCCTTGTTTCTTTCCGCACGTGTTGAGACCAGTCCCGTGAAAATCGCACATATAGTTCCAGAGCAACAGCGAGTACCCCAAACCTCTGCATTTAGGCCCTTTTGTTCAATTTCCGGTGTATGCGCACGAGTTGGCTCACTAGACTTTTCAGGAGGTGATTCAGCACATCGAACTGCACCGATCTAGCCTATTTCCAGCTTGACATATTTTTGTTCGAGGTTGGCACCTTATTTTGTCTTCGGTGACTGGCCTACATTGTCCGCCCCGCCTTCCTGCAGCACGTGCCACGGGCGCCGCGGGCCGTCCCCCTGCAGCACAACAATGTCCTGTTGTTGGTGACAGCCCTGCGGCCCCGGGCCACGTGCCGGGGTTATTCCGCTCAACGAGTATCAGCTCCTCAGCTCCTACATCCTGATTTACCCTCCTGGCCAACGCCGACATCCAGCACAGCTTTTAGTTTTCGAATTACCCTTCGGTACACCGCTGCAGGAGGGTTCTATGTCACCGACAGTGAAACAATAGACCATTCCGGTAAAGCAAAACGAGAGAAGAACAGAAGTAAGAAGATTGAGTGGGTATGAGGAATGTACGATGTGGCATAAGTTTCACCGTCGTATTTAGACGCCTGACGCCTAATGAAACTCGTGTAATGTTAAAAAATGACTCATCGAAAGTGTCGATTTTTAGTTAAAAGAGCAACAAGATATTGTTTCTAACTCTAAAATAGCTGAACTGGAAGAGACAGCGTTTGTCGTATTTACCATACTCCGCTTTGCTTCTTCTTTCTCTTCTTCGATCTTTTCGGTTTACCGGAATGGTCTATCCCCGCAGGTTTTGAACAGCTGTCTGATTCCGAAGATCGCTGTGCAACCTCCGTCCTTGTCGCACTCTTGAGCCTTTGCCGTATCCCCAACATAGGACGGAGGGAGGAGAGCGATCTTCGGAATCAGACGACAGTGCGGTGCTAGGATTCCTGACCCGGTCCCTCTCCCGAGCTTCACGACTCCAGCAGGCTGATTCCGAGGATCGCTCTCGTATCTCCATCCTCGTCGCACCTATGGCGGTGCCCTATGTTGGATATGGCGGTGCCCCGTGAGTGCGACAAGGACAGAGGCACGAGAGCCTGCTGGGTCCCGCGAGGTGCGGGAACCACTGAGCGATCAGAGAACATACCGGCGCGGCGAGGTGATCCGATCACAAGGCGGTGCGAACTAGAAGCGGGGCGCAGGTGGGGCCGTGCCATCCACCGCCCTCTGACTGGCAGATGCGATTAGAAATTGAAAAACTCGGAACCGACACGCACTGCCTTGACGCGGCGCGGGGTGGGTCGCGTCCGACACGCCCCTGCCGAGCTGCAGGTAGGCCGCCCGCGTAGGGGGGAGCGGAGAGCGCTGCCTACCCTCCAGGCGGAACGGCCGGCAGCCGCCCTCTAGGGCTGTGCGGTTAAGTCTACGGTGATCAGTGATCAACACTTGACCGCTGATTTTTGAATCACCGGTGAATTTTGAATCACCAGTGGAATTTGAATTACCGGTAATTCAATAATAATAACCGGTGATGTTTTTAAGTCAAAAATCACCGTTTCTTCGTAGGAAAAAATAAATTATAAAATACATTTTTAATTCATTTATTGCAAAAAATCTAGAAGTCATTGCAAGAACTCTTGATGTCTACTTCAAGAAAAAGATTTACAACAGAAAATAAATTGAAATTTAAGGTCTGGGGACATGGACGGCCGCCGCAAGAAGTAGCAAACGGTGTTCGGTGTTCTGTGATTACTATGGAAACGCAAGTGTAGACTTGAATGCAGTATTTCCTGCATACCTACATGTATTCAGGAAAAACTGTGTACTTAGTCAAGTATGCAGGAGATGCTGTGTTCTAAGTACACAGCATTTCCTGAATACATGTATAGGTATGCAGGAAATACTGCATTCAAATACACACTTGCGTTTCTAGAGTAACCGGTGATTGGTGACTTGCCGGTGGTTTTCAGAAATCGGTTAATCGGTGATTTTAAAAACCTTATTCGGTGACGATTGAAATCACCGAAAAAATCACCGGTAAACCGCATCAGCGCACAGCCCTATGCGGGTGCGGGATGCAGTGTGCGCTCCGATTTTGCCTGTCAGCCAGAACAGCGCTATACGCTTTTATATTATCGACGTGGAGCAAGAAAGCACGCTCACCCGCCCTCCTCACTAATACTTTAGACTTTCATCGCTTTTCCGACTACGTTTGACGCTGATCACGCTAACTTTACAACGTTTTTCTGACTACGTTTGACGCTGATCACGCTTAACGCTTTTCGCCAACCACGCTAACTTTACATCAGTACAAGCTGCTGATACTACGTATCATCTGCTTAAAAGAGAATACAGAAAAAGCAAGAGATCGTAAAATCGCAAAAAGCAACACGGGCGCAACTCTGCAACGCAAAGTACAGTGTCGCAGCTTGGATAAGGGCAAAAATACATGGATCGGCTTCTCCGTTGTGCATTGGTACTTTCGTTACCAAACCACGCCCATAATATTGGGTCTACAGAGTTGGCGAGACACTCATTACACTCGGAAAGGATTGGCATTTACAGGTATGAAGTTGGTTTTGAGCTCAGGTAACCGCGAGCGTTAAAAAGAGCCAAAATATTGAATAGGCACGGGTCCCGGACGAATTGTAGAGGCGGAGCGTAGCGCAGCGGCAGCGGCGCCCGAGAGAGCCCGGCCTCACTTTGTTACCAAACTACTCCCGTAGTATTGGTCCTACAGAGTGGGCTAAACAGTCATTACGCTCGGAAAGGATAGGGCTTGTGAGGTATGACATTCAATTTGAAGTTAATATCACGAAATAAGCACCAGAGGGTGTTAAAGACGAACATGTCTGCGGTGGCGCGCCGCTGGAGCCGGGGCCCGCCCGGCGGCCGAGCGGCGGGGTGGGGGAGCCCCGCCGCTCTCTTCTTACGGGAAGCGCTCGCCGCTGCGCTACGCTACGCCTCCTCAAAACGTCCGAGACCCGTGCCTACGCGCTCCGGAGAAGCCGATCCATGTACTTTGCCCTTATCCAAGGTCGCAGTCGCCCCGCCCCGCCACCACGACCGGCCGTGAGCCGTGCTGCACGCCGCTTGCTGCGCCACCGCACCGCTGCGGCGGGGTGGGGTGGGGTGGGGTGGGGCGGGGCGGGGCGGGGGCGGGGCGGGGCGGGGCGGGGCGGGGCGGGGCGGGGCGGGGCGGGGCGGGGCGGGGCGGGGCGGGGAGGGGCGGGGCGGGGAGGGGCGGGGCGGGGCGGGGCGGTTCGTAAGTACACAGCCCGCTGCGCGAGCGCCAAGTTGTTGACGTGCGCAGGGCCCCGGCCCGACCAGGCCCGGCGGCCCCGGCCCCGCGGTGCCAGGGAGTTGAACGTGCTGCGGTTTTATAAAACCTCTCGACCACCGAGCCCCGCCCCGCCCCTCGCCCCGCCCCGCCCCGCCCCGCCCAGCCCTGCCCCGCCCCAGTGCAGGGCGGATGTAACAGCGGGGGATTCGGCCACAAATCACACCACGCGCCGAGTAGGTGACAACCTTCGGGTGTGGAGTGTGTGAGCGTGAGAGTGTGTGTGTGTGTGATAGAGAGACAGAGAGAGAGAGAGAGAGAAATCGGGAGAGAGAATGAGAAAGAGCCTGCCTTCGTCATCCGGCGCGCGTCACAAAAAAACTGTACAGTCTGAGCCTGCTGGGCGCAGCGTCGCGATTGTTGACTCGGCCTAGCCCCTCGCGTCACGCCATGTACTCCTCCTTTGCCGCGTATCTTAGAGTTCCAAATCTAGGAAATTTTTCCTAGACAAACCCTCCCTATTAGGCAACCTGCCTCACAGTGGTGTCCGAATGTTGCCTAGTAGGCAGGGTTTATTGTCTAGGAAAAATTTCCTAGATTTGGAACCCTAGCGTACGTCCATGTGGAAGTTCGTTACGCGCCATCTCTGCCGCCATATTCTGGAAGAGCGCTTTCCTCGCCTTGTCTCTCTCGCACTCATGCGGGCTTCGCCGTGAAGGTGCGAGAGAGACAGAGCGAGGAGAGCGGCGCTCGTCGGTTGGCGACGGGCAGACGCTCGAGACGAGTCGGAGCTCGGAGCGGCGCGAACATAAGTCACCTGAGCGCCAAAGAAAGAAGAGAGGAGCGAGAAAATAAGAGAGAGAGAGAAAGAGAGAGAGAGAGAGAAGAGCGCATTCTGAGAAACGGTAATCCAAGCACGGCGTGGCTTGCTCGCTCAGCCCGGCTGCCTAGGCCTAGAGCCTTCCAAGAGCTGCGGCGGCAGTAGCGGCGGTGGTGGCTGCCCCGAGGCCCGGCCCGAGGGCTGCCCTCGCGTCACGCCGCACCTGCTGGCGGGCGATGCCTTTTTGCTGTGCGCGAGGCTTTTGCGTCGGCTTCCACTTGGGGCCCGTGGCGTGGCGGGGCGGGGCGGGGCGGGGCGGGGCGGGCCGAGCTCAGTTCGTGACTCAACCGCGCGGGCTTTCTTTCGTCGCGTAATTCTCCGGGAGTCACAGAGACGCTCTCTACCCGCGCGGGCTGCGCAAGGATGTTCCGATGTTCCCCCTTCGCGGGGCACCGTGAACAGCACCACCCCACCCCACCCCGCCCCGCCCCGCCCCGCCCCGCCCCGCCCCGCCCCGCCCGGTACACCTACCCCGCCCGCTACCGGCCCCGCTGCCCGACCACACCACACCACCTGAGGAGAGCGGTTCGAACCAGAACACCTTAACGAACCCATCAAGAAACAACAAGTGCCCCAGGACCGTGTTCGATTAGCACGTGAGAGCGGATACGGGGTCGGGACGGGCGCGCCGGGCCCGGGCTCATGGCTCTGTGACGCGCCCCGCCCCCAGCCGAGCGATTCCGAAGATCGCATTCATACCTCTGTCCTCGTTGCACTCATGGAGCACTACCATGGCCAGCATAGGGCACCGCTGTAGGTGCGACAAGGACGGAGAGATGAGAGCGATCTTCTGAATCAGTCGGCAGGGCGCTCCAGGACGGCCCCTCCGCAGCAGGCAGCGAGCGGAGCGGGGCGGAGCGCTCGTCTATGGCAGACCAGTCATCATGACTGCTGCCTGCCTGTGCGGGCACCGGGCGGGGCGGGGCGGGGCGGTGGACATTAGGCCGACGGCTCGGCTGCGGTCGGCCGTGGTGAGGTGGCACCGCCCCGCCCCGCCCCGCCCCGCCCCGCCCCGCCGGTACGCCTGGGGGCCACGCCACGGGCAGACATGGTCAGCTCAGCCGTGAAGCACCTGGACCTGAGCACGCCCGCAGATCACGGCCGCGCCGCCCCGCCCCGCCCCGCCCCGCCCCGCGCCGCCCCGCGCCGCCCCGCGCCGCCCCGCGCCGCCCCGCGCCGCCCCGCGCCGCCCCGCCCCGCGCCGCCCCGCCCCGCCCCGCGCCGCCCCGCCCCGCCCCGCGCCGCCCCGCCCCGCGCCGCCCCGCCCCGCCCCGCGCCGCCCCGCCCCGCCCCGCCCCGCTCAGGCCCGGCCATGGGAATGGGTTTACGTCTGGCGGCCTGCCAGCGGGCGCTGCAAGCCCGTGGCCCGGCCCGGCCCCGGCCTGCCTTGTTCCGGCCATGGGCGGCCATGGCAGCGCTCCCCGCCTGCCTACTCGAGGAGAAAATAACCAAGAACAAGACGGGTAGGGAGTGGTGTGGTGTGGCCGGGCCCCGGCCCAGCGCACGCATGCATAAGGACCCTCATCAGGCAATGAAACGTACGTATGTATCACTCACCAGCGGGAGAGAGAGGGAGAGAGAGAGAGAGAGAGAGAGAGAGAGAGAGAGAGAGAGAGAGAGAGAGAGAGAGAGAGAGAGAGAGAGAGAGAGAGAGAGAGAGAGAGAGAGAGAGAGAGAGACTTGTTGGGTGGAGCTGCCGCCGGGCCGCGCGGAGACTGGTAGACCCACCCCACCCTACAGGCTGCATGCCAGCTGGCCGACAGCAGAGCCGGCGAGGCAGGGCAGGACGGGGCGGGGCGGGGCGGGGCGGGGCGGGGCGGGGCGGGGCGGGGCGGGGGCCCCCAGCCCAGGCCCCCAGCCACAGAGCGGCTCCGCTTGGCCTATCTGTCTGCCTGCCGACAGAGCACGCCGGGACCGACCCGAGCCGACCCGCCCTGGTACATCCCGCTCCACAAGTGAACGCTACCAACGTTCTCCTGTCTGTCTGTCCCCCCCGACTGCCGACTGGGTGGTGCACCTTTGACTTCTTTCGGCTCTAGAGCTCATGATAATTACCGTACATGACTTTTACATAGCTCTCGTAACTCGGAAAGCATCAAGGAAAAACGGTTTGCCATTATTTTCTCGATTAAATAACTTCAAACGGCTGTAAATACCGAAAGTCCATGGCACTCAGGTGTCTCTGGCAGATTAAAGAGAGAGAGAGGCTCATAGTTTCTGGACTTCTTTCGGGTGTAGCTTCAAACTGGGGCAACTTAAAAGGTTCTGGTTTTGATAAATGGATTAAGAAGGCGAAGAAGATGAACGGTTCGACATCGTTTCGGCTAAATTCGGTTGATTTCACGGGGTCGTCTTGTGACTAGAAAACGCCAGGGACCTCTGCCCATAGCACCACCAAGTCCGTACTCCAGTTGTATGGCCCTCCTCCAAGGTCTTTGTTTTACCAGACAGACACGCGGTAAAAACTACGTCCTGGTTTCCAAGTAATTTCGGTAAAACCAAGACCCTGCAATGCACTTGCTCCGCAAGAAAACCGTGGCCGCTCGGAAACCAGGACGCAGTTTTCTTTCCCCGGGCGGATGGAGGTGCATGTGGCTCTAAGGAAGAGACGGAATTTGACGTGTACAAAATGCTGTCGCTTTGGATTGGAGGCAATCGCATACCATCTCATCCTTCTTTCGAAATGCTGCTGCAGTGCCACTGTTTGTTTGGATACGTGACATGAGGACAGAGAGAGGGGGAGAGGGAGAGAGACAGAGAGAGAGAGAGAGAGAGGAGAGAGAGAGAGAGAGAGAGAGAGAGAGAGAGAGAGAGAGAGAGAGAGAGCGAGCTTACATTGTGCAGCGGGGTGTACCAAGGCGGGTCGTGGTAGATTGACTTGCTGGCTGGCGTGGCGGCGACCTCCCCGCCGACCGTCATCATCCACCGGTGTCGAACAAAGGTACAGGGGGCAGACGGAACTGCGACCCGGGGGCGGGGCGGGGCGAGGCGGGGCGGGGCGGGGCGGGGCGCGGCGGGGCGGGGCGGGGCGGGTTGAGAACGCCTCACCCCGCCGCACCCAGCCCCGTTCTGGCGACGAGTGTCCGCGACGCGGTGCGCGTGGAGTTGGGCGCGGTGCGGGGAGAGGAACAGAGACAGAAAGAGAGAGAGAGACGTGGCGGCCACTAGCGGCCACGCAAATGGGAGCGTTTAGTGTTCGAGAAGTAGCCATTTGGCAACGCAGCCCGCCAAGCAGTATAAGAGCGAATGGCCTGATGGCAAGGGGGAAAAAACGGTGAGGAGAAGCTATGGGCATTGGGCAACAAAACAGAAAGAGAGAGAGAAAAAAAAGGAACACAACCAAATGGAATACTGAAGGGAGAGACTGCGCGAAATAGGTTCCCCCCTTTTATTCCTTTTGCCTTTTTTTGTAGTTTTTTTACGGTCGGACAGACCCGCTCCTCGGCCGGGAGCCCCGGTACCGTCCTTGTCGGCCCTTGTCCTGCCGGCCTCTCTCTCTCTCTCTCTCTCTCTCTCTCTCTCTCTCTCTCTCTCTCTCTCTCTCTCTCTCTCTCTCTCTCTCTCTCTCTCTCTCCTACAACACAGACAAAGGCACTCATCCATATTCACATAGAGTTTTGGCGAGATCCTGCTGCATCGCTATGTCGCTTGCTTCAGTTGTTTATTTATTTTTAAATAAATAGCGAAAGATGTGTAAGTGACCCCATTATTTCTATTCTCCTTAAAATAAAGCTCCCACTACAACAAAGTCACGGAGAGAAGGAGGCTGCCGCGGTACTCAGGATGCTTACGGTAGTGTCGGAGAAGCGTTACAACTACTGCCGACTTCATAGCCCTCTTCTTTTTTTCTCTTTTTTTTTTTTTTTTTCCTTTCTTTCTTTCAGCGTGCCCCCGGCCCCCGGGCCGTCCGCGCTGCCGCCGCGCTGCCGGCTGCCCGATAGCCTTATCGCCCGCCTCGCTCCCCGCGCCGGGCCGGCAGTGCGCGCCGCTTCCGCCTGACTGTTACACACTTGCATTCAGACACGATGCGATAACCCGCTCTAAAATTAAACACAATAACTACTTTGGCGGCGAAAATTTCACAAACTTCACGAAACTTGTATTCCGCCCGACACAACGATCAACACGAACTGGAAAAACCAAGTGAGCGAATGTCACACGCACACACCGCTTGCAGACCTGTGGATACTTTCAATTATACGATCGGACGCACGAGAGTGAAATTCAAAGGAAAATTCACACTTTTCCCCACTGTAGAAAATATTTCCGTAGATGTACAATATATTTTGTAATTCACGGCTACGCACAGCACATCTCGTACATGTACGACTTTACGCTTTTCGACTTTGTTGCTCACCAATCGATTCTGAGCTGATACGTATAGTAATAAAAATTTACAATATGAATTGTAATTGTACAACACCTCTCATAGAAAATTTTCCCGTATCCGGTACAAGAATTTCTCACAGTGCCAGTTGCAGTATACGAAAATGGATATTCACACACTCTCGATGTTTTCGCAGCGCACGGCGCGCCTCTGCTGCCGGCGCGGACTGTACGCGCGCCGCCGACCCTGCAGGGCAGGACCAGCAGGGCCTTTGTCTCCGTCGAGTCGGCGCTATGGACTGTCTCTCCGCGCGCGCGCGCACACACACACACACACACACACACACACGAGACTATTGTTCCAATTTATTTTCTTGTTTCTCACTCGGCAGGTTTCTTCACTCTGTGTGTGTGTGTGTGTGAGCGTGGACTGGATGTATGAGACCGGAGGAGGAGGAGGAGGAGGAGGGGCAGTGGGAGGCGTCTCGAGGCGGCCCCCGGGAGGGACCGTAGAGTGGAGGGCTTCCTGAGAAGAGAAGTCCGCACCAACATGGCCGCGCCTCTGTAGGCCTGGCTGGGCCTGGCGGGCCCGGGCGGGCCTGGCCCTCGCACCAAGACGATAACACCCACGTGTTTCCGACGCACTCGCTAATGGTGTGGCGTGGCGGGGAGTGGCGGAGGGGGCCCCCGCCCCGGGACAGCGGGAGCAAACACACACACACACACACACACACACACACACACACACACACGCACGCACAGCCACGCACACACACACGAACACACACAAACACCTGCCGCCGCCGCCCATCTCCGAGAAGTGAACGTCAAACTCCTCTATCCGTCAGTCTTCAATAAGCGTTTCTTTCTCCTTTAGGCGGAGACTCTGTGGGAATGCTACACATTATGCAACACGGAGTGAAATCCGACGACACAAAAATCAGCAAATCTCTTATATTTGCGCATTTTCCCCTATACATGCGCTGTTATCGCGTCACTTATTCGGCGAAATGTTGTGCGTCTCGCAGCGTGCGCGGCCGGCGGGCACATTAGGAACGCGTCATATTTATTCCTCACCTCCTTTCAAAGAGAGCAATGATGACGACCCATTTCCCCTCCGGCAGGGGGTGAGCTTACCCACCCTCCGTCAGGCAGCCGACTGATTCCGAAGAACGAGCTCTATCGCGCCTCCGTCCTTGTCGCCCTCATAGGGCCCTGCCATCCCAAACATGGGGCACCGCTGTCGGTGCGACAAGGACGGAGGCACGATAAGAGCGATCGTCGGAAACAAACGGCTGGGCAGGCACCCCCGCGCTCTGCGCAAAAACATCTCTCCGTATGGATAAAATGGGGCTGGTCGGTGGAGCAGCAGGGTGTGCGCCGTGCGGTGCGGCTCGGAGCCGCCAGCCGCCGCGCGCGGTCCCCACCCCGCTCATGGCCTCATGTAGGTTGCCGAGGCGACGTGGCAACGCCGGCCCTGCTGCAGCGCCCCGCCCCGCCCCGCCCCGCCCCGCCCCGCCCCGCCACTTGGCGAGTGCTGCGCCTGGCTTGCTTGCTTGCTTGGCTCCGCCGCTTGGCCTCTGGCTGGGGCTCTTGGTTGGGCTGGGGCTTTGGCTTGTGGCGTTCCCCGCCCCGCCCCGCCCCGCCCCGCCCCGCCACGCTTCTCCCATCTTGTGCTGCTCCGCCTCTTGTCGGCCTCCCAATCGCCGTGCCGCAGCGAGGCGAGGCGTGGCGCGGCGTAGCGGAGCCGCGGCCTGTGGCCTTTGCAGTTGCAAGCTATCCAAGCACCGAGGCGAGAGGGAGAGAGAGGGAGGGAGAGAGAGAGAGAGCACTCGACTGCAAAACACCTAACGGGTCCGCGGCTCCCGCGGCGGGGCGGGGCGGGGCGGGGCGGGGCCGGACCGAGCACACCGACCGCACACTGCACTCGCCCCGCCCCGCCCCGCCCCGCCCCGCTAGTCGCCGCCATTGCGTCCGCTCGGAAACAACAGCTCCGAGGCGTGCATAACTAAAGCATGTTCCAGCCCTCCCCTGCCCTGCACCGCCCCGCCCCGCCCCTGGATGGCTTCCACACGCTTGCACCGGGGCGCTCCTCCGGCCGGGACGCCCCAGCCCGCGCCAGCCCCACAGAGCCTGAAGAGAAATCATTACACGGAACCCTCTCTTCTGAAGCGCTCCTGGTACAGGCACTCCAACAAGTAATGGTGGGACTCGCCGAACCTCGCGATCGTGTGGAGGCTGCTGCTAGTGCGCATTCACATCCACATTCGCCATCGGGAGAACACAGATATGGAGCGCCATCAGCGGGCAACGGGATTATTGACAGCCAGTCGCGCGGCGGGTTAATTACTCGCAGATCAATCGACAGACCGATAAGAGGCAGACGAGCGGACACTCCTCGGCTCTCAGAGGAAACTCGCAGCACTGATCCGCCTCCTGGTCCTCCCCAGCAACTCGCCTTGCCTGCCGACCGATGCCGAAGATCGCTTCCATACCTCTGTCTGTCCTCGTCGCACTCATGGAGCACTACCACGGCCAGCATAGGGCACCAACTGTGGGTGCAACAATATATGAGGATGGGTCTCCTGAATCAGTCGGCTGCGCTCGCTGGCTCGCTGGCGAGGAACAAGGCGAGGAAGATACACGATTTCCCCCACCCCACCTCCCCTTCCCCACCCCAGCCCCACCCCCACCCCGCCAAGACACCTTGTCCTCCGTCTCCCGCCTCTGCCCCAGCTTCTACCTGGAGACTGCTTTATACAGCGGTCCACCTCCAGCACATCACGCCGGTGGTGGTCATGCTCTCTCTCTCTCTCTCTCTCTCTCTCTCTCTCTCTCTCTCTCTCTCTCTCTCTCTCTCTCTCTCTCTCTCTCTCTCCATCGGACCGAAGGCGCGCGCACGGCGGAAAGAGGTCATCACGATGAGTGCGGAGTGCGTGGCGGTGTTCTTGGCCTGCGACACGGCCCGGCCCGGCCCGGCGGCACCACGAGCAGCACCGCCATGTGTGTGGGCGAGGTCAATGCATGTCGCGCTGGTACACTGTCGCGGCTCATTCCGAAGATCGCTCTCTCGTACCTTCGTCCTTCTCGCACCTGTGGCGGAGCCCTGCCCTGAGTTGGGGATGCACTGAGAGAAATGTTTCGTTGCAGCCATCAACATTTTGATACCCATAATCAAATTTTGTTCGGTCGGTCCCGGTTAGTAATAGGCATCTAAGTTTTAGTTGCTGTAACCGAAATTTTGGTTGCTCTAACGAAAGGTTTAGTTGCTGTGACTAAAAATTTGATGCCCATGACCAAACGGAATCGATCGAACAATTTTTTATGGCTGCAATGAAACATTTCTCTCAGTGTGGCAGTGCCCCGTACCCCTTGAGTGCGACTATAGGACGGAGGCGCGAGAGCGATCTTCAGAATCAGACGGCAGCTCGCAAAATGAGGAAACGAAACAGCACATCCAGTCACTTACTCAGGCAGAAGCGCGGTGAAATAGCTTTCGGCTGAGATCTGGAGCAAGGGTATTTGAGATTGCTCATTAAAGAGAAGACGAGAAAATATTGGTGGCAGTGTAGCCGGCTCACGGGCACCCTTTGCTGTCGAGGCCGGTCCAATGAGGTGCAATAAAACCCGAAGGACAGACGCGTCCGGCTGCCGCAGTGATTTGGCGGTCAGCAGCAAACAAAGAGAGAGAAAAAGAACGAGAGAATAAGAGAGACAGTGAGAGAGAGCGCGCACACCGGATCGCAGCAGGTGACCGACAAATCGGTTTTCTAAGACATAAAACCCTATCATCTTCCACATCCGAACTCTTTCCGTGCCAAATTCACAAAAACAGAAAAATATCTTCCCTCCTCTCCCCTCCTCCCCATCTCACTGCAATTGCAGGGGTGAAATGTCTCATCTGAAAACAGCAAGATTTTTCCTCTTGCCTTATTGAAGAGAAAGAATCCATGATACCACTCAAATTAGCTGAGATAAAAGATGGAAATCTTGACTCCAAAAGGGCGCGGTTCCCCAAACCTCATTCAATAAGGGTGAGAAATTCTTAAGACTTTTTCTCTAATCGAGCGAGGAAACCAAACCTCGCTCTCAAAGAGTGAGACAAAATTTTTCGCTCTCCTGAGGGCGAGAATCCTCGCTTTGGTATTTTCAGTGAGCTCTCTCTCCGTCTCTCTCTCTCTACTGTTTAGTCGTCAGTACTATTATCCTTCAAAAAATATCATTTATCAAGTATCTCTTTCTCTCTAAAAATATCTTGTTAATCTTGAGTATTTCCATGCTTTGTCATTCCATTCAGGGATTTATTTTATTTTATTGTAAAGTTGTGTCCATTTTAAAATTTTGTTGTCATTTTGTTTTGAGAGCGGTGTGAATGCTCCAGTAGGACTTTCTAGTCCTTTCGCGTCCCACCTTAAAAATAGTAAATCAAATCAAATGAAAATATCTCTCTCGCCTCACCCAGTGCCCTCTCCACCTCAGCCTTCTAACCCTCGTGCCTACCTGCATTTTCCTTTTTTCGGCAACGAATTTCAATGAATCCATCAATTAAATATCTGTCGGGACGGGAGGCCGAGCCGAGCCGAGCCGAGCCGAGCCGAGCCGAGCCGAGCCGGGCTGGTCCAGGCCGTGCCCTGCTTGGCGCGTCCGGGCCGCGCCAGCCGGGCCTGGCAGCCGACGCCCCGCGCACAAGATGGCGGCTCTCTCTCTCTCTCTCTCTCTCACACACACACACACACACACACACACACACATTCACACACAGACACAACGATACGCAACGTCATAAGACCGCGCATGCGGAATGTAACGCCATCAGCACAAGTGCCATGGACGCAAACATATTTACAGTTTACGTCAAATCACGCATTAGCTGATCTAAAATTGAAGATTAATTTGAACTGGTAATGCTTAGTGAGCGCAAGGGGGAAGGGGGGGCGACGGTGCCAATGATTGAACTAGGTTTGATACTCAAAAATGACGAAGATGAAGAATTATATAATTTAAAAGTTATGGTATTTTACTTCCACCTTTGGGTCGTCGCAGGACATGGTCAACGCCTTTCTAGCTCAGCTTCACACAATTTCAGCGCGCGCATCTAACTTGTTTTGGTAACAACCATAGCGTCCTGTGCAGTGCTCTGCAGTAGCCGGCAGTAGCATTGTGTAATGCAATGGCAAAATAGCTACCACAAAGGAAAGGAGGGATTTGCTCTGAGCAAAGTGTACGGAACAGCCTCGGGAACAGCACACGTGGAGGTCGAAATTTTTAGTCGAATCGATATCATTTCGAAAGTTTTTCGTGTCGACATCGCAAAGATGTTGAACACTCGAATGTCCATTCGACCAAAAATTTCGACCTACAAATCAATTTTGAAGGTCCAATTCCTGGCTCACGGGATGTACACGTACACGCGGCGGCGTGCGCACCTTGGAGGAGGGCATATACATACATAGCCCTCTTCCAAGCGCGCACCCGGTGCATCGTGAATGCTCGCGTGAGTGTATGAGGGGGTGTGTGTGTGTGTGTGTGTGTGTGTGTGAGAGAGAGAGAGAGAGAGAGAGAGAGAGAGAGAGAGAGAGAGAGAGAGAGAGAGAGAGAGAGAGAGAGAGAGAGCGTGTGCGTGAGGCTGCACAGCGTGGGTCAGGTAGAAGCAGCGCCGGTGCTGCCCCCCCCCCCCCCTCCCCCAGCACAACCTCCACCCGGCCGCACGAGCGTGGAAGACGCACAAATCATAGCACACTGCACGTACTGTGCCTCGCGTTTAGCGCAAGGGCGAATACAGTCGCGACTACATGTAAAACGCGTGCATCACGGCCCGAACCTCCAGAAAGATCGAGTTATTTCGTATTGAGGGAATTGAGTGAGCTTACGGTGTTGTTGTTGTTGTTGTGCGTGAATACTTTAAATTTTGGAAGCAATTGGCTGAATTGGGTAAATTGGGTAAAAATTAACAGCAGGTCCGAGGAGGACCCCGGGACCCCCACCCGCTCGCTCACGTGTCGCTTCTATTCTTACTTACGTGGTTTTCTATTCCTCCTCCTTATCGTTGCCGAACATCTGTTCCTGTTTCCTCCCGGTGCAGCGAGGCGGACCATTATACTGCGCCGTGTGTGTGTGTGTGTGTGTGTGTGTGTGTGTGTGTTTGTGTGAGAGAGAGCAATCTGATAAGGGCCTGTAGGTCTGGTCTGACCTTGCCTCTCTCTCTCTTCCCGAGAAACAAGCACAACGCCCCGCAGCCCCTACATATCTCTTGATAACGATACGGCCAGGCCAGTGGAATTTTTAGTCTTACGGCTGCCAAGCTTCGCGAGGGAGAGAGTGGAGGAAAGAGGGGAGGGGGAGGAGGAGAGGAGAGAGAGAGAGGGAAAAGGAGAGAGAGAGAGAGCCTGGCTGTCGTCGACGCTCCCCGACCCGACCCGGAGACCCTCAGGGGGCGAGAGAGAAAGAAAGAGAGAGAGAGAACGACTTCGTCTCATGGATAATCTTTCTGACACACATGCATGCACATAGCTGAGACTCTTAAAAGTCTAAAATACAACTATGTACATAGTAGCTGGCTGCTCGTATGCTCGCGCCTTGCTTGCACTATTCTGGTAATCCAAGTGTGCGAATGTCGCACACTTGTAGGTGTGCGAGGATTCACACTGGGAAAACAAAGGTAGGACGAGAAGGGTTTTAATGCCTTTACCAAGGCATTAAAAATTAGCACCCCCGCAAAGGCATTAAAATTTGACACCCCTAGAAAGGCATTAAGTCCTACCTTAGTTTTTCCAGAGCATTCGTACACTTGGCCACTCAAACGTGTGAATACCCTAGTAAAATTCACACGTTTAAGAGGCCAAGTGTACGAATGAATCCTCGCACACCTACAAGTGTGCGAAATTCACACACTTGGGTGTCCAGTCTAAAATCAGTCACGCCGTCTCCTTGTCTTCCGACCTTGTCTTGACTTGACTTGAGAGAACCTTGGACTAGACAAATATCGCAGGGCATGACACACGGCGCACGAATGTAATTTTTTCTCCATATACGTCGTGAGGCACGAGTACAAGTGCGGTCGTTAGGCAGGCAGGCAGGCGCGCACACACACACACATATATACACAAACACACACGCACGCTCGGGTCACGATCACATAGCGAGCCGAGAGAACGGACGGAAAAGTTAGAGTATTTGACGTCAGCAAGCGGCTGATAGTCATTACGCTCTTCCTCTTGTTTTTTTATTTTTATTTTTTTTATTTACGTGGCCGCTGCCCGCCAATAGTGCCCTCCACATCGCCACAGGCAAGCTCCAAGAGGAAAAGCCTACTGTCTGGGCACGCCGCGCCACGCCACGCCACTCCAAGCCACGCCGAGCCTCGCCGGGACACACCTGCCGGGGGCAGGCATGCTCGGACTGTGGGATGGACGGCGGGCAGACAGACAGACAGACAGGCGGACGGACGGGTCGACTTGGCTCGCAAAATTCTCCAGCGGTACACAAAACAAACGAAACCAAAGAGCAGTATAAAGCGCGCGACGCATAATAAAAACCCAGTCCAGGAGGGTCCAGGCTCCGGCCGGCATCGCGTCTGGCTGGACTTCCCCCCTCCACCCCCCCCCCTCCCTCGGCACAGCTTTGCCCGGGTTATTTTCTCCCCTGTTTATTTTCTGTTCCTCCTTTTAATCTTTCTTTTTTCCTTCTTCGTTTTTCGTTTTATTACCATTCGCCTGGCCGTGTTTCCCCGGAACATACGGTTCAATAACAGGCTTCCTTTGTCTCCCGAGCGGGCGGGATGCGAGCAGAACAGAGAGAGGGAGAGGGATGGAGGGAGGGAGAGAGAGAAAGAGAGAATGAGGAGGAGGAGGAGGAGGAGGAGGAGGAGGAGGAGGAGGAGGAGGAGGAGGAGGAGGAGGAGGAGGAGGAGGAGGAGGAGGAGGAAAAAGAGGGGATCCACGACAGCACGGCCCGATGTGAGAGGGAGATGCAACAGATTTTCGTCCCGCCTCATTTTAGCCCAAATATTCTCAACTCGGTGAGTTCAAAAAGGAAAAACCAAAAACGAGAAAGAAAACAAAAGGAAACAGTTGACTTTAGTCGACTGACGAAAAGAACGGCCAACAGACGAGAATTCGTGAGTCGGGGGGGGGTACAAAAAAGGAAGACCGGGGAGTGTTGCAGGGAGGTGGCAGAGGGGGGCTGAGACCACCCCCCTCCTCCTCCACCCGTCAGAGCCAAAGCTTCCGCAACATCTGCTGTTTGAATAGGTTGGCCCCCCTCCCTCTTCCCTCAAACTGCGTGTCGTTCTGTCTGTTTGTCTGCCTGCCTGCCTGCCTGCCTGCCTGCCTGCCTGCCTGCCTGTCTGTCTGTCTGTCTGTCTGTCCGGCCACCCGGGCTGACAGGTGCACAAGCCACATGCTTCCCAGCAGACGCTACTGCTGCCTGGGACTGTACACCTGCACAGCACGCCAGCGGCGCCCCAGAAATACATTGTGTGAGGCGACACGGAGGGTATTTGTTACTCGCTCAGACTGTACCCGCGGCCGGACGCATCAGTAGACCACTGTTATCTGAAGTGCATCAACGTTCATACATTTTGCCGTAATAATGACCTCAAAGCGATACACACTAAATATCACACCCGGGCGGATTAAATATATATAAAATAGGTTGATATAAAAGGTTGCTATAAAAGTGAAATTGTCGATGCAACGTAAAATTGACTTCGCCTAAAAAGTGGTATTTTTTATTATTGCAGCACACAAGCGATGAAAAATATCACATTACGTCGCAATTATGATTACTAACTCAGCCAGCAGTGCTACACTGAAAAAATTAAGGTGCGATATAATGCCTTTCAAAGGCACTACTGCAATAGCGCCTTTGGAGCGGCACTAAAACAGCCGAAAATAGCACCTTCAGAGGCCAGTAGCGCCTTTGTAAAGGCACTGTTACACTAACGCCTCTACTACAGGCATTAAAGAGCACCTCTGTTTTCCCAGTGTATATGTGGTGTGTATCGCTCTTCAAGCTTCGAGCTGCCATCACCCTGAATTTGAGGTCTTTCTATCACCGTATAGAGATAAGCGAGTCAATTTGTCTCTCTCAGCGATGAATAACGTTTTTGGCGACGGAAGCCTGAGGCCGGATGGAGAGCACGGCACCCGCCGCGGACAGGCCCCACCGCGTGTCAGTCCACTATACCGTGCATCAACGCGAGAGTAGTTTTCCCCGCCCGTCCGCGCGGAGCAAAGAACTCAGTCAGACTGGCTGCGCTGAGCGTCAGCCGCCTCGCCGCGCGCTGACCACTGACCTGCAACAGGAGAGAGAACGGGGCAATTAGTCACAGACGTCTTAGTCTCAGCGGGGCCGGGCGGGGCGGGGCGGGGCCCGGCGCGAAGCCGTGGGTCGAGGTTAGGCCCCGCCCCGCCCCGCCCCGCCCCGCCACGCTCCGCCCTTTGATGGGATGGAGACCGGTGGGCGGCGGGTAGCCCACCCCGCCCCCCGCCCCCGGCCGCCCCGCCCCACCCCGCCCCGCTCGGAGTGCATTGCCCCACAGCATCCAGCTCTGATCTCTAATAGCGTCAGGACACAAGAGCGACTCGACGAACGGCTTGAATGGCAAGAGCGAGAGAGAAGGAGAGAGGAATTTGCGTCTCTCTCTCTCTCTCTCTCTCTCTCTCTCTCTCTCTCTCTCTCTCTCTCTCTCTCTCTCTCTCTTGTCGCTTTGAATTCGGCGGGCCACCTGGGGCGTTCCGCGCTCCCCAAGACGTTTCTGATTTCACCGAGTGCATGAACACGCAAACAGGACGAGATACACGGCAGGAAATATACAGTACACCCTACCTCAGCCCCGCCCTGCCCCGCCCCGCCCCGCCCCGCCCCGCCCCGCCCCGCCCTCCGTTTCATTTTAAAAGTAATCCTGAATTTATGGTCTTTGGGCCCGTAACACAAGCAAGCACACGCCCTGCAGCGCTGCGCCTGCTACGGGCTCCGGCCGCTCCAGGAGGCTGATTCCGAGGATCACTCTTGCGCCACCGTCTTTGTCGCACTCTGCTACCCTGCTACCCTGCTACCCCCAACATAGGGCTCCGCCATGGGTGCGACAAGGACGGAGGTACGAGAGCGATCTTCGGAATCAGACGGCTGGACTGGTTGGGCCGTTAGAGTTAGAGGGTCGCAGGCAGGGCTCCGGCGGGCTCCAGTGGGGCTCCAGCACACTGCGAGCCTTCTGTCGCACTCTCTAAAAAACATTGTACCAAAGTACACTGTTAAAAAAATCGTAGGTTTACGGGAAAATTTTCCGTGATGTGGGTCGTAAAATTACAATCTGAAAATATAATTTTGCAAGCACTTCCTATCGACCTGGAATGGATCGACGAGCAAGAATGGACAGTCGTAGATTTACAACACTTCTCGTGAATCAAACTCACAACAAATGTTGTAAATTTACGAGGGTATTTTTTACGGTGTACACTGTGATATACAGTAACTTTGTACAGGAGAAGTATATTATCGATGTACTCTTTTCAGTGAACATCATCCTATAAGACTCTGTCTCTAAGGTATGTGTAAATACTTTGAATGTATCCAAGAAATGAGTAACCTTTCCAGTACAGTTCGAGCAGGCAAGGACTTGACCAGTGCGTGCCGTGGTTTTTCCCGCCAGTGCCGAAAATGTCTTTTCCCCTGACTTTCAGTACGCAAATACGGTGTAATATTTAACATTTTCTCGGTTGTAAAATCAAAAACACTGAAAAAGGGGGAACGAATGCATGTCAATTACGAAAGGATCAAGCGCGCTTTAATGAGTTTTTTTTTTGTGAAATTTTACAAACTTCTGAACTTTATTTTCGATGTCACCATTGGATTCCTCGCAAAATTTCCGTTCGAACGAGCATACATGTCATGGGACTCCAGCCTTTATTTTCCTCGCACGTGATACTGTGATCTTCCTCAGAGTCCTTTTTCGGGTTTTAAAACTCCCCCTCCCCCCCCCAAAAAAAAACCTGCACGTCATCCTCTCGTGGTCGACCTACATCAATCCGGCGTTTTCAGTGAAGTGGCGTTGGTCTTGAAATTTTCGTAGTACATGTATTTAACTTTTTGCTTTGAACACGGATCCCCAGCCTCGTGTCTTGCCCAGAGCCAAGTGTGAGCGCGCCTGGAGCCGTGCCCCGTGCCGAGCCGAGGTCAGACCGCTGCCACACAGAGCCTCGGTACAGCCACAGTCAAAAAGTGCGCTGGCCGTAGGCAAGTTCAGCTTGACCACCGCAATCGAGGGGGGATTTTCTCCGAAAAAACTTGTAGAGAGTACTCCGTATTACACTGTATTACGCGAAATTGCACCGGTATTACATAGAAAATTTTGCAATTTTAGAGCATATTTTAACAGTGTTTGGTATTACATTACGCGTAAAACCGTCACTGGAAATTTACTGGTCACATTTCTCGCCCGTAATGAGCGAAGCAGTTTTTCATCGCGCAGTAAAAGTGACGTTCACTAAAACCCCTCAAATCGAGTCTTTTCTGGTATTTTGAAATCGCTCCAGTCGAGTGACGTTTGATGATTTGACTCAAAAAGAGTCATCAAAAAGACTCTGGCAGAGCCATGTAAATCCATCTCGCTCTCCCAGGAGCATGAAAATTTTGTACAAAAAAGTCGCTCTCCCAAGAGAGACAAAGGCGACTCCTATATTTCCAGTGGTGTAATACCGAGGGGTAAACAACTCTGAATTCGGTGTACAAATTGCGTGAATTTGAATTGAATTTGTCTAAATTGAATTGAATTCGTTTTGAATTAGCTTTGAATTTTTTGAATTTATTGCAAAGTTTTTTTTTGAAATTATTGTGATTTTTTTGTGAATTTACTTGAACTCGTTTTAAATTCGGGGATGCCCCAGAAAATACACGCATATCTGATCCAAATTATTCTCTCAATTACATGATGAAATAGGATTTTTAGTAAATTATTGTGAATGATTTCTATTTATTCCAAATTATTGTTAATTAACTTGCAACTGCGCAAAGTAATCACAACTATTTCAATTATTTTTTAAAACTTTTCAGAAACAAATTTTGCTCTGCAATTGAAAGGGTGGCGTGAAAACATGGAAAATTTTTGCGGCAGTAAACCTCCCGAAGGAGGTTTCGGTTCCCGCCAGGCACAGGGCTTTTACCCCCTGTGGCAGCCAACTGCTTCGGTGTTCCATGGGAACCGGCGCTTTGCTGACTGCGATCCTATCGCGCAATTCGACAGATTTGATCCCCGTACCACCATTGGCCTACCCCTAGAGGTACGAGCGGTGTCAAGAGCGTTAGACTTCCTGAACCCAGTTTCAGAGGCCTTACCTCAGAGGGGTACGCGGGATTCGAACCCACAACCCCGAGTGCCGACACGTAGCCAGAACAGGAAGCGACCCAACGCCCAGAGCCACCGAGCCAACGGCGGTGAGACGTGTTTAACTTCTATTTGACCTGCCATCCAGCTGCGGCCAAAGGGAATGTCAAGCGCGAAAAACACTTTCCCGAGTGGGAGTCGAACTTGGGACCACTCCGTTCGATGTTGCGCGCTCTACAACCTGAGCCACGACGCTATGATGGCTGTCCAGTGCGACGGGTCCGAGTTGTATTTGCCGTCTCCTTCTGGCTGGAGGCTGCAGGAAACGGCAAATACGACTCGAACCCGTCGCACTGTACAGTCATCGTGGCGTCGTGGCTCAGTTGGTAGAGCGCGCAACACTGAACCGAGTGGTCCCAAGTTCGACTCCCACTCGGGAAAGTGTTTTTCGCGCTTGACATTCCCTTTGGCCGCAGCTGGATGGCAGGTCAAATAGAAGTTAAACACGTCTCACCGCCGTTGGCTCGGTGGCTCTGGGCGTTGGGCCGCTTCCTGTTCTGGCTACGTGTCGGCACTCGGGGTTGTGGGTTCGAATCCCGCGTACCCCTCTGAGGTAAGGCCTCTGAAACTGGGATCAGGAAGTCTAACGCTCTTGACACCGCTCGTACCTCTAGGGGTAGGCCAATGGTGGTACGGGGATCAAATCTGTCGAATTGCGCGATAGGATCGCAGTCAGCAAAGCGCCGGTTCCCATGGAACACCGAAGCAGTTGGCTGCCACAGGGGGTAAAAGCCCTGTGCCTGGCGGGAACCGCAACCTCCTTCGGGAGGTTTACTGCCGCAAAAATTTTCCATGTTTTCACGCCACCCTTTCAATTGCAGAGCAAAATTTGTTTCTGAAAAGTTTTAAAAAATAATTGAAATAATTGTGATTATTTTGCGCAGTTGCAAGTTAATTAACAATAATTTGGAATAAATAGAAATCATTCACAATAATTTACTAAAAATCCTATTTCATCATGTAATTGAGAGAATAATTTGGATCAGATATGCGTGTATTTTCTGAGGTCATTCCTTAAATTCGCTTGAATTTGTTTTGAATTCGTTTTGAATTCGCGTGAATTAGTTTGAATTAGTGTGAATTTTGAATTAGTGGTGTACATCAAAATTCGGAGTTATTTACCCCTCGTGT
>JAHWGI010001057.1:22500-42500 GCA_029379305.1 Frankliniella fusca | reverse complement strand
GACTGGTTGGTTGGTGTCCACCAGGACGTCAAAGAAGTGGAACAACAGCCTGTTCCCCTCCGGCCTGCCCGACCCGCCGCCGCGCCGAGACGTGCAGCGCAGCTACATCCTGCAGAAAATGGTGACGACCACCTCCCCCCTCCTCCTCCTCCGCTCTCTCTCTCTCTCTCTCTCTCTCTCTCTCTCTCTCTCTCTCTCTCTCTCTCTCTCTCTCTCTCTGTGTCTCTCTTGCTCCACCGCGGCGTTGGCGCAGGGCACGACATGACGCGGCGCTCGGAACGTGAGGTGTCAGGCAGACAGGCGGGCAGGCCCCTCTGCCCCTCTCTCCCCCCCGCCCCGCCCCACCTCATTCCGCCTCGCCTCGCTCTGCTAGTTTATGATACATCAGGCCTGGGCCATTATACAAGAGACGAGTGGGGTGGGGTGGGGTGGGGCGGGGTGAGGCGGGGCGGGGCGTTCACTGCCCGAGCGGCCCCGCGGTGGCTCGGCTCTGCTCGGCTCGGCACGGCTGAAGGCGCGTACGGGTTGTCGGCCATGATTTGTGTCGCGGTCTGCGCAGAGCGGCGCGGTGCGGCGCGGCGGGCTGGGGCCTATACACCGTCCCACCCCGCCCCGCCCCGCCCCACCCCACCCCACCGCCCCGCCCCACCTCGCCGCAGCCTCGCATGCGTCAACGTCAAGCCCATATCAGAGGTCAATACGCCGGCCGGGCAGGGCAGGGCTCGCATCCAAGCCGGAGCCGGGGCGTGCGGCATTGATGCGGGGGCAGTCGCCGCCCCACCCCACCCCGCCCCGCCCCGCCCCGCCCCGCCACGCACCGCCCCGCCACGCCCCGCCCTGCCTCGCCACACTCTCTGGCCACACCCAACTCTACCCCATCCCACACCCCAGCCTCACCCATCCAGGCAGGACGCACCGGACGAGTGGGAGCCACTGCCTAGAGCGAGCCTTCTCCAACTTCAACGAAGCCCTTACAAAATGTTAAGTTTACTTTACTCTCGATTCGAGTACACTCAGTACAAGTACACTGCAAATACCAGAGCGAGGATTCTCGCCCTCATGAAGGAGGGCGATAAATTTTCTCTCACTCTCTGAGAGTGAGGTTTGGTTTTCTCGCCTCAATTAGAGCAATAGTTTCAAAAATCTCGCCATATTTAAGCGAGGATTGAGAAACCTCGCTCTTTTTCTTTCCTCGCTTCTTTCCTTTATCTCACTTCATTTGAGTGATGTTGTGAATTCTTTCTCAATAAGAGCCAGGTTCCTAAACTCTCACTTAAATGGGGCATGAGGAAAAATCTCGCTCCTTTTTGATGAAACACTACAGTATTTATTCTGCATATACATGGGTATGTACACATTATTTGCGGAATACTTCTATGTATGCAGTAAATAATGCATACTTGTACACACTTGGTTTTCCAGAGCACCCGAGTGAGTGAATGTAACACACTTCTAGTGCGAATGCCCACTCGTGCACGTGCAAAGTGTGTGAATTTCCAAGGAGAACTCACATATTTACGCTCTTAAGTGAATGAATGGGCATTCGCGCACATGCAAGAGTCCGAATGGGCATTCGCACACATCCAAGACATTCACACACTTGTACTTCGGGGGAAAATTCAATAAGAAAATATAAATAATACGGAAAAAAGAGAGAAATTCGTGCCAATTTATGGAATTGCAGATCCGTAAAATGAAAAATGCTGCAGAAAATGTAAATGAGGTAATTTTTCGGTGTTTTCTTTTGGTGATAAATCCACCGCCTTACAGAGTTCTTTCCCCCTCGCTAAACGTAGAATTCAGAAAAGTTTTCGCAGTCAGCCGCGATTGTCAAAATCAATTCGGGTTACAGCACTCCGGCGAGCGCTGACGTCCGCTCCGCCCGGCCCCTGAGCCTGAGCGCTTTTAATCGCAGATAACAGGTGGAGATTACTACACATCGGGCCGAAGTTTCCACGCGATTAAGAGCAGAGCGACAGCAGACGCAAGCGCGGAGGATTTGTCGACTCACTCACTCAATCTCATTCCTTCGCTGAAATAAAATGCCAGGAAAAGGTCGCACACACCAAATTGTCATGAAAATTTTTTTATACGCAGATACAGATTTCTGTAAACACATGCTGTTAATGCATAATTTTGTGCGCAACTATGGACGAAATTGTCCGCATGGTCACCTTATTTTGTTCTTAGTTGAGACCACAATATTATGCGTGAATTGAGCATGTCCACAAAAATCTGAATCTGCGTATTAAAAAAATAAATAAATCATATTTTAGCGTGTTCACACAAATGAGCGACAGTGACCAGAGCAACAATAGCCGGCAAATGATACAGCGAGTGAGTGAACGGCCGGTGACGAATAAGCACGCTGAAAGGAAGCCACTTGACGACACGAAAATTCCTTTTTCAGCTCCGGCGGGCAGCAATGCGAGGCGGAGCGCCAGTGCGGACAATTACGGGGCCTATCCGACTGTACCCGGGCGGGCAGGGCCGGGCGGGGCCGGGCGGGGCCGGGCGCCAGCCGGCTTCCTAAAGGCTCCCGCCCCACCCCACACCGCGTCGACTCCGGACACAGCCGGCCCGGAGGCGTGCCCGGAGGCGTGCCCGGAGGCGCCCCGCCGCCCGGAGGCAGCCAGCAGAACCCTTCAGGCGCAACACCTGTCTCGCGGGCGCCTCCAGAACAAAGGAAACGAAAGAGAGGGGAAGAACAAGAAAGAAAAAAAAAAAAACTGGAATAAAGAATAAGGGAAAAAAAAACAACAACAGGTGAATCAAAGAGAAGAGGAAAGGGTGGGGGGATAGCGTGGAGACGGAAGAGGGAAGGGGGGGGGGGAGAGGAGAAGTATTCCTTTTTGACATGTGGCCGAAGCGTTGCGCACCGCAGACGCATGTACGTATTGTGAGGTACGTAGGGGGAAGTGCGCTCGCTCTCTCTCTCTCTCTCTCTCTCTCTCTCTCTCTCTCTCTCTCTCTCTCTCTCTCTCCCTCTCTCTCTCTCTCTCTGGCACGGTGCTTTGACTTTATCAGATAATGCGAGCAGCTCAGCCTGTGGGACCGCAGACTGACAGACAGACAGACACATACTAAACAAAAGTAACGCGCAGTCACAGCGCCCGTTTGGTATAGATAAGTTGTAATGATGCAAAAATCCCCGGACCGTAAAAACGGATGTGACACTGCTCCAGATAGAAACATAAAATAAAATCAAGCTTTCTTATTGAAACATGAAAAGTCGCTGAAGGGGGTTTCTTGAAGCTCGATAAGACGTTAATCAGGAACTTTTCCGCCATGCGTTACTCGAAAAATTTCGATTGCGTTTTTTTCCACGTCGATGCTTATTGACAACAGTAGTTCGGGCGCAGGAGGGTGGAGGGACTAGGGAGAGCCGAAGCGCTTCTGGGCCCGGTGTAGGGTCCCCGGAATTTTCAAGACATTTCTGTTTCGCCATCCACACACTTTTGTGTGAATGAGCCATGTCGTCTGGGGATCCTGCTTCCACCCGGGCCATTGCCGAACGTCACGGCCCCAAAATTACATCTCTATGTGTTGTTGAGCTGCCGAAAGGCCCTGCCCGGGACGCGCTCGGCCTGACGAGGGTTCGAAGGCCGCGCAATGTGCATTGCCTCCCTTTCCCCAATATTTCACCGGTTTTTATTGCGAACCTCCGGCCCAGTCACGAGCTGACATGTGTACACAAGCTGTAGCGGCCCTCATAGACAATGGGGGCCCGGGCCGGAGGATATTCGGGGGAAGAGAGGCTCTGCGCGCGGACGAGAATCCCAAAGGCCGGGCCGCCGGCCGGGCAGGTCACAACAAGCCGTGGCAATTAGGCACGGCCGGGCTGTGCGCGGAGGGACGCTGCTGCCTGCAGCCCCCCTCCGCCCCCCCCCTCCCGCCTCCTGGAGGCGCGCACCCTGGCCCATCCCTGGAACTCCTGGAACTCACGTATTTGGTGATCGGGCCAGGGCATAGCGCCCGCCCATCCTGCCCCTGCAAGTTGCACCTGTGACCACCCGCGACCCGCGGCCCGCGGCCCGCGGCCCGCGGCCCGCGGCCCGAGGTCGCCGCCACCCGCGGCCGCGGCCACCCTCTCATCGCCGGGGTCCGCCCTGGCCCTGGACCTGCTGCACCGCCCGCCGCACCGCGTCGCCGTCGCGCGGCCGCGCCGCACCGCGCCCCGGGCCCCGGACGAGGCTGGCAGCCTCCCGCCGCCGGCCGCCCCCGCCGGGCCCGCCCCGGCCTCCAGCTTCGGGCCTCCCGGGGGCCCCGGCTGGCCCCGCCCCCTCCCCGAAGGACCACGGCGGAGCGGCCGAGGGGTGGCTTCGGAGCCCCGCCACGCTGACCATGGGGAAGACCAGGAACTTCGGCGTGGCGGAGGTGCGCTCGGCCACCCCGGACCCGGAGCGGCGAGGGAGGAGCTACGACGGCGCGGACGGGGATCACGGCGAGCCCCCGCTCGGTGGTGCTCGGAGAAGTCAGTCGAAGTCGAGCCGAGTCCTGGAGAGCACCGCCGAGCGAGTCCGCGTGCCACCGTGAGAGACCCTCCGCGTCGAGCCCCAGTACCCTCCTTCGCCTCCCACTCCCTAAGTGCAAGTGCAGTGATCAGTGAAGTGCAGCGATTCAACAAAGTGCAGTGTTCAGTGCAGTGAAGTGTGTGAATTGTGCATCAGTGAGCCCAGAGCGGGGTGTGGATGTGACAGTGTAAAAATTAGAGTAATAGTGATCGTGTAACTTTGTATATATTGGACAAAATATAAATAGTGTAGATATTGTAGCCCCGCGAGTTTCCCTGATACACCCCCATCACTCCCTCATCGATTACCCGACGTCCAGCAATCCGACATTTTCGAATCAGATCAGCGGACCCCCTTACATTTGGCGCCCAACAGCGGGGCTGGACTTGTGTGAAGATCTCTGAGTGGAGTGATCAGGAACAGTGAACAGTGTAGATAATCAGTGACAATGTCATCGAATTATAACTTGCGAGGCACCAGCTCAGCGAGTGGCCGTCAGGAAGCAACCACCACGGGACAGGAGGACGAGGTGGTCATCGTGGCTGGCGGACCCGCCGGCGGGGAGCAGCCGCCGCGGCGCGCGGCCAGCGCAACGGACGGCGCGGACGGCGCGGCCGGCGCGGCCGGCGCGGCCGGCGCGGCCGGCGCGGCCGCTCAGCCTGAAACGGACGCGCCACCCGGAGGCGGGGCCCAAGGAGAAGGCGCCGCGACCACCCAACCGGCAGGAGAGACGCCGCCAGCCTGGCTGGCGCCCCTGCTCACATCGGTGACGACGCAGTTCGGGGAGGTGCTGCGCCAGAGTGAGGCCCGGACGGCTGCACAGATGACGCAGCTCATGGCCGCCATCAAGGAGGCCACCGCCACCCCGCCGCTACAGACCAACCGCTTGGCGCCGCCGCTCACCCGCACGGACAGCTGCCCGTCCTCGGCCGGCGCCGCCGCCGCCGCGGCGGCCACCACCGAGTGCGACCGCCCCGCGGCCGCCACCAACGAGGCCCCGGCCGCGGCCGCCTCGGGCTCGGCCGCGTCCGACGCTTCGTCCGCCGAGGCGTACACCCCGAGGTTCGAGGCGCGATGCGAGTTCGACGGCCGGGGCCACCCGCTCGTGTTCCTGGAAGAAGTGGAGAACTATTTCGCGGACGCGGGGGTCCCGCCACACGCCCAGCTGCGCATCGCCCTCAACTGTCTGCGGGGGAGCGCCCACGACTGGGGAATGGCGGAGCGCCGCCTGGGGATGGTGAACAACTACGCCCAGCTCCGCGCCGCCATCCGGCGGGAGTACTGGTCCACCAGCAGGCAAGAGCTGGCGAAGCTGGAGTTGTACCGCGCCCGGTGGAGCCCAAGCTCCAACACCACCATGGCGGAGTGGATGGTCTCGATGACCCGCAGGGCGCAGTTCTTTGACCCCCCGGTGCCCGAGGACCAGCTGGTGGAGCGCCTTGCGCACCACTACCCAGACAAGGTAACCTCACAACTGCTCGGCAGCCCGGGGCTCACCCTGGTCACCATGCGGCAGTACCTCCGCCGTCTCGACGGCTCGAGGGAATGGCGCGCGGTCATGGACCCGCGCCCCGCTGGCGCCAGCCGGGGCCCCGCGGCCCGCGTCGCGGCCGTTGCAGTGAAGAGTGCCGGTGCTGAGGGCGGAGAGGATGCAGAGGAAGGAGGAAAGAAGAACCTGAGGCCGTGCCGCACCGACGGGGCCCCCGTGCCGGCCGCGGCCCTCGTCAGCCCCCTCGGCGGCACCGTCCTGGGGCAGTGACGCCCCACCCCAGCCTGCCGCCGTCCCGTCCCCTCCGCCTCCCTCCCCGCCCTCCAGGGCCGTGGGACGGTCTGAGAAGAGGGGCTCCATCGGCGGCAGCCGCCGCGTCGCTACGCCGGGCGGGCGCTGCACCTCCAGGGTCATCTGGCGACCGGAGATGCCGCGGCGCCCCCGCTGCACGACCGCGAAGAGGAGCGCCCTGGGAAGCAGGCGCGTCGAGTCTGCGCCATCGCCGCCGCGCGCGGTGCGGCCACGGGGGGGTCCTGGGCCCAGCGGAGCGCCCCGCCTGGATCGGCCGGTCCGGGCCGCGGGCCGTCCCTGCCCAGCCGAGAGCCCTGCTGCCAGAGCGGGCTCCCACCCTCCCGAAGTGCCCCGCGCGCCACAACAGCGACGGCCTGACGGACTCTGACCCCACCTCCTGGAACGCTGGCCAACAGACGAGCCGGCCAGTTCGGAGGGGCTACCCTAAGTGCACCTGTGTAAATAGCCATGAAAATATGTGTAAATTGACTGTAAATCACCCTGTAAAATATTCTCCAATGCCTGCTTGTATATTCCGTGTGTATATCTGTATTCAACATTGTCTGTATATATTTCTTGCAAAATTTGTTACATTGCCCTGTTAGTTTTAGTAGGCAGGATGGCAGGGGCGGGGGGACCGGCTAGGAGATGAGCCCATTCTTCGATTTCAATCTCATTTGAACTCATCTGGGGGGGTAATGTAGGGTCCCCGGAATTTTCAAGACATTTCTGTTTCGCCATCCACACACTTTTGTGTGAATGAGCCATGTCTTCTGGGGATCCTGCTTCCACCCGGGCCATTGCCGAACGTCACGGCCCCAAAATTACATCTCTATGTGTTGTTGAGCTGCCGAAAGGCCCTGCCCGGGACGCGCTCGGCCTGACGAGGGTTCGAAGGCCGCGCAATGTGCATTGCCTCCCTTTCCCCAATATTTCACCGGTTTTTATTGCGAACCTCCGGCCCAGTCACGAGCTGACATGTGTACACAAGCTGTAGCGGCCCTCATAGACAATGGGGGCCCGGGCCGGAGGATATTCGGGGGAAGAGAGGCTCTGCGCGCGGACGAGAATCCCAAAGGCCGGGCCGCCGGCCGGGCAGGTCACAACAAGCCGTGGCAATTAGGCACGGCCGGGCTGTGCGCGGAGGGACGCTGCTGCCTGCAGCCCCCCTCCGCCCCCCCCCTCCCGCCTCCTGGAGGCGCGCACCCTGGCCCATCCCTGGAACTCCTGGAACTCACGTATTTGGTGATCGGGCCAGGGCATAGCGCCCGCCCATCCTGCCCCTGCAAGTTGCACCTGTGACCACCCGCGACCCGCGGCCCGCGGCCCGCGGCCCGCGGCCCGCGGCCCGAGGTCGCCGCCACCCGCGGCCGCGGCCACCCTCTCATCGCCGGGGTCCGCCCTGGCCCTGGACCTGCTGCACCGCCCGCCGCACCGCGTCGCCGTCGCGCGGCCGCGCCGCACCGCGCCCCGGGCCCCGGACGAGGCTGGCAGCCTCCCGCCGCCGGCCGCCCCCGCCGGGCCCGCCCCGGCCTCCAGCTTCGGGCCTCCCGGGGGCCCCGGCTGGCCCCGCCCCCTCCCCGAAGGACCACGGCGGAGCGGCCGAGGGGTGGCTTCGGAGCCCCGCCACGCTGACCATGGGGAAGACCAGGAACTTCGGCGTGGCGGAGGTGCGCTCGGCCACCCCGGACCCGGAGCGGCGAGGGAGGAGCTACGACGGCGCGGACGGGGATCACGGCGAGCCCCCGCTCGGTGGTGCTCGGAGAAGTCAGTCGAAGTCGAGCCGAGTCCTGGAGAGCACCGCCGAGCGAGTCCGCGTGCCACCGTGAGAGACCCTCCGCGTCGAGCCCCAGTACCCTCCTTCGCCTCCCACTCCCTAAGTGCAAGTGCAGTGATCAGTGAAGTGCAGCGATTCAACAAAGTGCAGTGTTCAGTGCAGTGAAGTGTGTGAATTGTGCATCAGTGAGCCCAGAGCGGGGTGTGGATGTGACAGTGTAAAAATTAGAGTAATAGTGATCGTGTAACTTTGTATATATTGGACAAAATATAAATAGTGTAGATATTGTAGCCCCGCGAGTTTCCCTGATACACCCCCATCACTCCCTCATCGATTACCCGACGTCCAGCAATCCGACATTTTCGAATCAGATCAGCGGACCCCCTTACACCGGAGACCTGTGTATGCGCGATGGACAAAATTATCTCCCTAATAAGTCGGCGTCAATGTGTATGCGTGTGTATGTGTGTGTGTGTGTCGCCGCCAATGACTGATAAGTCCAACAGCCCCAAGCTTAAGCCGCGCCCTGCCCCGCCCGCCTCATACCAAAGGTGGGACAGGGAGCGCGACCACACCAAAGTCACCTTCGCTCGATTACACCATATACCTCCCCTACACTCGCTCTTTGAACCGCCACTTCACTGCCGGCGCGAAGGATGTGTGTGTGTGTGTGTGTGTGTGTGTGTGTGAGTGAGTGAGTGAGTGTATGTGAGAGAGAGAGAGAGAGGGAGAGAGAGAGAGAGAGAGAGAGAGAGTGAGTGAGTGAGTGAGTGTGTGTGTGAGAGAGAGAGAGAGAGAGAGAGAGAGATAGAGAGAGAGAGAGCGTGTACAGTCACGATCAAAACTTGAAGCTAGCCCCTTATCTTATTGCGAAATAACACCACAAAACCGCGATCACCATTCAAAAGAAAAAACGAAGAAAAAAAAATCCCGACCTCACACTTGTAATATTCCTTCAATCCTTTATCGTAAGATGAAGTTCGATCTGTTCCCAATGTGCAAACAAAATTAGAGCTAGCAGGTGGTGACGAGTAGTCAGCGACAGACGCGGCCGACCCGGCGGCGAAACAGCCTCACACACATACACACACACACATACTCTGCAAATTCAAGTGTGAGACAGTATCACACTTCTTACTGCAGTACCACTGTGTCTCACACTTCGAAACACTATTTTCTGTCGTTGAATAGCAATCACGTTTCGGAGAACACCATGAGCTTTGGTTCAAAAGTCCCTGTTAAACGAGCTACCATGGTAGCACATGCATGTGATGGGGTTCTGATCGCAAACAACAACGACCATATAAATTTTCGAAACCATTAATTTACGATTATTTAATATATTTTTGTTCTGAACCCCATCACATGGTAGCTCGTTTTGACCGGGATTTTGAACCAAAGCTGGTGCTGTTCTCCAAAATGTTATTGCTATTCAACGACAGAAAATAGTGTTTGGAGGTGTGAGAAACAGTGGTATTGCAGTAATAAGTGTGTAAGTGTCCCACACTTAGTTTGCAGAGCACACACACACACACACACACACACACACACATACACACCTGCGGGGACGCGTTTGCGCAGGGCTACGCTAGGGCGTACCAGAGTATTTGCACTCGAGTGGTAGGCGATATGGGAGCGTATCGCTCTAGTGCCTCGCGACAGAGCGGGGCGCTCGACACACTTGAGCAAAGTGCAGGGCGAGCCAGGGCAGGCGCACACCAACGGCACAGCTATTTGTTTCATAATAAAAAGGAAGTATGGAAAAACGTCGAACAAAAACACCCGATAGATAAATTTCTTTAATGAAAGAGAAGCAAATAGTCCCGAGGTCAAAAATTGTTAACAATACTGTATTTTTGTAAAAATGTGGCTTGGATACGGGGAAAGGCTCCGGCTTGACCTCCACGCAGGCCCACGCGGGCGCCTGCCGAGTCCAGGGTAGGCAGCCCCGCCGTGCCCCCGCGCCCGCCGGGGCTGCCTACCGGCGAGGCGGCAGGCGCCCGCCAGGGAGGTGAGGAGGCAGTGTTGCCAGAAAAGTTAGGCAAAAAAAATAATAAAAATAAAAACACGCAATACAGCTGTGTGCAGGGAGTGGTATCTCCACCTGCCTACTAGGCAACTCCCCTGCACTCGTGCCCAGACGTTGCCTAGTAGGCAGGCGTGGATACAGTCCCCACTCGAAATCCAAGTGTACGAATGTCGCACACCTGCACGTGAGCGAATGGATGTCGCACACTTAGAGGTGAGAGAACGACCATTCGTACACTTGCAGGTGTGCGAATGACCATTCACACACTTGCAGGTGTGCGAATGACTATTCGTACACTAGCAGGTGACCGAGTGGCCACTCGTACACTTGCTGAAACCCTCGGAAAGGCCGAGCTTTCTAGGTGTGCGAATGGATATTCGCTCACCTGCTAGTGGGCGAAGAGTCATTCACACACCTGCAAGTGTACGAATAGTCATTCACACACCTACAAGTGTGCGAATGGTTGTTCGCTAACCTGCAAGAAGTGTGTGACTAAACATTCACACACCTGCAGGTGTGCGACATTCGTACACTTGGATTTCCAATGCCGTTACGCACAGGTGTATTGCGCGTTTTTTGGTCTAAGTTTATGGCAACACGGTGAGGAGGCAGCGATACAACAATCGAGAGGCAAATCAAACGGTTTAGTGTTGGGCGAACTGTGCGCACGGGTCATCGACCGGAGGCGGGCGTCGTGCTCACTCCAGGTGCGCTCCAGGACCACTCTAGTTAGTTAGAGGGCTTAGTGCGCAGACCAGGGCTGGGGTGTGCGTACGATCGCCGAGATGCTAAAGGCCAAGTGGCATGCTCCAACTACTCTTATCTACCATACTCCCCTCCCCCCCCCTCTCTCTCTCTCTCTCTCTCTCTCTCTCTCTCTCTCTCTCTCTCTCTCTCTCTCTCTCTCTCTCTCTCTCTCATCATCTGACGAATTTAGCGAGACAATTAAACAACTTCACCTGCGGTAGAGAATACAGCACCCAACCCACTACGGCGAGGCGCTTCTCGGAATTCTCCGCCAGACGCCAAAACATTTTGAGAGAATTGACTCAGCGCGTGCTCATCGGAGAAGTGCAGGGCAGCTGGCAGTTGGCCTGGTATAGGCGGCGAACATTTGATCTACAGATAAGAGAGTAGAACAAAGTAAATCGCTACTACTTTTAAGTGCAGGACTGGACAGTTCGTCAGAAACCACTTCAGGGTTCTACTGCGCAAGGCGAGAGGAATCCAAAGAGTACTACCCACACGAGTGACGCACGTATTACTCGGTATTACTTCTGCAGTTACAGGAGGCCATAACTCGAGGGGTAAACAACTCTGAATACGGTGTACAAATTTCGTGAATTTGAATTGAATTTGTCTAAATTGAATTGAATTCGTTTTGAATTAGTTTTGAATTTTTTGAATTTATTGTGAAGTTTTTTTTTGAAATTATTGTGATCTTTTTGTGAATTTACTTGAATTCGTTTTAAATTCGGGGATCACTGTTAAAAAAAAGCTTGTGAATTAACAGCGAATTCGTTGTTAATTTTTATAGCGACAAGTATTGTTTTACAACAACATAACTTGTAAGGCAACAACGATGTTGTTGAGCAACAACAAAAGTTGTCTTCCAACAACAAAAGTTGTCCGCAAACAACAAAAAGTGTCCAGTTATATATATTTTAAAAAGTTGTTCAGTTACGACCGAAGTTGTCCAGTTACAACAAAACTTGTCCAATTACAAGAAAAGTTGTTCAGGAACAACAAAAATTGTTCAGGAACAACAAAAATTGTTCAGGAACAACAAAAATTGTTCAGGAACAACAAAAGTTGTTCAGGAACAACAAAAGTTGTTCAGGAGGATAACGACAAAATTGTTTCGGAACAATTTTTTTTTATTTTCAATGCACAACAAACATTGTTGTTTTGCTACAACTTGTGTTGTTCTCAAACAACATGGCTGTTCTTGAACGACATGCCTGTTGGCCAACAACACGGTCATCACAAAAAGAGCTGTTTCTCAACAACTATTTTTAACAGTGATGCCCCAGAAAATACACGCACATCTGATCCAAATTATTCTCTCAATTACATGATGAAATAGGATTTTTAGTAAATTATTGTGAATGATTTCTATTTATTCCAAATTATTGGAAATTAACTTGCAACTGCGCAAAATAATCACAATTATTTCAATTATTTTTTAAAACTGTTCAGAAACAAATTTTGCTCCGCAATTGAAAGGGTGGCGTGAAAACATGGAAAATTTTTGCGGCAGTAAACCTCCCGAAGGAGGTTGCGGTTCCCGCCAGGCACAGGGCTTTTACCCCCTGTGGCAGCCAACTGCTTCGGTGTTCCATGGGAACCGGCGCTTTGCTGACTGCGATCCTATCGCGCAATTCGACAGATTTGATCCCCGTACCACCATTGGCCTACCCCTAGAGGTACGAGCGGTGTCAAGGGCGTTAGACTTCCTGATCCCAGTTTCAGAGGCCTTACCTCAGAGGGGTACGCGGGATTCGAACCCACAACCCCGAGTGCCGACACGTAGCCAGAACAGGAAGCGACCCAACGCCCAGAGCCACCGAGCCAACGGCGGTGAGACGTGTTTAACTTCTATTTGACCTGCCATCCAGCTGCGGCCAAAGGAAATGTCTAGCGCGAAAAACACTTTCCCGAGTGGGAGTCGAACTTCGGACCACTCAGTTCGGTGTTGCGCGCTCTACCAACTGAGCCACGACGCCACGATGACTGTGCAGTGTGACGGGTTCGAGTTGTATTTGCCCTGTCCTCCTGGCTGGAGGCTGCAGGATACGGCAAATACGACTCGAACCCGTCGCACTGTACAGTCATCGTGGCGTCGTGGCTCAGTTGGTAGAGCGCGCAACACCGAACCGAGTGGTCCGAAGTTCGACTCCCACTTGGGAAAGTGTTTTTCGCGCTAGACATTCTCTTTGGCCGCAGCTGGATGGCAGGTCAAATAGAAGTTAAACACGTCTCACCGCCGTTGGCTCGGTGGCTCTGGGCGTTGGGTCGCTTCCTGTTCTGGCTACGTGTCGGCACTCGGGGTTGTGGGTTCGAATCCCGCGTACCCCTCTGAGGTAAGGCCTCTGAAACTGGGATCAGGAAGTCTAACGCTCTTGACACCGCTCGTACCTCTAGGGGTAGGCCAATGGTGGTACGGGGATCAAATCTGTCGAATTGCGCGATAGGATCGCAGTCAGCAAAGCGCCGGTTCCCATGGAACACCGAAGCAGTTGGCTGCCACAGGGGGTAAAAGCCCTGTGCCTGGCGGGAACCGCAACCTCCTTCGGGAGGTTTACTGCCGCAAAAATTTTCCATGTTTTCACGCCACGCTTTCAATTGCAGAGCAAAATTTGTTTCTGAACAGTTTTAAAAAATAATTGAAATAATTGTGATTATTTTGCGCAGTTGCAAGTTAATTTCCAATAATTTGGAATAAATAGAAATCATTCACAATAATTTACTAAAAATCCTATTTCATCATGTAATTGAGATAATAATTTGGATCAGATATGCGTGTATTTTCTGAGGTCATTCCTTAAATTCGCTTGAATTTGTTTTGAACTCGTTTTGAATTTGCGTGAATTAGTTTTGAATTCGCGTGAATTAGTTTGAATTAGTGTGAATTTTGAATTTGTGGTGTACATCAAAATTCGGAGTTATTTACCCCTCGCCATAACTTTTCTGCTTTACATTTGTAACTACTTGTTATTGCGGCCGCTTGTAAGTGGGAACTGTTTAACACGTAGATCAGCAGAGTAGGGAAAGCACTGGAAATGTACTAGTCACATTTCTCGCCCGTAATGAGCGAAGCATTTTTTCATCGCGCAGTAAAAGTGACGTTCCCTAAAACGACTCAAATCGAGTCCTTTCTGGCATTTAGAAATCGCTCCAGTAGGGTGACGTTTGATGATTTGACTCAAAAAGAGTAATCAGAGTGACTCTGGTATAAGAGCCATGTTAATCCATCTCGATCTCCCAGGAGCATGAAAATTTGGTACAGAAAAGTCGCTCTCCAAAGAGCGACAAAGACAACTCCATTTTCACTGCAGTGAGAGACAGTAAGGCACAACGGCTTTAATAATAAAACATGAAGAGAAGAGACGGGAGTCATAAAAATAAAAAGGAGTCCCGGGAAATTAGAGCTCTCGTTGGGGTGGGCCAGCAAGTCTGACGCCGTGATCCGCCCCGCCCCGGCGCCCCACCCCGCCCCGCCCCGCCCCCCGCCCACGCAATATGCCCGGTCGACGCGAGGGTGTATCCGTTCGCGGCCATGGCGACTTCCATTTTCTCAGGATCATCACTTTATTCTTTTCGTTTTTGCTCCTTAATATAAAATCAGAGGATTCGGGGCATCTTCCCAATAAGCTCTCCGTCAGAATCAATTTCGGAACACGGGAACTCATGGCGTGACGGGGAAGACGGGATGTATTTGCCCCTCCTGAGCGCCGGGTACAGTGGTATGCGGACGGGACTGCGCATTTTCGAAGGATTTCAAGAGGAGTAGAGAGGTGATAGAGAGAAGAGAAGAGAAGAGAAGAGAAGAGAAGAGAAGAGAAGAGAAGAGAAGAGAAGAGAAGAGAAGAGAAGAGAAGAGAGAGGGAGAGGGGGAGAGAGAGGGAGAGAGAGGGAGAGAAAGAGAGAGAGAGAGAGAGGGGGAGAGAGAGAGAGAGAGGGGGAGAGAGAGAGAGAGAGAGAGAGAGAGAGAGAGAGAGAGAGAGAGAGAGAGAGAGAGAGAGAGAGAGAGAGGGAGGGAGAGAGAGAGACAGACAGACAGACACACCGCAGAGTCCGCGTTGGTCTGGCCTGGTCCCGTTGGGCTCCCTGCATACGCCGCAGTGCATGAGGCCTGCCGCGGGAGAAAACCGGGAGCTGTCATGCGTCAGTGCAGGCGTGTGTGAGGCGGGGCGGGACGGGGCGGGGCGGGGCATATAGTCACGGCCGTCATGGCTGATCATGAGCCGGTGTGTCGCTGACGCAGACTATCGCCACGCAAAGCGCACGATATATCCTCTCCGGACGTAGGCGGTCGATCTAACAGATCGATGTGCATTTTATTCAAGCATAGCAAGACGAAAAATAAAATTAAACTAGAGGATTACGTCTTGAACGTTATAGCTCATTACCATGCGTTCTGCGGACAGCGCAGTACTTCTAGGAAAGAAGGAAATAAAAAGAAGTTTTTAAGAAAGCATTAAAGGATTCATGGATTTAAGTTTCGGGACGTCGTAATAATTGTCTGCCTTTAAGAGGAAGCTGTGTGGTTTGGAACGAAATGAATCACGGACTGAGGGAGGGAGAGAGAGAGAGAGAGAGAGAGAGAGAGAGAGAGAGAGAGAGAGAGAGAGAGAGAGAGAGAGGGGGAGGGGGGGGTTACAGTCGAGCCGGCAGTGCAGGCTGGGTGGGTTAGTCTCCGTGTGAGATCTCCCTCCCCTGCAATGATGCCTGTAGTGCCATACCGTTCCAGTGTTGTGGCGCTGGACTGGCTGGGCGCACTTCAGCCCCCCCCCGCCACGGAACGCCTCTGCAACTCCCCGTTACCGGCAACAAAAGGAGACAGTGCGGCCGGAGCATGTTGGGGGGGGGGGGGGGGACAACACCCCTCGCGCAACACAGCGCGGGTTTCCGCCAGAAAATTACCTCTTCCACAGCGTCGTCACTAAGAGCGAGAGAGATAGGGAGAGAAAGAGAGAGAGAGAGAGAGAGAGGGAGAGAGAGAGAGAGATGTGGGGGAGGGGAGAGGGTGAGCTAATTAGCTGGTATATACCGCGGAAAAAAAAAAACGAAAAAAAAACGAAAGAGCAGCTGTAATACCCCCTCCGCCCCGGCCCGCCGGCAGAACACGCCAGGTAGCCGAAAATAAGTTTTTTTTTTTTTGCTAAAAAGCGCGACGGATCGTATTACTTCCGCGCAGCTTCGTTTTTTGTATGATGGGCTTCGTGTTCTTTCTCCCGCTCCATGGTCCAAGTCTCACTGCCCGCGCGCGTGTGCGTGCATCTGCTACCTCAGGGCCACGCCACGCCATGCCACGCCACGCCACGCCACGCCACGCCACGCCAACAGCCCCTGACTCACCTGCCGAAACAGGGTAGAGGCCAGCAATGCAGCAATGCGAACCGCGAACCGTCCGCGACTCGCCGACGTGAGCTGTACCGTGAGCGGGATGTGTGTATGGGGAGAGGGGGGGGGGGGGAGGGGGGGAGAGGGAGGAGAGAGAGAGAGAGAGAGAGAGAGAGAGAGAGAGAGAGAGAGAGAGAGAGAGAGAGAGAGAGAACTGCTGCTATGGCAAGAATCAGAGCCGGGGACGAGTCGGCCGCAGCGCTGGGCGGATCGCGCGGGGATCGGATCTACCGGACCTGAATAGTTCCGCCAGCATTCATGGAACGCAAAGTAGTGAACAGGAGCGGCGCAGCGGGGGGGGAGGGGGAGGGGGCTGCAAAAGCACGCCATGCACTGCTGCTCGACTCCAGCGGCCGTGCGGTCGCCCGTGAGGTGAGCTATACTCTCTGGGAACGCGCACGAAACCCAACCATGATGGGCCTAACCGCGCGGGAGCCTTCGCAAAGTCGTACAGCAGGTGATATGCGAATTCGCACACACGCTCTTTGAGGTTTGTATGTGAATTTCTTCAGACAGAACTAACACCTTTTCGGGTCAAGTGGACGAATAGAAATTCACACGCCTGATTTTTATGTGACGTGATCTGCTTTTCTGCACTACATTTCTGAAGAACAGTGCGAGCTTGTGAATCGATGTGTGTTTAAGGGGAGGGGGGGGATGCAGTAGGCGTCATATTACCCAAAATATGATGTTGCCATAACCACACAGGGCAAACCGGAATAATTATTTTTTTTGATACAACGAAGTAGCGGTGGCCCTCGGACCCAAGCCCGGGGGAGCAGTGGTCGCAAAAGATGTGGGAACTGAAGCTATTCGCTTGAGAAACTCTGGGGCAGAGCTTCGCACGGCCTGAGCGGGGTGGGGTAGGAGGGGTGAGGGGGGTTGGGGCGGGGCGGGGCGGGGCGGGGCGGGGCGGGGCGGGGCGGGGCGGGGCGGGGCGGGGCGGGGCGGGGTGGGGCGGCGCCGACCAGCAGGCGTCAGGAAGGGGCCGAGAAAAGGAAGGTAAGGTTACCATGGCCGAGACTCGCAAACGTCAGCTCTGAGCCGGGCGGCTGTCAGATTACTGAAGCGCGGCTTTCACACAGCGGCCGCGAGCCGCGGCCAGGCGGAGCGGGGCGGCGCGGGGCGGAGCGGGGCGGGGCGGGGCGGGGCAGGGCGGGGCAGGGCGGCGCGGGGCGGGGCGGAGCGGGGCGGGGGCGCCTGTGTGTGGTAGACTTTCACCGGATTGGAGGAGCTGCGGGGCTGTGCTCTGATGCGCCGTTGCATCGGACAGCGGACCGCCCGTGTGCCAGAGTGTGTGTGTGTGTGTGTGTGTGTGTGTGTGTGTGTGTGTGTGTGTGTGTGTGTGTGTGTGTGAGAGAGAGAGAGAGAGAGAGAGAGAGAGAGAGAGAGAGAGAGAGAGAGAGAGAGAGAGAGAGAGAGAGAGAGAGAGGGAGAGAGAGAGAGAGGCATGGTGAGCATGAACAGCTAGACTGGCAGCTGACAGGCAGTACGAGGGCGGATCTCGGAGCTCTAAGCTGGAGCGCGATCAGAGCACAGCCAGCATAGGTCTGTCTGTCTGTATGCCCGTCTGTCTGTCTATTCCCGAGTGCTGAAGAAATTACGGAGTGCGCGTGCTTTGTCGTTCAAGGCGGGTGGGGTCGGCAGGGGCGGGGTGAGGCGGGGTGCGGTGGGGTGAGGCGGGGCGGGGCGGGGCGGGGCGGGGCGGGGCGGGGCGGGGTGAGGCGGGGCGAGGCGGGGAGGAGTGCCCCAGGCGGGGCCCGGGAGCACGGAGCGGAGCGGAGCAGAGCACTGGAGGAACCGGTTTGTCTGATCATGGTGGATAGTCTCGTGGCGGGACTCGCCAGAAAGAGAGAGAGAGAGAGAGAGAGAGAGAGACAGAGAGAGAGATGGTGAAAGAGGGAGAGAGAGAGAGAATCACAGATTATATAAGCTGGAGCTGAGGGGCTGGCGCGGTATAAAAATAAATGATATGCAGCCGGGCGGCAGTGGGCCGCTCGCCGTGCGCGCCGTGCCCGGGTACAGGTCGGGTCAGAAAGAGACGCACCTCCATGTCGGCCGCTTTCAGACAGCCACGACAGGGAGACATATTTTATGAACTTTTTGAATTTTTTTGTGAACGTTTGAGAATTTTTCTTGAATTGTTGTGAAGTTTTGTATGATTTTTTTTTGTGTGGATTTTTGAGAAATTTCCTGAATTTTCTGGATTTTTGACTGATTTTATCTGAAATACGAGGTGTAGAAAAATTTCAGAGTTGTTTCCCCTTCGGACAGCCAATCGGCCTCTGAGGAGAGACACTTTTGACCATCCGGCTCTGGTCACGAGGGGGAGACAACGTGCCGCTATCGTGCTGACGTTTGTTTCTTTATTTTGTTCGTTCGTTCGTTTGTTTGTTTGTTTGTTTGTTTGATTGATTGTTTGCTGGTCTGAGTGTTTTTTTTTTAATAATCCACGTATCAACAACAGAGGTGCTCAAACGTTGAGACGATGAAACAAAAACAGAATAAATAAACGGCTACTTACACGAATAAGCTTGGCTTTTTTTTTCTTTTTACGCGATCGCGCGAGAGCCCGGCGAGCCGCACTCCCATCGACGTTATCTGGACGAAACCCAGCGGAGACAGATAAGCCCTCTGACCCGCAAGGGGGAAAAAGAAAAAAAAAAAGGAAAAGAAAATAACGCGGCACGAAAAAAAAAATCACGCTGCGCCAACACCGCTCTCACCAAAGTGATACCAGGATGAAGCGCTTGCACGATACCGAGTAGTGGAACAAGGAGCACGATGAGACTGCACCAAAGACTGATAAGGAACCAGCGACTGATAAGGAACCCGCGGGTCGCACTTCAATCCCTGTAACGAAGACCTCATTACGTGAGGGGGAGACCTCTCGAGATAACCGGGCGGCTATCTACAGCGATGACGGCGAGTACGACACCTCTATGGACAGGGACTTCCAAGTATCGCTGACACAAACGTGTGAACGTCACACTTTTAGGTGCGTACGTTTCACCTTGAATGAGCATACGTTTTCATAGGAGATGCGCGACATTCACACACTTATGCGGGTTTCTAGTGCAGCAAATCTTCTTTAAAAAAAAAAAAAAATTCTCATAGCGCGATCAACGCAACAAAGAAGAGAGGCCAGCCCGTTAAGTTTGTAGGAAAACGCGGCTGGCGTTCACTCTGCGCCTGGACTGTACCAGCATAAACAGGACGAGTCAGTGCTGCGTGGCGGGGCAGGGCGCGGCGGGGCGGGGCAGGGCAGGGCGGGGCGGAGCTGGTTCAAGGTGCCGTGCCCAACCAACCAGTAGAGAGGCGAGGCTGCCCCCCCCCTCCCCCACCCCAGGAGGGGCCTGTGGATGGACGAGCGACTCCACTGTCCCCCTCCCCCCCCCCTCTTGGGGCGCACAGCAGAAATGAAACGCGATAAAAACTTGTCGTTTATCCATTCCTTTCGTCTTTGTCGTTTTTGTTCCGTGCCTGCTTGACGTTGGAGCGTGTCTGCTGGTGGGGGTGCGACAGAGAAGGCGCGCAGGAGAGAGGAATAGAAAAAGGGAGAGAGGGAGATGAGAGGGGAGATAGAGAAGTAGCTACACGAGCAGAGAGAGGAAGATAAAATAAAATTCTCAACATGCCCCGCTGTGTTCAGCCGTTCGGCCGGGCACGCGGCGGAGGAGACGAAGGAAGGAGAGAGAAAAGAGAGAAGTACGAGAGAACAGAGGCGGCAGAGAGAGAGAGAGAGAGAGAGAGAGAGAGAGAGAGAGAGAGAGA
>JAHWGI010001057.1:0-20000 GCA_029379305.1 Frankliniella fusca | reverse complement strand
TTAAGTTTGTTGCGGCGGGGGGGAAGGGAGAGGCGAGGGGGGGGGGGAGGGGGGTCCTGGCGGGGCCAGTCTGTTGCAAGCAGCCCTGCCTTCACCCTGCTGGCTTCCCGGAACAAAAGGAAGGCTTGCGGGCACGGTACAGCGGCGCGGGGCGGGGCGGGGCGGGGCGGGGCGCTTATACTCTACTTGCCGCGGCCGGTGTTCTGGCCGCCCCGCCCCGCCCCGCCCCATCCTCCTCCTGATACCCCTGCTCCTCTCTATACCTTTAGCTCCCGGCCGTGCTCTGCTAATGACGTCAGCGGGGCGGGGCGGGGCGGGGCGGGGCGGGGCGGGGAGGCGCCGGCTCGGATATCACTCACTCACCACTGGCCGGGGCCGGGCGCCCCCCCCCCCCCCGCCTCGCCCCTCCGATTGTGTTTGTTACGTGAAAACCCCGTCGGGGCAATCGAAGCGAGACATCATTATAGCCCTCACGTATTGAATTCCCTACGGGCGACCAGCAGGTCACTGATAATCTGATAATCCGAGCACGCTAGTCCATTCGGACAACGCCACTTCAAAAAGTAAGTTTAAAAAAAAAAACAGTAACCCCACCTTGACCTGCAAATTCTGCGATAACAAAATGAAAAGAAAAAAAAAAGAAAGAAAAAAGACGTGAGCCCCGTGTGCCACTTCAGGCCAAGTCACTACTGTCCCACCTGCTTTGTGAATGCACTTTTCTGATTTATATCTTGTAACAGGTGTAATAAGGATCGATAGAAACTTCATTTCGAAAAATATATTTGTTTACTTCTGCGATTTCTAATACACTTGTAGTCCTTAAAGGCGAGAGACACACGCAGTGTTTCTGCGCACCCATCCAGTCCCGTACGCAGTCCAGCCGGTCCACCCCAGCGCTGCGGCCCCAGCCAGCACCAGCCAGCACCAGCGCGGCTGATTAAATCACCGATCAGATCTGGGTAATTGGGCGGGGCGGGGGAACCAGGGCCCTGCCAGGGCCTCCGGCGGGCCGTAATGGCTCGGCTGGCTTTTAGCGCCCCTACACTCCCCGTCCCGTCTGCCGCGTACTTCCTCATCTCTTTTCGTTAGAGTTATTTAGTACGGACTTTTTATCTCTCTCTCTCTCTCTCTCTCTCTCTCTCTCTTGCGCGCGCTCGCGCGCGCAGTGCGGAGGTGCGCTGACCGAGTTACAGCCGGCCGAATTGCGCGAAGAGGAGGAGGAGGAGGAGGAGGAGGAGGAGGAGGAGGAGGAGGAGGAGGAGGAGGAGGAGGAGGATGGAGGAAGACGGTGGAGGATAGAAGAGGATGGAGGATAGGATGGAGGATAGGATGGAGAAGGATGGAGGATAGGATTGAGTAGGATGGAGGCGGATAAGTAGTGTAAGGAAATGGAGGGCCCCTGGTGAAAGCGGCAGAGCCCCTGGTGACCTTTCTTCCTAGAGTCCAGAGGCAGGAGGCGGGACATACGGAGCATGAGTTCAATAGCCCAAGGAATGTTTCATTAACGTCAATTTTTTCGAGTGAAATTTGTTTTAAGGTATAGAAGGGGAATGTTTCTTCTTCTTTTCTTTTTGTATCAAACACGCGAAAGTGCGACATCACTGCAAAAGAAAAACCTAAGGGAAAGTGCTACAGTATCACGGGAGTAATTTTAGGCCACGCTCCCATCTACACTGGTAAAACTAAGGCGTAACTGTACGCTTGAATGAAGCATACAGTTACGCTTGAAGACGTTACGCTTGAAATCAAGCGTACGAAAGAAATTCTCCCATACATTTAGATAGGACAAATAGGAGCGGATAGACCCGTTACGCTTGATTTCAAGCGTAATCTCAGTACGATTGAAAACGGGGCGTAAGGCTACGCCTTAGTTTTACCAGTGTATACACGGTAAAAATAGTTTCTTGTATTTCAAGAGCTTTCTTCGATCTTATGGAGAATACCAATGGACATCCAAGACAGATCTTAAAATACAAGAAAATATTTTTACCGTGTATAGGATGAGCTCTAACTTTAGAAATACGTTGTGATCTTCAAGCTAGAATCAATCCTGCACAGCAATGTACGGTCCAAAAGGTTTTGACTGTGAACCAAAGAATTAAAGTCCGAACCTCGTGCGATCAGGAAGCAATAAGCAGGGTGCGCGGCAGTGCCAAAAACGATTCCAACTCGCGATTGTCCAGGGTTCGCAGCGCCGCGGGTCTGGTCCGCGGAGCTCACCACGATGACGGGGAGGTCGTGCTTCGTGAGGAGCAACAGACGGGCAGGGCGCGGCACGGCAGGGCGGCTGAGCTCTGAGCGTAGAGTACGGGTCGCTGACCGCTGCAGAGCCCCCCCCCCCCCCGCCCTCCCCCACCACCCTCCTGCTTCGTGGGGCTTCCCCCTCCCCCCTCCCTCCCCATGCTGCACACCGTTGTGCTGTGCAGGACTCTCCCCCCCCCCCCCCCGCCCCCACAGCTTCTCTTATTGCTGCATCACACCTCGACAAGACGCCGCGCTGGTATGCCGTGCTGTAACTCGAGACAAAGCCTCCTCGCTCGCTGGCAGCCGTTTGATTCCGAAGATCGCTCTCGTACCTCCGGTCCTTGTCGCACTTATGTCGGTGTCTTGTGTTGGGGTGGTAGTGCCCCATGAGTGATGCGACAATAAGGACGGAGGCGCGAGAGCGATCTTCGGAATCAGCCTAGGCAGGGGCGGAGCCGGGCGCCGGGCAGGTAGGCAGACCCGGCGCACGCCCCTGCCGGCCGGGTCAGCCGGCCCCCTAGACCCCGCCGCCCCCGGCCCCCGGCACCCGGCCCCCGGTCCACTGAAAACGTACAAGTCACATTTCTCGCCCGTAATGAGCGGAGCATTTTTGCATCGCTCAGTAAAAGTGACTTTCGCTAAAACGACACAAATCGAGTCTTTTCTGGAATTTTCAAATCGCTCCAGAAGAGTGGCGTTTGATGATTTGACTCAAAAGGAGTCATCAAAGTGACTCTAGAGCGATGTTCATCCATGTCGCTCTCCGAGGAGCATGAAAATTTGGTACAGAAAAGTCGCTCTCCCAAGATCGAATAAGGCAACTCTTCCATTTTCAGTGTCCCCCTACGCCCCACGTCGTCCCCGCTTGCCCCGTCGTCCCAGCAGGCCTCACCTGCCTTGCCTTTTCTGTCTCGGCCGAAGACCCGTCTCTGAAGTTTACCAGGGCGTTGCGGGGCAGGGGCGTCGCGTCGCAGGCGAGGGGTCCCCCATTTCCAAAATCGGTGTGCAAAGAGTTGGCGAGTTGATGCATTTTCGCGAGTAGGGCGCGAGTTTTCGCGAGTTGAACGCAATTTTTCCGCTAGTTGACGCGAGTTTTGGCGAGTTGAACGCGAGTTTTGGCGAGTTAGACTCGAGTTGGGCTCGGGCAACTGTACCAAGATTTGAGGGACCCCTCGGTCGCAGGGCGGGGCGGGGCGGGGCGGGGCGGGGCGGGGCGGGGCGGGGCGGGGCGGGGCAGGGCGGGGCGGGGCGGGGCGGCACAACGGAGGATTTGGGCTCGCGGGTCCCACAGTGCAGCTCTCGAGACTGCGAGACGTGAGACGTACGCCGACATGAGAGAAGGTAGCAGCAGAGTGGAAGCTCCGAAGGGGTGGGGTGGACTCCACTAGCGCGGGCCGCGGAGCGAGCTTTGACACGACGCGCCGCCCCTCTCACATGGCCTCACCAGGTAGTATCAACCATTCCGCGTCTCCTTTTATTTATTTTTATTTTTCCCATCGGAACAATTTATGGTGAAATTCGAGGCGTTCCGGAAATCCTGTCCCTACGGCAGCGATAACGAATGCCATACACATCGAGCGACTCACTCGCACGCGCAGCAGACTTCCCCGTAAGCGAAATCCAAGAGCGAGACGAGCTTCCGCTGGAATCCGCACTGATGTCGCACGCATTTCTCTGCCATATAGCGCCCGTCATCACTCACCGCTCGAATAGGACTGAGCGCCGCGCCGGCAGCAGAGCTGCGACTCACCTGCGAACAGAAAGACAATCAGAACGATGAGCAGCCGGAACAGAAACCACTGACTCATCACGCGGCAGTCTGCACGCGCCGCGCGGCAGAAAAAAAAACACAATTTCTAGAGCAGACAATCATGCTTTTAAAAAATAGATAAATAATAAATTTAAAAAAAAAAATGAAAATTGAAGAAACACAGCCGAGAGGGGCCCAATAACTCACTGGAAAAACAAAGGTAGGACTTAATGCCTTTCTTGGGGTGTGAAATTTTAATGCCTTTGCAAAGGCACGAAATTGTCCAAAGGCATTAAAATTTAACACCTTTGGGCAGTTTTAATGCCTTTGCAGGGGTGCTAATTTTTAATGCCTTGGTAAAGGCATTAAAACCCTTCTCGTCCTACCTTTGTTTTTCCAGTGCTGTGGTGATCAGAGGTGTATACATTGGTATAATGCACCCGGTAATCGCCTGGTAATCACCAGGTAATCACTGCACTCTTAAATTATTTCAAAGAAAATTCTTGCATCACAAAGAATTCTGTGCAAGCGTAAAACAACGAAAAATTTTCTTCGTTGTGCACAGAATTATTTTTTTTGTAATATAGAGAAATATTTTTGTAATAAATGGAAATTTCCAACAATTCTTTGTATAGAACGAGACGAAACTATTCTTTAAATGGGACGTAGAGTGTGGCAATAATCAATTGTTGGTACACAATTGGTGTACATAATTACTGCGCCCAAATTTTTCGAGTTGGGCACCCCGCTCGAACACACCACTACATTCAAGTACGCTTGTCACAGTCACAAAAATCACTTGGTGCGAGAAGAAAACCCTGCCATTCCATGAGTCGTTGCGGCACTGGGTGCTGCTGTTCGAGAATAGAGTAAAAGAGAGTCCAGCCCATACCGCGCGCCACGTGACTCAGACCGGCTCTCTTCCTCTTCAAACAGCGGGGCGTGGCGGGGCGGGGTGGGGCGGGGCAGGGCGGGGCGGGGTGGGGAAGGGCGGGGTGGGGCAGGGCGGGTCAGGGCAAGGCAGGGCGGGGCGGGGTTCAACCCCCCACCAAATGCGCGAGCACGCCCCGGGCCCGCGGGTGCCGTGTGTTGTGACCTCGCGGTACGCCGCGGTTGATGTATTCAGAAATAACGCGGCACCGTGAACGTGAACGCCTCTACTTGCGCGGACTTCACACCCGGCAGAGCTGCAGGTGGAACGTGCGAGTGCCCTCACTGTGTGTGGAAATATAAACTGGATAACGGGGTTTATACATAACATTTATAAAAAGGGTGCCAAGGGGCGAAGCCTTGATTATGAACAAAACCGGATGTAACACCTAATATCACAGTTCATTCAGATTGGGAAAAATGGAGCGACGACGCAAAGGCACAATAACATAACTAACCTTCGGGCAACGTAATAACATACTCGTAACGAACCATACTCAGAGCAATCAAAAACACCGAAGGAAACCTTCGAAATGAACTTGGGCAGGTCAATAACTTGAAGTGAAGGTTGCGTATCGCCGCGGCCGTAACCAATGAATGGCCCTCCTAAAAGTAAGAGGCACTCGCACGTTACACAGGGGCCACGCGGCACGCCAAGGGGCACAAGCAGCACAAGTCAATTCACAAAGGTCTATCACTTTCATAATCCTCGTACACCCCTCTAGACGATTATTGATCATCACATAATCATGTAAAATTTCCAAATATTGACAAATTTTGACAAAAATGCAGAAGTATTTGCAAATTTGACCAAAAGTTGCGAGATTACTTGCCAATAATCAGTAAATATGTCGAAGATATACTCCAATAATCATTGATAATCACCATAATCGTAACTGATTATAATCCTCGTGCGCGATTTTTCAAAGTGGTAGACCCTTGTCAATTCGCTCCAATAGCGCAGCTCATGAATCATGCTGCACGAGTGAAGCCTCGCTCGTTGTACGCGGAGCAAAAATGGGACGTGAACGAAAAACGGAAAGAGACGAAAGACGACATAGGAAGAAGAGGAAGAAAAACGGAGGCGAGGTTTTGAGGAGGCGAGCAGAAAAGTTTATTGGTTCCTCGGCGGCGCGCGACGACCCAACAACGACAACATGAAAAATGCGTGTCTGTCTGGCGAGGTCTCGACGCGCCGCCGTGGCGCTCTGACCTTGGCGGGCCAGAGAGGACGCGTGGCGTGGCGTGACGGGGTGGGGTGGGGCGGGGCGGGGTGGGGTGGGGCGGGGCGGGGTGGGGCGGGCGATGAGAAGCAAAGGCATTCGCATTATGCAAGTTCACAGCACGGGCTCCAACTCCAATGGGAAGCTCTGGTCAGCCTTTGTTCTTGTTTTTGATGTTGTTGTGACGTAGGGCCCGCCCACGGCAGAAGGGCCAACAGGTAAACACCAAATGTATGAAAGGGTTGAGTACAGTGAAACCACACAAATTGCATTCACCAATGCAATATTAACTCACTTAAACTCTATATAAACAAAAAAATAATCTTTAAAAGCAGTTATTGTGGACTATGTGAAAGTATATTTCTGTAAAAACTTGCGACATTCGGTGTGTAGTGTTGGTGTACCTGGGCAGTGGCGCGTCCACCGAATTCTCTGTACTTAGTTTAGTAACTAATTACAACATAATAATAATAATTATTATTATTATTATTATTATTACTATAATTATTATGATTTTTTTTCTGATTACCAGTAAGCTGGCAAAGACTTTCAAGTGCATTCAAATGACTTGGCATGGGAGGACAACAGAACTACTGAGCACTTTTTTATGTTTTTATTGACATCAAAGTGAGAAGATTAGAACAGAGACATATCACAAATAAATCACACCACTTGAACTTCAAATTATAACACAGTAAAAAAGATAAAAGAGATTCCAGAGAGCCTTCTCACTATGTCAGCATCACCGGTCTAAAACAACCAGGGAGTTCCGTCACAGTCAATTTTGCAATGTTATAAGATTTAAAATTCAAATAGTCAATCGATAAATTCCATTCTTCTTACACTGCATTCTGCTCTTGATTATTTTCTTAAAGCTGATGAGAATAAGACAGCCATTCCTCATATTCATGAATTTTAAATGGAAACATGAAACTACTATAGGCCATTGCTCGAAGAATCTGACCAACTCATCACTGTCTCTCCAAAAGACCTACAAAGTAAAGAGGAGGAAAACTAAAATTGAGAAATAAAAACAATAACAATTGGTTTGTCATCGGTCATGCATTAATTATTATGTTTGTCTGCAAGAATCTCTACTTTTGACCGAAGCGACAAGTAGTTCATAACCTAAAACAGCACATAGACAAACCACCAAACTGTGACTCACCTTCTAGGTCGTTTCATTGGTTGGTATTATATTTTATGAGTGTGCAAAATAATTCTGCACTTGTTTCCATACGTTTCGCCACTTAAACCAAGAAAGAGGTGTCCAAATAGCAACAGAAAATACTTTCACGAGGTGTTCGGCGCTCAAAGACGCAATGTCAACAAACCATGCAGACCTACCACCGAGGGCTCGCAAAAAATTCTTCGTCCTCGAAAGCGTTATTCTTTGACATACAAGCGATACGGTCAAAATTTCAAGACGATGTGTTTTAGAGGGCTTTTAGCATACTGTAGTGAAGAAAATCTAGTTTTTCTTTAACATTTATTTTATCTAGGCAGAGGTTCTGAGTGTGTCGTTATTGGGTTGGCTCTCCTGACGTGGGCGGGCCCTACGTCACAACAACATCAAAAACAAGAACATAGGCTGACCACGGCCTCCCATTTGAGTGGAACCCCGTGGTTCACAGGCCGCTCCGCTCGCGACGGCGGCTCCCGCGTCCGTCCGTGGGGACGCTCACTGCCCCCCCCCCCCCCCCTATACACAACCCGCCCCGCCCCGCCCCGCCCCGCCCCGCCCCGCCCCGCCCCGCCCCGCCCCGCCCCGCCCCGCCCCGCCCCGCGGCGCCCGTGGTGCGCCTCGTTCCCTCGTTCCACCGCAGGAAGTGCGCATTCGCTTGGAACATAACTCAGCAGGGGGGGGGGCAGCGGGAGGCGTGACTCTGGCTCGACTCCAAATGGGCTGAGCTCCGCACTGATCTCGCCGAGGCGGGGCGGGGCGGGGCGGGGTGGGGCGGGGAGAAGCGAGCCGCTGCTGCCGTTGCAGTCTGCAGTGTCCGGTGTCGGGGCAGAGAGGCGCCCCGCCCCGCCCCGCCCCGCCCGCTGCTGCAGCCCCAGCCTCTGCTTTCACCTCTGCGACCGACAAGCACTGCTAGCACGGCGCGAAGACGACACCGCCGGCTCGACTCGTATATAAAACTCCTTTTTCGTCATTTTTCCTTGCCTTCTTCTTATTTAGACATATTTATTTTGTCTCCTTTCTCTCCATGCTTCTCCACGAGTCCGGGCCGCCAAATGAGGCGAAAGAGAGAGAGAGAGGGAGATTAAAAATAGTGAAGCAAAAAAGTGAAGGCCAGCACGCAGCACCTCCCCTCGCAGGGAGCACGGTAGCTCTTTTTATATCTTTCCCTTTTTCGATCGAGTGACAATGACAAGGCAGTCGGCCCACCCCGCCCCGCGAGTCTGATACGGACCAAAATGAGAGGGAACAAGAAGACGTCAGTAGCACAGCGCAGCGCCTGATTTATAGGCAAATTTCCCAAGAAGCATATTATTGTAAAAGAAAAATTTAATATCATTAAAATTACAAGCGCTATTCCACATAAGAAAGTATATCGATCGACATACAACGATTGAAATGACACTATTCTGTGTACTTTTGTAAAAAGCATAAAACAGCATATGCTATACACTTTGGTGGCACGTTCAGAATACTTAATTGTTGTCTAACTTTTGGACACTTTGGCTATAGTCACATTTTAAGGGAGTTCTTTCGATTCGTACGGCTCGTCTTGGAAGCAATTAATTGACAAGCAAAAATGGTCAGTCGTCAACTTGCAATAATTGTAAATCGATCTTTTTGCATGTACGAGCATATTTTTCACAGTCCGCGCAAGATGAGGTGGCAGGTCTTATTTTCAACTCGGTAGCAGCGGGGCAACGCCCACAAGCCACTCCACAGGCTGCGAACACCCGGGAGAAGAGAGAGAGAGAGAGAGAGAGAGAGAGAGAGAGAGAGAGAGAGAGAGAGAGAGAGAGAGAGAGAGAGAGAGAGGGCGAGGGGGGGGAGGGGGTGCCCGACCCCCAACCCATCCAATGAATAGAGATTGATGCGACTGTCAGGGCGCTCCGCGAGGAGCAGGGGAGGGAGGGGACCGCACTTACGCCCACCGGTGGGGAAAGGTTAGGTCGGGGATGCGAGCAGCGGAGAGCGTTGAAAAGAGCCCCCCACTCGCTCCTCTCTCTCTCTCTCTCCCCCTCTCTTTCTCTCTCTCTCTCTCTCTCTCTCTCTCTCTCTCTCTCTCTCTCTCTCTCTCTCTCTCTCTCTCTCTCTCTCTCTCTCTCCCGCGCGGGCCTTCACTACCACACCTCCACACATACCGTTAGTTTTCGACGGCGAACTCTACATGCATCTGTTTCACGACTCCGACGACATCCTCCTCTCTCACTTCACTTCCCTTCCCCGCCCCGCCCCGCCCCGCCCCGCCCCGCTACTGTAGCCGCCTCTTGCTACTGACAGCAACGCAGAATTGAATTTTCTCCAAAGTTGTCGGCACCAGCTCCGCGCACGCTTTCCGTCCTCCCAGAGCACCTCTCTCTCTCTCTCTCTCTCTCTCTCTCTCTCTCTCTCTCTCTCTCTCTCTCTCTCTCTCTCTCTCTCTCTCTCTTTTTCTCTCGCGCCTCTCGCCCACCCCTCTCTCAGGCATAGTCTCTCATTTCCTGAAAGCGACCTCGCACTGCTGCCCGTTTGTGTTTCGCAGGAAATTGTCGGTTTCGCCGCCGTGTTCAACAGAGTTGGCCGGCCAGTCGTACAGCAGCCGCGGGCGGAGCGCGGAGCGACGTCGCCTCTCCGCTCCAACATCAACATCAACGTCATCAACTTCAGCCGGTGCAATATAGCAGGTCTGAGCTCTGCAAACGTACAGGAGCCCTGCATCGGGGAGTACAAATATCCGCACTGTTTAAACCTTGCGAACAATCGTTGGAATGATATTGGATGCTTCGCATTGCGAAGAAAAAGTTCGTATTACAAACAAAATAGTTCGCAACGCTTCGCAAGCTTACAAACTTTTTACGCCTTACAAACTAAATAGCTTGTAAGTTGCGAAGAAATTCTTCGCAACTGCGAAGCAGCCAAATACTTCGCAGCTTACAAACTATTTTGTTTGTAATACGAACTTTTTCTTCGTAAGGTTTTAACAGTGCGCGGGTCGTTCTTGTACTCTCCTATCCCCTCACCCCAAAATCTTCCCCTAGATTTTTAACCTCAGGTACAAATGGACAACTTGCCCAGAGTGGCGGCGCATAGTGGGAACCAAAACAAAGGACCATAACCTACGAAAAGAACTGGTTTAAATCTTGGGTTCGACTCAATTCTAGCGTAGCTGTGGGGAAAAACATGTGTCTGTCGCAGGGCTGCACATTCATTAGGATCACTTTAAATAATATTTTACGCCCGTTATGTAAATTATTTAGCCAGCGCTTTCTGCTTTGTTTTGGACTACGCTCCACCACTCTGGGCAAGTTGTCCATTTTCTGGGGCATTTGTACCCTGGCGGTCGAGTGGAGGGTATAATTGCCTCAGGGTATTTGGAGGCAAAAAAAAAAGGGGGGGGATATTGTACTGGGGGGAACAGCGGCACAGATCTGCTGCGACACCGGCCATAGGACGGCGAGCAAACGGCCTGCATATCTCTGAGCTTTATAACGAATTCGAATCAATTTCTCCCCAGCCTAGTAGTCTCTGCCTGAAATAGGCAGTATATGTCATCTACCACAAGCTATGAGAAGCGCTTCGACCCAACGCACAGGTACCGGCAGGGCGGGGGAAGTGGGGCCGAAGTGTTGCAGTTCAGCGCAGTGTTGATGTTGTACCGAGGGGAACCTAGGGTGGTATCGTGATTGGAAGGAAAGTTTAGTGACTGAACTTTGAAGAAAGCTAAGGGCTTTGGCACAAATTCGATATTTTGCAATTTTAAGTTGCTTCAAGTAGATTTTGGTCGAAAAATTATGTGACTGGATAGTGATTATTGGAAAATGATTGGAACGCAGAGTGTACACTGATTGGAGGAGGCGAGGTACCCCTCGTGTTCTACTCTCCTGTCTGTTACTGTAGAGATAAGGGGCGGGGCGGGGCGGGGCGGGGTGGTGGTTGGATTCACCACGAGGATGAAGCGCGGGCGACAAACAGATCTAGCCTGTCTATGTTGACGGCCCTGCCCGCCCCGCAACACTCCAATCCGACCCGGGAGTACACCGGGACCACCAACACTGCACCGGCAAGGGACTGTAGGCAGGGGACCCAACCCCAACACGGGAAGGGCTCTAGCCTCGGCTCTAGCACACCGTACACACCGAGAACTTGAGGAGAGCTTAAGGACCCTGCGGTCCGAGAGTTGTCCCTCGCCCATCTTATTGAGGGGTGTGGGGGGGGGGGGGGGGGGGGGGGGGCTTTCCCCTCCCTTCGGACCGATTAAGTGACGTACCGGCTGTTTCTTTGAATGCTCATTTATAGTCAGTTAAAAATTCTTAATCCTTTCTTTTTTAACCCCTGATTTAATCTCAATAAATAACTCATTTCATTGACACGTTCATCAATATAATATTAGGATTGCGACCCTCAGACTAATGAGGCGCGGTCGATAAAATGTCAAGGAAATACGACAAGACCGTGAGTGAGTAGTGGTGCGGGAGTATGCATGATGTAGTGTAAGAGAAAGAGAGACAGAGCGAGAGAGAGAGAGAGAGAGAGAGAGAGAGAGAGAGAGAGAGAGAGAGAGAGAGAAGGAGAGAGAGGAGAGGGGGCTGGAGTGTTTCGGTGCAAACCAAACAGTCTAGTTCCATTCCGGACGTTGTTTGCAATGCACACAATACGGACGGGCGTACACGCGCGCGCGCGCGCACGCACACACACACACACACAGCTCGAGATAGAGAGAGAGAGAGAGAGAGAGAGAGAGAGAGAGAGAGAGAGAGAGAGAGAGAGAGACGGGAGAGGGTAACAACACACACATCGAGGCTGACGTGGCTGGTCGGGGCTCTGACTGTACTCCGACCCCCCTCTTCCTCCCCGTTCCCTCCCCCCCCCACCCCGGTCCGAATGGTCTCGTCCGCGTCCCATTTTATTGCCCCCCCCCCCCACCCTCCTCCCTCCCTGCACCCCGATGACAGGGCAGAAGCAGACGACGAGGCAACGAAGCCAGCAGGTGACGACCGGACAGACAGACAGACAGACAGACAGACAGACAGACAGACAGAGCGGGAGGCAGACTGTAGAGCTTTGGCTACGAGGGGCCTAAATGCGTGTTATGCAGTAAGCACGTCTTCCCCGTCTGACCCACATTACAGTAAGACGCTAGGTGGACAACCGCGCAGCTGTCTCGCTGTCTGTCTGTCTGTCTGTCTGTCTGTGAGAACGTGTGTGTCCGAGCACGTGTGCATGTGCACATAGGCCACCGCGTATGTGACTCGCCTCAACACCTACGACCTTGGAGTTGGACTCGAAGAAATGGGATACTCGCCCATTGTCCGGCGCCCCGCCCCGCCCCGCCCCACCCCGCCCCGCTCCCACGAGACGAGGAAAGCAAGGTGGGGGAGAGAGAAACATGCAGGGCGGACGGATTGCACTCCCGTCCCGTGCCGCGGCGCCCGCACACACTCACAACCCACAGCGAGGTAATTAATGAACACCGCAGTCTCCTGTCTGTCTGTCCGTCTGTTTGTCCCTCCGTCTACCTTTGGATAGACGAACAACTTCCCTCTGTTTCTTGTTATTTTGCCCAACCATGAAAAGGTTAAAGTACTGCACTGTAAATACCAGAGCGAGGATTCTCGCCCTCAGGAGAGTGAGAAATTTTCTCTCACTTTTCGAGAGCTAGGTCTGGTTTTCTCGCTCAACTAGAGCAATACCCTCAAAAATGTTGCCCTATTTGAGCGAGGATTGGGGAACCTCGCCCTTTTTGAGCAGTGTAAATCTGAGAGTCATGTTTCTGACTGAAATTGAGCGAAGCATAGAACGTCGCCCTAAAGGAGTGAGGAAATTCTATATCGCTCATTTGGAGTGATAAGCCTCACTCAAATCGAGCGAGATCACTTGATATCGCTCGTTTTGAGTCATCGAAGCGACTCAAAAGGAGTGATATTTAATAATATCACTCCCAAGGAGCGATAAAATTTGGATCACCAATCTCGCTCTCCTATGAGAGGAGAGCGAGAATTCTCACTCCTCGATTTACAGTGAGTGAGGATTTTTATCCTTTATCTCACTTTATGTAAATTCTTTCTCAATAAGAGCAAGGTTCCTAAACTCTCACTTAAATGAAATGGGGTAAGAGGAAAAATCTCGCTCCTTTTTGATGAGACATCTCACTCTTGCATTGGCAGTGTGAGTTGAAGAAGAATCAAAAGACTCGCATGTCGTCGTTTTATATGGCATCACTCACAGCTTTGATACGCTGCAAATACTAAGACGTTGAATAGCAATCACGATTTGGAGAACACCATCAGCTTTGGTTTAAAATCCCGTTTAAAACGAGCTACCATGTGATGAGGTTCGGAACAACAATAACATGAAATAATCGTAAATTAATGGTTTCGAAAATTTATATGGTCGTTGTTTGCGATCAGAACCCTATCACATGGTAGCTCGTTTTAACCGGGATTTTGAACCAAAGCTGGAGCTGTTCTCCAAAGCGTGATTGCTATTCAACGACAGAAAATAGTTTTTGGAAGTGTGAGACACAGTGGTACTGCAGTAATAAGCAGTGTGATACTGTCTCACACTTGAGTTTGAAGAGTAGAACAGAATGAAAGGTAGACCTCGACGTTAAAGCACACAGACTAGAAACGTCGAGTGAGAAAGATTTAAAAAATAAATGAACAAAACAAAACGAAAGAGAACAAAACAAAAAAACTACAGCAGGCTGAATACGGCAATCTCGGGAGGAGAAGAAGCGAAAACAAGCGTTGAGTGGGACATGGGTCTGTGTGCAGTGCACTCGTGGCTCAGACTGTACTGTCCCGCCGTGCCCGTTGCCCGCGGGGCCGCAGCGGTACAGTCCGAGCTGTAGCCACCAGCCATCCGGGGTGGCGGCGGCCTAACAGAACTGTACAGTCCGTTCCACTATACGGCACGCAGCAGCGCCATGGGAGAGGCCTTCGTATCGCTGTTGCTTATCTGAGTCGCTCCCAGGCGCCCTGCTCTGCTCTGTTCTCTCTCTCTCTCTCTCTCTCTCTCTCTCTCTCTCTCTCTCTCTCTCTCTCTCTCTCTTTCATACACACACACACACACACCACGCTCCCGGCGCCAGAGTATAGTGTTGGGGCCTTAACCCTTCCACCCCCTCTCCCTCCACCAGCTCCTGCATGGTACACACACAATGGGCATGACAATGCACTTGCATGCCCTGGACAGAACGGGCCGGACGAGGCTCGGGAGGGGGGAGGTGTGGCATGGCGTGGCGTGGTGGGGCGGGGCGGGGCGGGGTGGGACGGGGCGGGGCGAGGCGGGGCGGGGCGAGGCGGGGCGAGGCGGGGCGAGGCGGGGCGTGCCGCTTGAAGCGGAACAGAAATATCTTTCCGTCGGATCAGGCGCAGCGAGGCGGGGCGGGGCGGGGCGGGGCAGGGAGGGGCGGGGCGGGGCGGGGCCAGCTGACGTGGTGTCGGTGCCTTGTGGGAAGCAGCGGGGAGGGAGGGAGGGAGGGGCAGACCATTACAGAACGCAGAGCAGAGCGCACCATCTGAGTAGGAATGCGGCTGGTACAGTCCCGACCAGCAGCTGGTCGGGCGGGGCGGGGCGGGGCGGGGCGGGGCGGGGCGGGGCGGGGCGGGGTGGGGCGGGGCGGGGCGGGGCGGGGCGGGGCGGGGCGGGGCGCGGTGGGGCGGGGCGGGGCGGGGCCAGCTGACGTGGTGTCGGTGCCTTGTGGGAAGCAGCGGGGAGGGAGGGAGGGAGGGGCAGACCATTACAGAACGCAGAGCAGAGCGCACCATCTGAGTAGGAATGCGGCTGGTACAGTCCCGACCAGCAGCTGGTCGGGCGGGGCGGGGCGGGGCGGGGCGGGGCGGGGCGGGGCGGGGCGGGGCGGGGCGGGGCGGGGCGGGGCGGGGCGGGGCGGGGCGGGGCCGGGTAGTCTGCCCATACGGGCAGCTGCCCGCAGCCTTCCCCTCACCGACAGGTGGTTCCCGCAAACTTAAATGGAAAACTCGCCGCAGAAAATACTAAAACAACTCTGTTCTTTCTTTTTTCTTTTTCCAGAGCGCGTTTTTAAATAAAAAAAGAAATGACAGCAGTTTTAATCTGATTACGTTCCCCACTCAATACCCTTATCTTATCTGAAGTTCGCAGAGCAGGTGGGGGAGGCGGAGCCGTCGGATAATATAAGGAGGAGTTCGTCACAGTGACTTATTGAAACTCCTCCCTAGCCACCACTGTAAACTGGTTGGCGTCGAAGGACAGTGACCGCGTGGGGCGGGGCGGGGTGTGGTGGGGTCCGGGCACAGCTGTGCATCGGGAAACGGAACACCGAATCGACCAAAACCGACCAAAACGTCCACCGAGCGCGCGGGAGGCGCATTCCACCCCCGCACGCCACAGCGAGCCACTGCCCCGTGCAACCTCCCCCCCCCCCACCTCTGCTGCGATGCATGCGGCGCGAAGCGGGAGTCCTTTTCCTCATCTGCCGCGGAGTATTCTGAAAATAACATTCCGCTCCGACCGTCATCCCCCCCCCCCCCCCGGTCGTCTCAGCGGGAGGGATTCTCATATAGCGAGTTCCACGCGTGCCGATCGACCGTATATATAGAAAATAATAATAGGCGTAAAGCGAGTGGACTGCGCGCTGCCAGTGGCATAGGCGTGACTCTGCACGCCTCGCCTCGCCTCGCCCCACCCCGCCCCGCCCCGCCCCGCCCCGCCCCGCCCCGCCCCGCCCCGCCCCGCCCCGCACCGAACCGCCTCGCCCGCCTGACAGAACTTCCCACCCCATCACGCTGGCGTGTCGCTAGGGCCACGTCAACTCAGCTTTTAAGTACATTTTATACATTTTTTAATTTTATTTTTTTAAATTGGTAGGCAGCTTACACGTGCTGGTCGAAGCCAGTGTTGCGAGAAGCAGGCGAATAGACCCACAAACACACCTGCCTACTGGGCAGCACGTAGCTTCTGTGTTGAGAGCTTGCCTGGCAGGCAGGCGGATTGCGTGCTGCACCCACCCGGTTGCCTACCCGCCGGGCTGCAGCTCAGAACCGGAGACCCAAAATGCGTGAACGTCTTGCATTTGCAGGTGTCTTAATCTTCATTCGAACGCATGTGACCACTAGCGGTGTCCACCTCGGCCTATAGTCAGGTTCACGCACCTGTAAGTGCGCGTCCCGGCCGCCACACGCTTGGGGTTGTTGGCGTTCTCTCGGTGTGTTGCGATGGCCTAGCCCGCTGATACGGCTGAGCGAGCAGACAGAGGCTTCAGGGAAGCCAGACGAGCGCTTTTGTGGTAATGGATGCGGGGAGACAGCCGCGACTCGGCGCGGCGCTGGAGGACTGGGGGGTAATTAGGTGAGCATTGCGCGCGACAGCACTGTCACGTCACGAATAAGGAGGGAGGGAGGGAGGGAGGAAGGGAGGGAGGGAGGGAGGGAGGGAGTGAGGGAGGGAGGGAGAGAGGGAGAGAGAGAGAGGGAGAGAGAGAGGGAGAGAGAGAGAGAGAGAGAGGGGGGAGAGGGAGAGAGAGAGGGAGAGGGAGAGGGATTATTGTCGAGGCACCTCGCAGAAGCAAAGCAGACGACGCACACTGTCATTTATGCCGCGCAGTACTGTGCATGAGCATGTTTCTGTGGAATCGCACTCTCGCTTCCTTTTAAAAAATATATAAATTTATAGAAACTAGTATACCTAAATCAGGCTCCTCAATTTTGGCTCCTTGCATTTTTGTTAAGAATTCCTCAAACTTGGCTAGATGATTCTTTTCTCTAAGAATTTTTATAGCTTTTTCAAATGAATCATATCATAGCTAAATATTAGAGATCAATAAAATAATACAAATTGCAAAGAAACAGTACAGTGTTTTGCAAGAATAAGTCTGTCCCGCGACTTTCAACATAACGGGGGCGGGTGAGGGGGGTGGAAGACGGGTGGGCGGGTGAGGGGTTGTGGATGACGGGTGGGCGGGTGAGGGGGGCGGTGGATGACGGGTGGGCGGGTGAGGGGGGCGGTGGATGACGGGTGGACGGGTGAGGGGGGGTGGATGACGGGTGGGCAGGTGACGGAGACCGGGTGACGAGGTGCGCACGGCTCGGTCTTGTCTCACACGCTACGGTCACGCTACGCTCACGCGCTCGACCGCGGGCCGCCGCGTGCGACCGCAGCCCTGCCCCCACGGGTGCTCGATGGGCTGCCTACCCGCACGGCGCTCGCAGCCCGCTGCGGCACGCGCGCGCCCCCGCGCGAGGTCCCGATAGTCCTGAAGCTGACGCTGACGCCACCTAAAGTCCTGGACTCTAACGCCACCCGGCCCGACCCCGACCGGCAGCAGAGCGATTCCGGTGCACGCCCTCCTCGCTCTGCCTCTCTCGCACTCATGAGGTTCGCCGTATAGGTGCGAGAGAGACAGCACGGAGGGCGTGCACCAGAACCGCTCTGCTGTCTCCGGGAGGACACTCGGTGGCACAGAGAGACGAGGACGTTCCCCCCCCCCCCCCCCCCCCCCCTTCAGGATACGCCGTCGAAGAGAGTCCTACCTGTGTCGTCGTCCGTGTTGGTGTTGCTGGGGGCGCTGTCGTCTGCGACGGACGCCGTCGCGGAGGTGGAGGGGGTGGCCGCGTAGGAGCAGGAGGCCGCCGATGTGGAGGGCGTGGAGGCGGCGGCGAGGCTGGCGGAGGTGATGGTGGCCGTGGGCGCGCTGCGGCTCCCCCGCCGGCTGCCGCCCCCGCCGCCCCCGCCCCCGCCGCCCCCGCGGCTCGTGGACGGGCCCGCATCACCGTCCTGCTGCTGCCTCAGCAGGTGCTGGAAGCGCGCGGGTGGCGGCGGCTGCACCCCGGGCAGGACAAGAACGTTCACAACACGGCCACACCAACGGCGTCAACGTCGCTAAACTGCAGCTGTGGGAATATTCATTCGTTCTCTTGACCAAGCAAATCAGGTGTCATTTATTTTAGTTTTTTACAAGGAATTTCACACCCTTGAACAGGTCAAAAGCGTACGAATCAATATTCACACACCTACACTTGAAGAACAATCTCATGGTTCAGTATGCACAACCAAAATAGCGGCATTGCCGCAAATGCCATTCGCTTACCGAAGGGGGCGACTGCGCTGTCTGATGTCGAGACGATCGCCTCTGCAGCGTCTCCCCGCGCATTATGGCATCCACTACTGCAACAGAGGGTGGCCGATGCGTGAGCAAGACTCAAAATAATCAGTGAACACCACCAAAAAAGTCAGTGGTTACATCAGGAATGAAAGTTAAAAAGAAATAAAGAAAGAATCAAGGTAAAATAAACGGAAAATCAAGTGCAAATTAAGAAAAAAAATCAGGGAGAAAAAACAAGAAGAATCGCGAAAACCCAAAATTTTGTCGTACGCTTGAATTTCCAGTAAGGAAGAGGGAGGGGGAGAGGAAACACACTCACCATCGCCAATCAGTCTGATCTGGGTGAGCTTGGGGTGCTCCGTGTGTTCCTCTAGCACCGTGTCATCTGTCACCGTCACCTCCTGGAATTAAAAAAAAAATAACAAAAATTAAAAGGAGCACTCTTGCCTGAGATTAAGGAGCGAGGGGTAAATAACTCCGAATTTTGATGTACACCACTAATTCAAAATTCACACTAATTCAAACTAATTCACGCGAATTCAAAACTAATTCACGCGAATTCAAAACGAATTCAAAACAAATTCAAGCGAATTTAAGGAATGACCTCAGAAAATACACGCACATCTGATCCAAATTATTCTCTCAATTACATGATATGAAATAGGATTTTTAGTAAATTATTGTGAATGATTTCTATTTATTCCAAATTATTGGAAATTAACTTGCAACTGCGCAAAATAATCACAATTATTTCAATTATTTTTTAAAACTTTTCAGAAACAAATTTTGCTCTGCAATTGAAAGGGTGGCGTGAAAACATGGAAAATTTTTGCGGCAGTAAACCTCCCGAAGGAGGTTGCGGTTCCCGCCAGGCACAGGGCTTTTACCCCCTGTGGCAGCCAACTGCTTCGGTGTTCCATGGGAACCGGCGCTTTGCTGACTGCGATCCTATCGCGCAATTCGACAGATTTGATCCCCGTACCACCATTGGCCTACCCCTAGAGGTACGAGCGGTGTCAAGAGCGTTAGACTTCCTGAACCCAGTTTCAGAGGCCTTACCTCAGAGGGGTACGCGGGATTCGAACCCACAACCCCGAGTGCCGACACGTAGCCAGAACAGGAAGCGACCCAACGCCCAGAGCCACCGAGCCAACGGCGGTGAGACGTGTTTAACTTCTATTTGACCTGCCATCCAGCTGCGGCCAAAGGGAATGTCAAGCGCGAAAAACACTTTCCCGAGTGGGAGTCGAACTTCGGACCACTCGGATCGGTGTTGCGCGCTCTACCAACTGAGCCACGACGCCACGATGACTGTACAGTGCGACGGGTTCGAGTCGTATTTGCCGTATCCTGCAGCCTCCAGCCAGGAGGACAGGGCAAATACATGGATCAGATGTGCGTGTATTTTCTGGGGCATCCCCGAATTTAAAACGAATTCAAGTAAACTCACAAAAAGATCACAATAATTTTAAAAAAAAAAACTTTGCAATAAATTCAACAAATTCAAAGCTAATTGAAAACGAATTCAATTCAATTTAGACAAATTCAATTCTAATTCACGCAATTTGTACACCGAATTCAGAGTTGTTTACCCCTCGTTTAGGAGCC
>JAHWGI010001055.1:0-34322 GCA_029379305.1 Frankliniella fusca | reverse complement strand
TCACCGAGGGCACCACACCGAGCGCACCTCTCGGAGCGCACCTCACCGAGCGCACCTCACCGAGCGCACCTCACCGAGCGCACCTCACCGAGCGCACCTCACCGATGGCACCTCACCGAGCGCACCTCACCGAGCGCACCTCACCGAGCGCACCTCACCGAGCGCACCTTACCGAGGGCACCTCACTGAGCGCACCTCACCGAGGGCAACTCACCGAGCGCACCTCACCGAGCGCACCTCACCGAGCGCACCTTACCGAGTGCACCTCACTGAGCGCACCTCACCGAGGGCACCTCACCAAGCGGACTTCACCGAGCGCACCTCACAGAGCGCACCTTACCGAGCATACCTCACCAAACGCACCTAACCGAGGGCATCTCACCGAGCGCACCTCACCGAGTGCACCTCACCGAGCGCACCTCACTGAAGGCACCTCACCGAGGTCACCTCATCGAGCGCACCTCACCGAGCGGACTTCACCGAGCGCACCTCACAGAGCGCACCTTACCGAGCATACCTCACCGAGCGCACCTAACCGAGGGCATCTCACCGAGCGCACCTCACCGAGGTCACCTAACCGAGCGCACCTCACCGAGCGCACCTCACTGAAGGCACCTCACCGAGCGCACCTCACCGAGGGCACCTCACCGAAGGCTCCTCACCGAGGGCACCTCACCGAGCGCACCCTACCGAGGACACCTCACCGAGCGCGCCTCACCGAGCGGACCTCACCGAGCGCACCTCACAGAGCGCAGCTCAACGAGCATACCTCACCGAGGGCAACTCACCGAGCGCACCTCACCGAGCGCACCCTACCGAGGGCACCTCACCGAGGTCACCTCACCGAGCGCACCTCACCGAGGGCACCTCACCGAGTGCACCTCACTGAGCGGACCTCACTGAGGGCAACTCACCGAGCGCGCCTCACCGAGCGCACCCTACCGAGGGCACCTCACCGAGGTCACCTCACCGAGCGCACCTTACCGAGCATACCTCACCGAGCGCACCTAACCGAGGGCATCTCACCGAGCGCACCTCACCGAGGTCACCTAACCGAGCGCTCCTCACCGAGGGCACCTCACCGAGCGCACCCTACCGAGGGCACCTCACCGAGCGCGCCTCACCGAGCGGACCTCACCGAGCGCACCTCACCGAGCGCACCCTACCGAGGGCACCTCACCGAGGTCACCTCACCGAGCGCACCTCACCGAGCGGACTTCACCGAGCGCACCTCACAGAGCGCACCTTACCGAGCATACCTCACCGAGCGCACCTCACCGATGGCACCTCACCGAGTGAACCTCACCGAGCGCACCTCACCGAGAGCACCTCACCGAGAGCAGCTCACCGAGCGCACCTCACCGAGCGTACCTCAACGAGGCACCTCACCGAGAGCATCTCACCGAGCGCACCTCACCGACCGGACTTGACCAAGCGCACCTCACCGAACGGACCTCACCGAGCGCACCTCACAAAGCGCACTTCACTGCGGGCACCTCAACAAGCGAACCTCACCGAGGGCACCTCACCGAGGGCAACTCACCGAAGGCACCTCACGGAGCGCACCTCGCCGAGCGCACCTCACCGAGCGCACCTCACCGAGGGCACCACACCGAGCGCACCTCTCGGAGCGCACCTCACCGAGCGCACCTCACCGAGGCAACCTCACCGAGGGCACCTCACCGAGCGCACCTCACCGAGGGCACCTCACCGAGCGCACCTCACCGAGCGCACCTCACCGAGCGGACCTCACCGAGCGCACCTCACAGAGCGCACCTTACCGAGGCACCTCACCGAGCGCACCTCACCGAGGGCATCTCACCGAGCGCACCTCACCGAGGTCACCTAACCGAGCGCACCTCACCGAGCGCACCTCACCGAGCGCACCTCACCGAGGGCACCTCACCGAGCGGACCTCACCGAGCGCACCTCACCGAGCGCACCTCACCGAGCATACCTCACAGACCTCACCGAGCGCACCTCACCGAGGGCACCTCACCGAGCGCACCTCACCGAGCGCACCTCACCGAGCGCACCTCACCGAGCGCACCTCACCGAGGCACCTCACCGAGCGCACCTCACCGAGCGCACCTCACCGAGGCACCTCACCGAGCGCGCCTCACCGAGCGCACCTCACCGAGCGCACCTCACAGAGCGCAGCTCACCGAGCATACCTCACCGAGGGCAACTCACCGAGCGCACCTCACCGAGCGCACCCTACCGAGGGCACCTCACCGAGCGCACCTCACCGAGCGCACCTCACCGAGCGCACCTCACCGAGCGCACCTCACCGAGCGCACCTCACCGAGCGCACCTCACCGAGGCACCTCACCGAGCGCACCTCACCGAGGGCACCTCACCGAGCGCACCTCACCGAGCGCACCTCACCGAGGGCACCTCACCGAGGCACCTCACCGAGCGCACCTCACCGAGCGCACCTCACCGAGCGCACCTCACCGAGCGCACCTCACCGAGGGCACCTCACCGAGCGCACCTCACCGATGGCACCCTACCGAGTGAACCTCACCGAGCGCACCTCACCGAGAGCACCTCACCGAGAGCAGCTCACCGAGCGCACCTCACCGAGCGTACCTCAACGAGCGCACCTCACCGAGGGCATCTCACCGAGCGCACCTCACCGACCGGACTTGACCAAGCGCACCTCACCGAACGGACCTCACCGAGCGCACCTCACAAAGCGCACTTCACTGCGGGCACCTCAACGAGCGAACCTCACCGAGGGCACCTCACCGAGGGCAACTCACCGAAGGCACCTCACGGAGCGCACCTCGCCGAGCGCACCTCACCGAGCGCACCTCACCGAGGGCACCACACCGAGCGCACCTCTCGGAGCGCACCTCACCGAGCGCACCTCACCGAGCGCACCTCACCGAGCGCACCTCACCGAGCGCACCTCACCGAGGGCACCTCACCGAGCGCACCTCACCGAGCGCACCTCACCGAGCGCACCTCACCGAGCGCACCTCACCGAGCGCACCTCACCGACGGACTTGACCAAGCGCACCTCACCGAACGGACCTCACCGAGCGCACCTCACAGAGCGCACTTCACGCGGGCACCTCAACGAGCGAACCTCACCGAGCGCACCTCACCGAGGGCACCTCACCGAGCGCACCTCACCGAGCGCACCTCACCGAGCGCACCTCACCGAGCGCACCTCACCGAGCGCACCTCACCGAGCGCACCTCACCGAGGGCAACTCACCGAGCGCACCTCACCGAGCGCACCCTACCGAGGGCACCTCACCGAGCGGACTTCACCGAGCGCACCTCACAGAGCGCACCTTACCGAGCATACCTCACCAAACGCACCTAACCGAGGGCATCTCACCGAGCGCACCTCACCGAGGTCACCTCACCGAGCGCACCTCACCGAGTGCACCTCACCGAGCGCACCTCACCGAAGGCACCTCACCGAGGCACCTCACCGAGCGCACCTCACCGAGCGGACTTCACCGAGCGCACCTCACAGAGCGCACCTCACCGAGCATACCTCACCGAGCGCACCTAACCGAGGGCATCTCACCGAGCGCACCTCACCGAGGTCACCTAACCGAGCGCACCTCACCGAGCGCACCTCACCGAGCGCACCTCACTGAAGGCACCTCACCGAGCGCACCTCACCGAGGGCACCTCACCGAAGGCTCCTCACCGAGGGCACCTCACCGAGCGCACCCTACCGAGGACACCTCACCGAGCGCGCCTCACCGAGCGGACCTCACCGAGCGCACCTCACAGAGCTCAGCTCAACGAGCATACCTCACCGAGGGCAACTCACCGAGCGCACCTCACCGAGCGCACCCTACCGAGGGCACCTCACCGAGGTCACCTCACCGAGCGCACCTCACCGAGGGCACCTCACCGAGCGCACCTCACCGAGCGGACCTCACCGAGGGCAACTCACCGAGCGCGCCTCACCGAGCGCACCCTACCGAGGGCACCTCACCGAGCGCACCTCACCGAGCGCACCTCACCGAGCGGACCTCACCGAGCGCACCTCACAGAGCGCACCTCACCGAGCATACCTCACCGAGCGCACCTAACCGAGGGCATCTCACCGAGCGCACCTCACCGAGGTCACCTAACCGAGCGCACCTCACCGAGCGCACCTCACCGAGCGCACCTCACCGAGGCACCTCACCGAGCGCACCTCACCGAGCGCACCTCACCGAGCGCACCTCACCGAGCGCACCTCACCGAGCGCACCTCACCGAGCGCACCTCACCGAGGGCACCTCACCGAAGGCACCTCACCGAGGGCACCTCACCGAGCGCACCTCACCGAGGGCACCTCACCGAGCGCACCTCACCGAGCGGACCTCACCGAGCGCACCTCACAGAGCGCAGCTCACCGAGCATACCTCACCGAGGGCAACTCACCGAGCGCACCTCACCGAGCGCACCTCACCGAGGGCACCTCACCGAGCGCACCTCACCGAGCGCACCTCACCGAGCGGACTTCACCGAGCGCACCTCACAGAGCGCACCTTACCGAGCATACCTCACCGAGCGCACCTAACCGAGGGCATCTCACCGAGCGCACCTCACCGAGGTCACCTAACCGAGCGCACCTCACCGAGCGCACCTCACCGAGCGCACCTCACCGAGCGCACTCACCGAGCACCTCACAGACCTCACCGAGCGCACCTACCGAGGGCATCTCACCGAGCGCACCTCACCGAGCGCACCTCACCGAGCGCACCTCACCGAGGCACCTCACCGAGCGCACCTCACCGAGGGCACCTCACCGAGCGCACCTCACCGAGCGCACCTCACCGAGGGCACCTCACCGAGCGGACTTCACCGAGCGCACCTCACAGAGCGCACCTTACCGAGCATACCTCACCGAGCGCACCTAACCGAGGGCACCTCACCGAGCGCACCTCACCGAGGTCACCTCACCGAGCGCACCTCACCGAGCATACCTCACCGAGCGCACCTAACCGAGGGCATCTCACCGAGCGCACCTCACCGAGGTCACCTAACCGAGCGCACCTCACCGAGCGCACCTCACCGAGCGCACCTCACGAAGGCACCTCACCGAGCGCACCTCACCGAGGGCACCTCACCGAGGCACCTCACCGAGGGCACCTCACCGAGCGCACCTCACCGAGCGCACCTCACCGAGCGGCACCTCACCGAGCGCACCTCACAGAGCGCAGCTCACCGAGCATACCTCACCGAGGGCAACTCACCGAGCGCACCTCACCGAGCGCACCCTACCGAGGGCACCTCACCGAGGTCACCTCACCGAGCGCACCTCACCGAGCGGACCTCACCGAGCGCACCTCACAGAGCGCACCTCACCGAGCATACCTCACCGAGCGCACCTAACCGAGGGCATCTCACCGAGCGCACCTCACCGAGGTCACCTAACCGAGCGCACCTCACCGAGCGCACCTCACCGAGCGCACCTCACCGAGCGCACCTCACCGAGCGCACCTCACCGAGCGCACCTCACCGAGCGCACCTCACCGAGCGCACCTCACCGAGCGCACCTCACCGAGCGCACCTCACCGAGGGCACCTCACCGAGCGCACCTCACCGAGGGCACCTCACCGAGCGCACCTCACCGAGGCACCTCACCGAGCGCACCTCACCGAGCGGACCTCACCGAGCGCACCTCACCGAGCGCAGCTCACCGAGCATACCTCACCGAGGGCACCTCACCGAGCGCACCTCACCGAGCGCACCTCACCGAGCGCACCTCACCGAGGTCACCTCACCGAGCGCACCTCACCGAGCGGACTTCACCGAGCGCACCTCACAGAGCGCACCTTACCGAGCATACCTCACCGAGCGCACCTAACCGAGGGCATCTCACCGAGCGCACCTCACCGAGGTCACCTAACCGAGCGCACCTCACCGAGCGCACCTCACCGAGCGCACCTCACAGACCGCAAGTCACCGAGCATACCTCACAGACCTCACCGAGCGCACATACCCGAGGGCATCTCACCGGGCGCACCTCACCGAGCGCACCTCACCGAGCGCACCTTACCGAGTGCACCTCACTGAGCGCACCTCACCGAGGGCAACTCACCGAGCGCACCTCACCGAGCGCACCCACCGAGGGCACCTCACCGAGCGGACTTCACCGAGCGCACCTCACAGAGCGCACCTTACCGAGCATACCTCACCGAAACGCACCTAACCGAGGGCATCTCACCGAGCGCACCTCACCGAGGTCACCTAACCGAGCGCACCTACCGAGCATACCTCACCGAGCGCACCTAACCGAGGGCATCTCACCGAGCGCACCTCACCGAGGCACCTCACCGAGCGCACCTCACCGAGCGCACCTCACCGAGCGCACCTCACCGAGGCACCTCACCGAGCGCACCTCACCGAGGGCACCTCACCGAGCGCACCTCACCGAGGGCACCTCACCGAGCGCACCTCACCGAGCGCACCTCACCGAGCGGACCTCACCGAGCGCACCTCACCGAGCGCAGCTCACCGAGCATACCTCACCGAGGGCAACTCACCGAGCGCACCTCACCGAGCGCACCCTACCGAGGGCACCTCACCGAGGCACCTCACCGAGCGCACCTCACCGAGCGGACTTCACCGAGCGCACCTCACAGAGCGCACCTCACCGAGCATACCTCACCGAGCGCACCTCACCGAGGGCATCTCACCGAGCGCACCTCACCGAGGCACCTCACCGAGCGCACTCACCGAGCGCACCTCACCGAGCGCACCTCACCGAGCGCACCTCACCGAGGCACCTCACCGAGCGCACCTCACCGAGCGGACTTCACCGAGCGCACCTCACAGAGCGCACCTTACCGAGCATACCTCACCGAGCGCACCTCACCGATGGCACCCTACCGAGTGAACCTCACCGAGCGCACCTCACCGAGAGCACCTCACCGAGAGCACTCACCGAGCGCACCTCACCGAGCGTACCTCAACGAGCGCACCTCACCGAGGGCATCTCACCGAGCGCACCTCACCGACCGGACTTGACCAAGCGCACCTCACCGAACGGACCTCACCGAGCGCACCTCACAAAGCGCACTTCACTGCGGGCACCTCAACGAGCGAACCTCACCGAGGGCACCTCACCGAGGGCAACTCACCGAAGGCACCTCACGGAGCGCACCTCACCGAGCGCACCTCACCGAGCGCACCTCACCGAGCGCACCTCACCGAGCGCACCTCACCGAGCGCACCTCACCGAGCGCACCTCACCGAGCGCACCTCACCGAGGGCACCTCACCGAGCGCACCTCACCGAGCGCACCTCACCGAGCGCACCTCACCGAGCGCACCTCACCGAGCGCACCTCACCGAGCGCACCTCACCGAGCGCACCTCACCGAGGGCACCTCACCGAGCGCACCTCACCGAGCGCACCTCACCGAGCGCACCTCACCGAGCGCACCTCACCGAGCGCACCTCACCGAGCGCACCTCACCGAGCGCACCTCACCGAGGGCACCTCACCGAGCGCACCTCACCGAGCGCACCTCACCGAGCGCACCTCACCGAGCGCACCTCACCGAGCGCACCTCACCGAGGGCACCTCACCGAGCGCACCTCACCGAGGCACCTCACCGAGCGCACCTCACCGAGGCACCTCACCGAGCGCACCTCACCGAGCGCACCTCACCGAGCGCACCTCACCGAGGGCACCTCACCGAGCGCACCTCACGAGCGCACCTCACCGAGCGCACCTCACCGAGCGCACCTCACCGAGGGCACCTCACCGAGCGCACCTCACCGAGGGCACCTCACCGAGCGCACCTCACCGAGCGCACCTCACCGAGCGCACCTCACCGAGCGCACCTCACCGAGCGCACCTCACCGAGCGCACCTCACCGAGCGCACCTCACCGAGCGCACCTCACCGAGCGCACCTCACCGAGGGCACCTCACCGAGCGCACCTCACCGAGGGCACCTCACCGAGCGCACCTCACCGAGGGCACCTCACCGAGCGCACCTCACCGAGCGCACCTCACCGAGGGCACCTCACCGAGCGCACCTCACCGAGCGCACCTCACCGAGCGCACCTCACCGAGCGCACCTCACCGAGCGCACCTCACCGAGCGCACCTCACCGAGCGCACCTCACCGAGCGCACCTCACCGAGGGCACCTCACCGAGCGCACCTCACCGAGCGGACCTCACCGAGCGCACCTCACAGAGCGCACCTCACCGAGCATACCTCACCGAGCGCAACTCACCGAGCGCACCTCACCGAGCGCACCTCACCGAGCGCACCTCACCGAGCGCACCTCACCGAGCGCACCTCACCGAGCGCACCTCACCGAGCGCACCTCACCGAGCGCACCTCACCGAGCGCACCTCACCGAGGGCACCTCACCGAGCGCACCTCACCGAGCGCACCTCACCGAGCGCACCTCACCGAGCGCACCTCACCGAGCGCACCTCACCGAGCGCACCTCACCGAGCGCACCTCACCGAGCGCACCTCACCGAGGGCACCTCACCGAGCGCACCTCACCGAGGGCACCTCACCGAGCGCACCTCACCGAGCGCACCTCACCGAGCGCACCTCACCGAGGGCACCTCACCGAGCGCACCTCACCGAGGGCACCTCACCGAGGTCACCTAACCAAGCGCACCTCACCGAGCGCACCTCACCGAGCGCACCTCACCGAGCGCACCTCACAGAGCGCACTTCACCGCGGGCACCTCAACGAGCGCACCTCACCGAGGGCACCTCAACGAGGGCAACTCACCGAAGGCACCTCACGGAGCGCACCTCACCGAGCGCACCTCACCGAGCGCACCTCACCGAGGGCACCTCACCGAGCGCACCTCACCGAGCGCACCTCACCGAGCGCACCTCACCGAGCGCACCTCACCGAGGGCACCTCACCGAGCGCACCTCACCGAGGGCATCTCACCGAGCGCACCTCACCGAGCGCACCTCACCGAGGGCACCTCACCGAGCGCACCTCACCGAGGGCACCTCACCGAGCGCACCTCACCGAGCGCACCTCACCGAGCGCACCTCACCGAGCGCACCTCACCGAGCGCACCTCACCGAGCGCACCTCACCGAGCGCACCTCACCGAGCGCACCTCACCGAGCGCACCTCACCGAGCGCACCTCACCGAGCGCACCTCACCGAGCGCACCTCACCGAGCGCACCTCACCGAGCGCACCTCACCGAGCGCACCTCACCGAGCGCACCTCACCGAGGGCACCTCACCGAGCGCACCTCACCGAGCGCACCTCACCGAGGCACCTCACCGAGGCACCTCACCGAGCGCACCTCACCGAGAGCACCTCACCGAGAGCACCTCACCGAGCGCACCTCACCGAGCGTACCTCAACGAGCGCACCTCACCGAGGGCATCTCACCGAGCGCACCTCACCGACCGGACTTGACCAAGCGCACCTCACCGAACGGACCTCACCGAGCGCACCTCACAAAGCGCACTTCACTGCAGGCACCTCAACGAGCGCACCTCACCGAGGGCACCTCACCGAGGGCAACTCACCGAAGGCACCTCACGGAGCGCACCTCGCCGAGCGCACCTCACCGAGCGCACCTCACCGAGGGCACCACACCGAGCGCACCTCTCGGAGCGCACCTCACCGAGGCACCTCACCGAGCGCACCTCACCGAGGGCACCTCACCGAGCGCACCTCACCGAGGGCACCTCACCGAGCGCACCTCAGCGAGCGCACCTCACCGAGCGCACCTCACCGAGCGCACCTCACCGAGCGCACCTCACCGAGCGCACCTCACCGAGCGCACCTCACCGAGCGCACCTCACCGAGCGCACCTCACCGAGGCACCTCACCGAGCGCACCTCACCGAGGGCACCTCACCGAGCGCACCTCACCGAGCGCACCTCACCGAGCGCACCTCACCGAGCGCACCTCACCGAGCGCACCTCACCGAGCGCACCTCACCGAGCGCACCTCACCGAGCGCACCTCACCGAGCGCACCTCACCGAGGCACCTCACCGAGCGCACCTCACCGAGCGCACCTCACCGAGCGCACCTCACCGAGCGCACCTCACCGAGCGCACCTCACCGAGCGGACTTCACCGAGCGCACCTCACAGAGCGCACCTCACCGAGCATACCTCACCGAGCGCACCTAACCGAGGGCATCTCACCGAGCGCACCTCACCGAGGTCACCTAACCGAGCGCACCTCACCGAGCGCACCTCACCGAGCGCACCTCACCGAGCGCACTCACCGAGCATACCTCACAGACCTCACCGAGCGCACCTAACCGAGGGCATCTCACCGAGCGCACCTCACCGAGCGCACCTCACCGAGCGCACCTCACCGAGTGCACCTCACTGAGCGCACCTCACCGAGGGCAACTCACCGAGCGCACCTCACCGAGCGCACCCTACCGAGGGCACCTCACCGAGCGGACTTCACCGAGCGCACCTCACAGAGCGCACCTTACCGAGCATACCTCACCGAAACGCACCTAACCGAGGGCATCTCACCGAGCGCACCTCACCGAGGTCACCTAACCGAGCGCACCTCACCGAGCACACCTCACCGAGCGCACCTCACCGAGGGCATCTCACCGAGCGCACCTCACAGAGCGCACCTTACCGAGCATACCTCACCGAGCGCACCTAACCGAGGGCATCTCACCGAGCGCACCTCACCGAGGTCACCTCACCGAGCGCACCTCACCGAGCATACCTCACCGAGCGCACCTAACCGAGGGCACCTCACCGACCGCAAGTCACCGAGCATACCTCACAGACCTCACCGAGCGCACCTAACCGAGGGCACCTCACCGAGCGCACCTCACCGAGGGCACCTCACCGAGCGCACCTCACCGAGGGCACCTCACCGAGCGCGCCTCACCGAGCGGACCTCACCGAGCGCACCTCACAGAGCGCAGCTCACCGAGCATACCTCACCGAGGGCAACTCACCGAGCGCACCTCACCGAGCGCACCCTACCGAGGGCACCTCACCGAGGTCACCTCACCGAGCGCACCTCACCGAGCGGACCTCACCGAGCGCACCTCACCGAGCGCACCTCACCGAGCGCACCTCACCGAGCGCACCTCACCGAGGGCACCTCACCGAGCGCACCTCACCGACCGGACTTGACCAAGCGCACCTCACCGAACGGACCTCACCGAGCGCACCTCACAAAGCGCACTTCACTGCGGGCACCTCAACGAGCGCACCTCACCGAGGGCACCTCACCGAGGGCAACTCACCGAAGGCACCTCACGGAGCGCACCTCGCCGAGCGCACCTCACCGAGCGCACCTCACCGAGGGCACCACACCGAGCGCACCTCTCGGAGCGCACCTCACCGAGCGCACCTCACCGAGCGCACCTCACCGAGGGCACCTCACCGAGCGCACCTCACCGAGGGCACCTCACCGAGCGCACCTCACCGAGCGCACCTCACCGAGCGCACCTCACCGAGCGCACCTCACCGAGCGCACCTCACCGAGCGCACCTCACCGAGCGCACCTCACCGAGCGCACCTCACCGAGCGCACCTCACCGAGCGCACCTCACCGAGCGCACCTCACCGAGGGCACCTCACCGAGCGCACCTCACCGAGCGCACCTCACCGAGCGCACCTCACCGAGCGCACCTCACCGAGGGCACCTCACCGAGCGCACCTCACCGAGCGCACCTCACCGAGCGCACCTCACCGAGCGCACCTCACCGAGGGCACCTCACCGAGCGCACCTCACCGAGCGCACCTCACCGAGCGCACCTCACCGAGCGCACCTCACCGAGCGCACCTCACCGAGCGCACCTCACCGAGCGCACCTCACCGAGCGCACCTCACCGAGCGCACCTCACCGAGGGCAACTCACCGAGCGCACCTCACCGAGCGCACCTCACCGAGCGCACCTCACCGAGCGCACCTCACCGAGCGCACCTCACCGAGCGCACCTCACCGAGCGCACCTCACCGAGCGCACCTCACCGAGCGCACCTCACCGAGCGCACCTCACCGAGCGCACCTCACCGAGCGCACCTCACCGAGCGCACCTCACCGAGCGGACTTCACCGAGCGCACCTCACAGAGCGCACCTTACCGAGCATACCTCACCGAGCGCACCTAACCGAGGGCATTTCACCGAGCGCACCTCACCGAGGTCACCTAACCGAGCGCAGCTCACCGAGCGCACCTCACCGAGCGCACCTCACCGACCGCAAGTCACCGAGCATACCTCACAGACCTCACCGAGCGCACATAACCGAGGGCATCTCACCGGGCGCACCTCACCGAGCGCACCTCACCGAGCGCACCTTACCGAGTGCACCTCACTGAGCGCACCTCACCGAGGGCAACTCACCGAGCGCACCTCACCGAGCGCACCCTACCGAGGGCACCTCACCGAGCGGACTTCACCGAGCGCACCTCACAGAGCGCACCTTACCGAGCATACCTCACCAAACGCACCTAACCGAGGGCATCTCACCGAGCGCACCTCACCGAGGTCACCTAACCGAGCGCACCTTACCGAGCATACCTCACCGAGCGCACCTAACCGAGGGCATCTCACCGAGCGCACCTCACAGAGCGCACCTTACCGAGCATACCTCACCAAACGCACCTAACCGAGGGCATCTCACCGAGCGCACCTCACCGAGGTCACCTAACCGAGCGCACCTTACCGAGCATACCTCACCGAGCGCACCTAACCGAGGGCACCTCACCGACCGCAAGTCACCGAGCATACCTCACAGACCTCACCGAGCGCACATAACCGAGGGCATCTCACCGGGCGCACCTCACCGAGGGCACCTCACCGAGCGCACCCTACCGAGGGCACCTCACCGAGCGCGCCTCACCGAGCGGACCTCACCGAGCGTACCTCACAGAGCGCAGCTCACCGAGCATACCTCACCGAGGGCAACTCACCGAGCGCACCTCACCGAGCGCACCCTACCGAGGGCACCTCACCGAGGTCACCTCACCGAGCGCACCTCACCGAGCGGACTTCACCGAGCGCACCTCACAGAGCGCACCTTACCGAGCATACCTCACCGAGCGCACCTCACCGATGGCACCCTACCGAGTGAACCTCACCGAGCGCACCTCACCGAGAGCACCTCACCGAGAGCACCTCACCGAGCGCACCTCACCGAGCGTACCTCAACGAGCGCACCTCACCGAGGGCATCTCACCGAGCGCACCTCACCGACCGGACTTGACCAAGCGCACCTCACCGAACGGACCTCACCGAGCGCACCTCACAAAGCGCACTTCACTGCGGGCACCTCAACAAGCGAACCTCACCGAGGGCACCTCACCGAGGGCAACTCACCGAAGGCACCTCACGGAGCGCACTCAGTCAGGTGCGCTCGGTGAGGTGCGCTCGGTGAGGTCTGTGAGGTATGCTCGGTGACTTGCGGTCTGTGAGGTGCGCTCGGTGAGGTGCGCTCGGTGAGGTGCGCTCGGTGAGGTGCGCTCGGTGAGCTGCGCTCGGTTAGGTGCCCTCGGTAGGGTGCGCTCGGTGAGGTGCCCTCGGTTAAGTGCGCTCGGTGAAGAACGCTCGGTGAGGTGCGCTCTGTGAGGTGCGCTCGGTGAGATGCCCTCGGTGAGGTGCGCTCGGTGAGGTCTGTGAGGTATGCTCGGTGACTTGCGGTCTGTGAGGTGCGCTCGGTGAGGTGCGCTCGGTGAGGTGCGCTCGGTGAGGTGCGCTCGGTGAGGTGCCCTCAGTGAGGTGCGCTCGGTGAGATGCCCTCGGTGAGGTGCGCTCGTTGAGGTACGCTCGGTGAGATGCGCTCGGTGAGCTGCTCTCGGTGAGGTGCTCTCGGTGAGGTGCGCTCGGTGAGGTTCACTCGGTGGGGTGCCATCGGTGAGGTGCGCTCGGTGTGGTGCCCTCGGTGAGGTGCGCTCTGTGAGGTGCGCTCGGCGAGGTGCGCTCGGTGAGGTGCGCTCGGTTAGGTGACCTGGGTGAGGTGCCCTCGGTAGGGTGCGCTCGGTGAGGTGCCCTCGGTTAAGTGCGCTCGGTGAAGAACGCTCGGTGAGGTGCGCTCTGTGAGGTGCGCCCGGTGAGATGCCCTCGGTTAGGTGCGTTAGGTGAGGTCTGTGAGGTATGCTCGGTGACTTGCGGTCTGTGAGGTGCGCTCGGTGAGGTCCGCTCGGTGAGGTGCGCTCGGTGAGTTGCCTCGGTGAGGTATGCTCGGTGAGCTGCGCTCTGTGAGGTGCGCTCGGTGAGGTCCGCTCGGTGAGGCGTGCTCGGTGAGGTGCCCTCGGTAGGGTGCGCTCGGTGAGGTGCCCTCGGTGAGGAGCCTTCGGTGAGGTGCCCTCGGTGAGGTGCGCTCGGTGAGGTGCCTTCAGTGAGGTGCGCTCGGTGAGGTGCGCTCGGTGAGGTGCGCTCGGTTAGGTGACCTAGGTGAGGTGCGCTCGGTGAGATGCCCTCGGTTAGGTGCGCTCGGTGAGGTCTGTGAGGTATGCTCGGTGACTTGCGGTCTGTGAGGTGCGCTCGGTGAGGTCCGCTCGGTGAGGTGCCCTCGGTGAGGTGCGCTCGGTGAGGTGCGCTCGGTGAGCTGCGCTCGGTTAGGTGACCTCAGTGAGGTGCGCTCGGTGAGATGCCCTCGGTTAGGTGCGCTCGGTGAGGTATGCTCGGTAAGGTGCGCTCTGTGAGGTGCGCTCGGTGAAGTCCGCTCGGTGAGGTGCGCTCGGTGAGGTGACCTCGGTGAGGAGCGCCCTGTGAGGTGCGCTCGGTGAGCTGCGCTCGGTTAGGTGACCTCGGTGAGGTGCGCTCGGTGAGATGCCCTCGGTTAGGTGCGCTCGGTGAGGTATGCTCGGTAAGGTGCGCTCTGTGAGGTGCGCTCGGTGAAGTCCGCTCGGTGAGGTGCGCTCGGTGAGGTGACCTCGGTGAGGTGCCCTCGGTAGGGTGCGCTCGGTGAGGTGCGCTCGGTGAGGTGCCCTCGGTGAGGTGCGCTCGGTGAGGTGCGCTCGGTGAGGTGCGCTCGGTGAGGTGCGCTCGGTGAGCTGCTCTCGGTGAGGTGCTCTCGGTGAGGTGCGCTCGGTGAGGTTCACTCGGTGGGGTGCCATCGGTGAGGTGCGCTCGGTGTGGTGCGCTCGGTGAGGTGCGCTCGGTGAGGTGCCCTCAGTGAGGTGCGCTCGGTGAGGTGCGCTCGGTGAGGTGCGCTCGGTGAGCTGCGCTCGGTTAGGTGCCCTCGGTAGGGTGCGCTCGGTGAGGTGCCCTCGGTTAAGTGCGCTCGGTGAAGAACGCTCGGTGAGGTGCGCTCTGTGAGGTGCGCTCGGTGAGATGCCCTCGGTGAGGTGCGCTCGGTGAGGTCTGTGAGGTATGCTCGGTGACTTGCGGTCTGTGAGGTGCGCTCGGTGAGGTGCGCTCGGTGAGGTGCGCTCGGTGAGGTGCCCTCAGTGAGGTGCCGTCGGTGAGGTGCCCTCGGTGAGGTGCGCTCGGTGAGGTGCGCTCGGTGAGGTGCCCTCGGTGAGGTGCGTTCGGTGAGGTGCGCTCGGTGAGGTGCGCTCCGAGAGGTGCGCTCGGTGTGGTGCCCTCGGTGAGGTGCGCTCCGAGAGGTGCGCTCGGTGTGGTGCCCTCGGTAAGGTGCGCTCGGTGAGGTGCGCTCGGTGAGGTGCCCTCGGTGAGCTGCGCTCAGTTAGGTGACCTCGGTGAGGTGCGCTCGGTGAGATGCCCTCGGTGAGGTGCGCTCGTTGAGGTACGCTCGGTGAGATGCGCTCGGTGAGCTGCTCTCGGTGAGGTGCTCTCGGTGAGGTGCGCTCGGTGAGGTTTACTCGGTGGGGTGCCATCGGTGAGGTGCGCTCGGTGTGGTGCCCTCGGTGAGGTGCGCTCTGTGAGGTGCGCTCGGCGAGGTGCGCTCGGTGAGGTGCGCTCGGTTAGGTGACCTGGGTGAGGTGCCCTCGGTAGGGTGCGCTCGGTGAGGTGCCCTCGGTTAAGTGCGCTCGGTGAAGAACGCTCGGTGAGGTGCGCTCTGTGAGGTGCGCCCGGTGAGATGCCCTCGGTTAGGTGCGTTAGGTGAGGTCTGTGAGGTATGCTCGGTGACTTGCGGTCTGTGAGGTGCGCTCGGTGAGGTCCGCTCGGTGAGGTGCCCTCGGTGAGGTGCGCTCGGTGAGGTGCGCTCGGTTAGGTGACCTAGGTGAGGTGCGCTCGGTGAGATGCCCTCGGTTAGGTGCGCTCGGTGAGGTCTGTGAGGTATGCTCGGTGACTTGCGGTCTGTGAGGTGCGCTCGGTGAGGTCCGCTCGGTGAGGTGCCCTCGGTGAGGTGCGCTCGGTGAGGTGCGCTCGGTGAGCTGCGCTCGGTTAGGTGACCTCAGTGAGGTGCGCTCGGTGAGATGCCCTCGGTTAGGTGCGCTCGGTGAGGTATGCTCGGTAAGGTGCGCTCTGTGAGGTGCGCTCGGTGAAGTCCGCTCGGTGAGGTGCGCTCGGTGAGGTGACCTCGGTGAGGAGCGCCCTGTGAGGTGCGCTCGGTGAGCTGCGCTCGGTTAGGTGACCTCGGTGAGGTGCGCTCGGTGAGATGCCCTCGGTTAGGTGCGCTCGGTGAGGTATGCTCGGTAAGGTGCGCTCTGTGAGGTGCGCTCGGTGAAGTCCGCTCGGTGAGGTGCGCTCGGTGAGGTGCGCTCGGTGAGTTGCCTCGGTGAGGTATGCTCGGTGAGCTGCGCTCGGTATGGTGCCCTCGGTGAGGAGCCTTCGGTGAGGTGCCCTCGGTGAGGTGCGCTCGGTGAGGTGCGCTCGGTGAGGTGCGCTCGGTGAGGTGCCCTCGGTGAGGTGCGCTCGGTGAGGTGCGCTCGGTGAGGTGCGCTCGGTGAGGTGCCCTCGGTGAGGTGCGCTCGGTGAGGTGCGCTCGGTGAGTTGCCCTCGGTGAGGTGCGCTCGGTGAGGTGCGCTCGGTGAGGTGCGCTCGGTGAGGTGCGCTCGGTGAGGTCGCGCTCGGTGAGGTGCGCTCGGTGAGGTGCGCTCGGTGAGGTGCCCTCGGTGAGGTGCGCTCGGTGAGGTGCGCTCGGTGAGGTGCGCTCGGTGAGGTGCGCTCGGTGAGGTGCGCTCGGTGAGGTGCGCTCGGTGAGGTGCGCTCGGTGAGGTGCGCTCGGTGAGGTGCGCTCGGTGAGGTGCGCTCGGTGAGGTGACGCTCGGTGAGGTGCGCTCGGTGAGATGCCCTCGGTTAGGTGCGCTCGGTGAGGTTGCTCGGTGAGGTGCGCTCGGTGAGGTGCGCTCGGTGAGGTGCGCTCGGTGAGGTGCGCTCGGTGAGGTGCCTCGGTGAGGTGCGCTCGGTGAGGTGCGCTCGGTGAGGTGCGCTCGGTGAGGTGCGCTCGGTGAGGTGCGCTCGGTGAGGTGCGCTCGGTGAGGTGCGCTCGGTGAGGTGCCTCGGTGAGGTGCGCTCGGTGAGGTGCCCTCGGTGAGGTGCGCTCGGTGAGGTGCGCTCGGTGAGGTGCGCTCGGTGAGGTGCGCTCGGTGAGGTGCGCTCGGTGAGGTGCGCTCGGTGAGGTGCGCTCGGTGAGGTGCGCTCGGTGAGGTGCGCTCGGTGAGGTGCGCTCGGTGAGGTGCCCTCGGTGAGGTGCGCTCGGTGAGGTGCGCTCGGTGAGGTGCGCTCGGTGAGGTGCGCTCGGTGAGGTGCGCTCGGTGAGGTGCGCTCGGTGAGGTGCCCTCGGTGAGGTGCGCTCGGTGAGGTGCCCTCGGTGAGGTGCGCTCGGTGAGGTGCCCTCGGTGAGGTGCGCTCGGTGAGGTGCGCTCGGTGAGGTGCGCTCGGTGAGGTGCGCTCGGTGAGGTGCGCTCGGTGAGGTGCGCTCGGTGAGGTGCGCTCGGTGAGGTGCGCTCGGTGAGGTGCGCTCGGTGAGGTAGCTCGGTGAGGTGCGCTCGGTGAGGTGCGCTCGGTGAGGTGCGCTCGGTGAGGTGCGCTCGGTGAGGTGCGCTCGGTGAGGTGCCCTCGGTGAGGTGCGCTCGGTGAGGTGCGCTCGGTGAGGTGCGCTCGGTGAGGTGCGCTCGGTGAGGTGCGCTCGGTGAGGTGCGCTCGGTGAGGTGCGCTCGGTGAGGTGCGCTCGGTGAGGTGCGCTCGGTGAGGTGCCCTCGGTGAGGTGCGCTCGGTGAGGTGCGCTCGGTGAGGTGCGCTCGGTGAGGTGCGCTCGGTGAGGTGCGCTCGGTGAGGTGCGCTCGGTGAGGTGCGCTCGGTGAGGTGCGCTCGGTGAGGTGCGCTCGGTGAGGTGCGCTCGGTGAGGTGCGCTCGGTGAGGTGCGCTCGGTGAGGTGCCCTCGGTGAGGTGCGCTCGGTGAGGTGCGCTCGGTGAGGTGCGCTCGGTGAGGTGCGCTCGGTGAGGTGCGCTCGGTGAGGTGCGCTCGGTGAGGTGCGCTCGGTGAGGTGCGCTCGGTGAGGTGCGCTCGGTGAGGTGCGCTCGGTGAGGTGCCCTCGGTGAGGTGCGCTCGGTGAGGTGCGCTCGGTGAGGTGCGCTCGGTGAGGTGCCCTCGGTGAGGTGCGCTCGGTGAGGTGCGCTCGGTGAGGTGCGCTCGGTGAGGTGCGCTCGGTGAGGTGCGCTCGGTGAGGTGCGCTCGGTGAGGTGCGCTCGGTGAGGTGCGCTCGGTGAGGTGCGCTCGGTGAGGTGCGCTCGGTGAGGTGCGCTCGGTGAGGTGCGCTCGGTGAGGTGCGCTCGGTGAGGTGCCCTCGGTGAGGTGCGCTCGGTGAGGTGCGCTCGGTGAGGTGCGCTCGGTGAGGTGCGCTCGGTGAGGTGCCCTCGGTGAGGTGCGCTCGGTGAGGTGCGCTCGTGAGGTGCCTCGGTGAGGTGCGCTCTGTGAGGTGCGCTCGGTGAGGTGCGCTCGGTGAGGTGCGCTCGGTGAGGTGCGCTCGGTGAGGTGCGCTCGGTGAGATGCCCTCGGTGAGGTGCGCTCGGTGAGGTACGCTCGGTGAGGTGCGCTCGGTGAGCTGCTCTCGGTGAGGTGCTCTCGGTGAGGTGCGCTCGGTGAGGTGCACTCGGTGAGGGTGCCTCGGTGAGGTGCGCTCGGTGAGGTGCGCTCGGTGAGGTGCGCTCTGTGAGGTGCGCTCGGTGAGGTGCGCTCGGTGAGGTGCGCTCGGTGAGGTGCCTCGGTGAGGTGCCCTCGGTGAGGTGCGCTCGGTGAGGTGCCCTCGGTGAGGTGCGCTCGGTGAGGTGCCTCGGTGAGGTGCGCTCGGTGAGGTGCGCTCGGTGAGGTGCGCTCGGTGAGGTGCGCTCGGTGAGGTGCGCTCGGTGAGGTGCGCTCGGTGAGGTGCGCTCGGTGAGGTGCCCTCGGTGAGGTGCGCTCGGTGAGGTATGCTCGGTGAGGTGCGCTCGGTGAGGTGCGCTCGGTGAGGTGCGCTCGGTGAGGTGCGCTCGGTGAGGTGCGCTCGGTGAGGTGCGCTCGGTGAGGTGCCCTCGGTGAGGTGCGCTCGGTGAGGTGCGCTCGGTGAGGTGCGCTCGGTGAGGTGCGCTCGGTGAGGTGCGCTCGGTGAGGTGCGCTCGGTGAGGTGCCCTCGGTGAGGTGCGCTCGGTGAGGTGCGCTCGGTGAGGTGCGCTCGGTGAGGTGCGCTCGGTGAGGTGCGCTCGGTGAGGTGACCTCGGTGAGGTGCGCTCGGTGAGATGCCCTCGGTGAGGTGCGCTCGGTGAGGTATGCTCGGTGAGGTGCGCTCGGTGAGGTGCGCTCGGTGAAGTCCGCTCGGTGAGGTGCGCTCGGTGAGGTGCCTCGGTGAGGTGCGCTCGGTGAGGTGCGCTCGGTGAGGTGCGCTCGGTGAGGTGCGCTCGGTGAGGTGCGCTCGGTGAGGTGCGCTCGGTGAGGTGCGCTCGGTGAGGTGCGCTCGGTGAGGTGCGCTCGGTGAGGTGCCCTCGGTGAGGGTGCGCTCGGTGAGGTGCGCTCGGTGAGGTGCCCTCGGTGAGGTGCGCTCGTGAGGTGCGCTCGGTGAGGTGCGCTCGGTGAGGTGCGCTCGGTGAGGTGCGCTCGGTGAGGTGCGCTCGGTGAGGTGCGCTCGGTGAGGTGCGCTCGGTGAGGTGCGCTCGGTGAGGTGCGCTCGGTGAGGTGCGCTCGGTGAGGTGCGCTCGGTGAGGTGCGCTCGGTGAGGTGCGCTCGGTGAGGTGCCTCGGTGAGGTGCGCTCGGTGAGGTGCCCTCGGTGAGGTGCGCTCGGTGAGGTATGCTCGGTGAGGTGCGCTCTGTGAGGTGCGCTCGGTGAGGTCCGCTCGGTGAGGTGCGCTCGGTGAGGTGCCCTCGGTGAGGTGCGCTCGGTGAGGTGCGCTCGGTGAGGTGCCCTCGGTGAGGTGCGCTCGGTGAGGTGCGCTCGGTGAGGTGCGCTCGGTGAGGTGCGCTCGGTGAGGTGCGCTCGGTGAGGTGCGCTCGGTGAGGTGCGCTCGGTGAGGTGCGCTCGGTGAGGTGCGCTCGGTGAGGTGCGCTCGGTGAGGTGCGCTCGGTGAGGTGCCTCGGTGAGGTGCGCTCGGTGAGGTGCGCTCGGTGAGGTGCGCTCGGTGAGGTGCGCTCGGTGAGGTATGCTCGGTGAGGTGCGCTCGGTGAGGTGCGCTCGGTGAGGTGCGCTCGGTGAGGTGCGCTCGGTGAGGTGCCCTCGGTGAGGTGCGCTCGGTGAGGTGCGCTCGGTGAGGTGCGCTCGGTGAGGTGCGCTCGGTGAGGTGCGCTCGGTGAGGTGCGCTCGGTGAGGTGCCTCGGTGAGGTGCGCTCGGTGAGGTGCCCTCGGTGAGGTGCGCTCGGTGAGGTGCGCTCGGTGAGGTGCGCTCGGTGAGGTGCGCTCGGTGAGGTGCGCTCGGTGAGGTGCGCTCGGTGAGGTGCGCTCGGTGAGGTGCGCTCGGTGAGGTGCGCTCGGTGAGGTGCGCTCGGTGAGGTGCGCTCGGTGAGGTGCGCTCGGTGAGGTGCCCTCGGTGAGGTGCGCTCGGTGAGGTGCGCTCGGTGAGGTGCGCTCGGTGAGGTGCGCTCGGTGAGGTGCCTCGGTGAGGTGCGCTCGGTGAGGTGCGCTCGGTGAGGTGCGCTCGGTAGGTGCCTCGGTGAGGTGCGCTCGGTGAGGTGCCCTCGGTGAGGTATGCTCGGTGAGGTGCGCTCTGTGAGGTGCGCTCGGTGAGGTCCGCTCGGTGAGGTGCGCTCGGTGAGGTGCCCTCGGTGAGGTGCGCTCGGTGAGGTGCGCTCGGTGAGGTGCGCTCGGTGAGGTGCGCTCGGTGAGGTGCGCTCGGTGAGGTGCGCTCGGTGAGGTGCGCTCGGTGAGGTGCGCTCGGTGAGGTGCCCTCGGTGAGGTGCGCTCGGTGAGGTGCGCTCGGTGAGGTGCCCTCGGTGAGGTGCGCTCGGTGAGGTGCGCTCGGTGAGGTGCCCTCGGTGAGGTGCGCTCGGTGAGGTGCGCTCGGTGAGGTGCGCTCGGTGAGGTGCGCTCGGTGAGGTGCCCTCGGTGAGGTGCGCTCGGTGAGGTGCGCTCGGTGAGGTGCGCTCGGTGAGGTGCGCTCGGTGAGATGCCCTCGGTGAGGTGCGCTCGGTGAGGCTGTGATGCTCGGTGAGTGCGCTCGGTGAGGTGCGCTCGGTGAGGTGCGCTCGGTGAGGTGCGCTCGGTGAGGTGCGCTCGGTGAGGTGCGCTCGGTGAGGTGCGCTCGGTGAGGTGCCTCGGTGAGGTGCGCTCGGTGAGGTGCCCTCGGTGAGGTGCGCTCGGTGAGGTGCGCTCGGTGAGGTGCGCTCGTGAGGTGCGCTCGGTGAGGTGCGCTCGGTGAGGTGCGCTCGGTGAGGTGCCCTCGGTGAGGTGCGCTCGGTGAGGTGCGCTCGGTGAGGTGCGCTCGGTGAGGTGCCCTCGGTGAGGTGCGCTCGGTGAGATGCGCTCGGTGAGGTGCGCTCGGTGAGGTGCGCTCGGTGAGGTGCGCTCGGTGAGGTGCGCTCGGTGAGGTGCCCTCGGTGAGGTGCGCTCGGTGAGGTGCGCTCGGTGAGGTGCGCTCCGAGAGGTGCGCTCGGTGTGGTGCCCTCGGTGAGGTGCGCTCGGTGAGGTGCGCTCGGCGAGGTGCGCTCCGTGAGGTGCCTTCGGTGAGTTGCCCTCGGTGAGGTGCCCTCGGTGAGGTGCGCTCGTTGAGGTGCCCGCAGTGAAGTGCGCTTTGTGAGGTGCGCTCGGTGAGGTCCGTTCGGTGAGGTGCGCTTGGTCAAGTCCGGTCGGTGAGGTGCGCTCGGTGAGATGCCCTCGGTGAGGTGCGCTCGTTGAGGTACGCTCGGTGAGGTGCGCTCGGTGAGCTGCTCTCGGTGAGGTGCTCTCGGTGAGGTGCGCTCGGTGAGGTTCACTCGGTAGGGTGCCATCGGTGAGGTGCGCTCGGTGAGGTGCCCTCGGTGAGGTGCGCTCGGTGAGGTGCGCTCGGTGAGGTCCGCTCGGTGAGGTGCGCTCAGTGAGATGCGCTCGGTGAGGTGCCCTCGGTGAGGTGCGCTCGGTGAGGTGCGCTCGGTGAGGTGCGCTCGGTGAGGTGCGCTCGGTGAGGTGCCCTCGGTGAGGTGCGCTCGGTGAGGTGCGCTCGGTGAGGTGCGCTCGGTGAGGTGCCCTCGGTGAGGTGCGCTCGGTGAGATGCCCTCGGTGAGGTGCGCTCGGTGAGGTATGCTCGGTAAGGTGCGCTCGGTGAGGTGACCTCGGTGAGGTGCGCTCGGTGAGATGCCCTCGGTTAGGTGCGCTCGGTGAGGTATGCTCGGTAAGGTGCGCTCTGTGAGGTGCGCTCGGTGAAGTCCGCTCGGTGAGGTGCCCTCGGTAGGGTGCGCTCGGTGAGGTGCGCTCGGTGAGTTGCCCTCGGTGAGGTGCGCTCGGTGAGGTGCGCTCGGTGAGGTGCGCTCGGTGAGGTGCGCTCGGTGAGGTGCGCTCGGTGAGGTGCCCTCGGTGAGGTGCGCTCGGTGAGGTCTGTGAGGTATGCTCGGTGACTTGCGGTCGGTGAGGTGCGCTCGGTGAGGTGCGCTCGGTGAGCTGCGCTCGGTGAGGTGACCTCGGTGAGGTGCGCTCGGTGAGATGCCCTCGGTTAGGTGCGCTCGGTGAGGTATGCTCGGTAAGGTGCGCTCTGTGAGGTGCGCTCGGTGAAGTCCGCTCGGTGAGGTGCGCTCGGTGAGGTGCCTCGGTGAGGTGCGCTCGGTGAGGTGCGCTCGGTGAGGTGCCCTCGGTGAGGTGCGCTCGGTGAGGTGCGCTCGGTGAGGTGCGCTCGGTGAGGTGCGCTCGGTGAGGTGCGCTCGGTGAGGTGCCCTCGGTGAGGTGCGCTCGGTGAGGTGCCTCGGTGAGGTGCGCTCGGTGAGGTGCGCTCGGTGAGGTGCGCTCGGTGAGGTGCGCTCGGTGAGGTGCGCTCGGTGAGGTGCGCTCGGTGAGGTGCGCTCGGTGAGGTGCGCTCGGTGAGGTGCCCTCGGTGAGGTGCGCTCGGTGAGGTGCGCTCGGTGAGGTGCGCTCGGTGAGGTGCGCTCGGTGAGGTGCGCTCGGTGAGGTGCGCTCGGTGAGGTGCGCTCGGTGAGGTGCGCTCGGTGAGGTGCGCTCGGTGAGGTGCGCTCGGTGAGGTGCGCTCGGTGAGGTGCGCTCGGTGAGGTGCGCTCGGTGAGGTGCGCTCGGTGAGGTGCCCTCGGTGAGGTGCGCTCGGTGAGGTGCCCTCGGTGAGGTGCGCTCGGTGAGGTGCCCTCGGTGAGGTGCGCTCGGTGAGGTGCCTCGGTGAGGTGCGCTCGGTGAGGTGCGCTCGGTGAGGTGCGCTCGGTGAGGTGCCTCGGTGAGGTGCGCTCGGTGAGGTGCGCTCGGTGAGGTGCGCTCGGTGAGGTGCCTCGGTGAGGTGCGCTCGGTGAGGTGCGCTCGGTGAGGTGCGCTCGGTGAGGTGCGCTCGGTGAGGTGCGCTCGGTGAGGTGCGCTCGGTGAGGTGCGCTCGGTGAGGTGCGCTCGGTGAGGTGCGCTCGGTGAGGTGCGCTCGGTGAGGTGCGCTCGGTGAGGTGCGCTCGGTGAGGTGCCTCGGTGAGGTGCGCTCGGTGAGGTGCGCTCGGTGAGGTGCGCTCGGTGAGGTGCGCTCGGTGAGGTGCGCTCGGTGAGGTGCGCTCGGTGAGGTGCGCTCGGTGAGGTGCGCTCGGTGAGGTGCGCTCGGTGAGGTGCGCTCGGTGAGGTGCGCTCGGTGAGGTGCGCTCGGTGAGGTGCGCTCGGTGAGGTGCGCTCGGTGAGGTGCGCTCGGTGAGGTGCGCTCGGTGAGGTGCGCTCGGTGAGGTGCGCTCGGTGAGGTGCCCTCGGTGAGGTGCGCTCGGTGAGGTGCGCTCGGCGAGGTGCGCTCCGTGAGGTGCCTCGGTGAGTTGCCCTCGGTGAGGTGCCCTCGGTGAGGTGCGCTCGTTGAGGTGCCCGCAGTGAAGTGCGCTTTGTGAGGTGCGCTCGGTGAGGTCCGTTCGGTGAGGTGCGCTTGGTCAAGTCCGGTCGGTGAGGTGCGCTCGGTGAGATGCCCTCGGTGAGGTGCGCTCGTTGAGGTACGCTCGGTGAGGTGCGCTCGGTGAGCTGCTCTCGGTGAGGTGCTCTCGGTGAGGTGCGCTCGGTGAGGTGCGCTCGGTGAGGTGCCCTCGGTGAGGTGCGCTCGGTGAGGTGCGCTCGGTGAGGTGCGCTCGGTGAGGTGCGCTCGGTGAGGTGCGCTCGGTGAGGTGCCTCGGTGAGGTGCGCTCGGTGAGGTGCGCTCGGTGAGGTGCGCTCGGTGAGGTGCGCTCGGTGAGGTGCGCTCGGTGAGGTGCGCTCGGTGAGGTGCGCTCGGTGAGGTGCGCTCGGTGAGGTGACCTCGGTGAGGTGCGCTCGGTGAGATGCCCTCGGTAGGTGCGCTCGGTGAGGTGCTCGGTGAGGTGCGCTCGTGAGGTGCGCTCGGTGAGGTCCGCTCGGTGAGGTGCGCTCGGTGAGGTGACCTCGGTGAGGTGCCTCGGTGAGGTGCGCTCGGTGAGGTGCGCTCGGTGAGGTGCGCTCGGTAGGGTGACCTCGGTGAGGTGCGCTCGGTGAGGTGCGCTCGGTGAGGTGCGCTCGGTGAGGTGCCCTCGGTGAGGTGCGCTCGGTGAGGTGCCTCGGTGAGGTGCGCTCGGTGAGGTGCGCTCGGTGAGGTGCCCTCGGTGAGGTGCGCTCGGTGAGGTGCGCTCGGCGAGGTGCGCTCCGTGAGGTGCCTTCGGTGAGTTGCCCTCGGTGAGGTGCCCTCGGTGAGGTTCGCTCGTTGAGGTGCCCGCAGTGAAGTGCGCTTTGTGAGGTGCGCTCGGTGAGGTCCGTTCGGTGAGGTGCGCTTGGTCAAGTCCGGTCGGTGAGGTGCGCTCGGTGAGATGCCCTCGGTGAGGTGCGCTCGTTGAGGTACGCTCGGTGAGGTGCGCTCGGTGAGCTGCTCTCGGTGAGGTGCTCTCGGTGAGGTGCGCTCGGTGAGGTTCACTCGGTAGGGTGCCATCGGTGAGGTGCGCTCGGTGAGGTATGCTCGGTAAGGTGCGCTCTGTGAGGTGCGCTCGGTGAAGTCCGCTCGGTGAGGTGCGCTCGGTGAGGTGACCTCGGTGAGGTGCGCTCGGTGAGGTGCGCTCGGTGAGGTGCGCTCGGTGAGCTGCGCTCGGTTAGGTGACCTCGGTGAGGTGCGCTCGGTGAGATGCCCTCGGTTAGGTGCGCTCGGTGAGGTATGCTCGGTAAGGTGCGCTCTGTGAGGTGCGCTCGGTGAAGTCCGCTCGGTGAGGTGCGCTCGGTGAGGTGACCTCGGTGAGGTGCCCTCGGTAGGGTGCGCTCGGTGAGGTGCGCTCGGTGAGTTGCCCTCGGTGAGGTATGCTCGGTGAGCTGCGCTCTGTGAGGTGCGCTCGGTGAGGTCCGCTCGGTAAGGCGCGCTCGGTGAGGTGCGCTCGGTGAGGTGCCCTCGGTGAGGTGCCTCGGTGAGGTGCCCTCGGTGAGGTGCGCTCGGTGAGGTGCCTTCGGTGAGGTGCGCTCGGTGAGGTGCGCTCGGTGAGGTGCGCTCGGTTAGGTGACCTCGGTGAGGTGCGCTCGGTGAGATGCCCTCGGTTAGGTGCGCTCGGTGAGGTATGCTCGGTAAGGTGCGCTCGGTTAGGTGACCTCGGTGAGGTGCGCTCGGTGAGATGCCCTCGGTTAGGTGCGTTTGGTGAGGTATGCTCGGTAAGGTGCGCTCTGTGAGGTGCGCTCGGTGAAGTCCGCTCGGTGAGGTGCCCTCGGTGAGGTGCGCTCGGTGAGGTGCGCTCGGTGAGTTGCCCTCGGTGAGGTGCGCTCAGTGAGGTGCACTCGGTAAGGTGCGCTCGGTGAGGTGCGCTCGGTGAGGTGCGCTCGGTGAGATGCCCTCGGGTATGTGCGCTCGGTGAGGTCTGTGAGGTATGCTCGGTGACTTGCGGTCTGTGAGGTGCGCTCGGTGAGGTGCGCTCGGTGAGCTGCGCTCGGTTAGGTGACCTCGGTGAGGTGCGCTCGGTGAGATGCCCTCGGTTAGGTGCGCTCGGTGAGGTATGCTCGGTAAGGTGCGCTCTGTGAGGTGCGCTCGGTGAAGTCCGCTCGGTGAGGTGCGCTCGGTGAGGTGACCTCGGTGAGGTGCCCTCGGTGAGGTGCGCTCGGTGAGGTGCGCTCGGTGAGTTGCCCTCGGTGAGGTATGCTCGGTGAGGTGCGCTCTGTGAGGTGCGCTCGGTGAGGTGCGCTCGGTGAGGTGCGCTCGGTGAGGTGCCCTCGGTGAGGTGCGCTCGGTGAGGTGCCCTCGGTGAGGTGCGCTCGGTGAGGTGCCTCGGTGAGGTGCGCTCGGTGAGGTGCGCTCGGTGAGGTGCGCTCGGTGAGGTGCCTCGGTGAGGTGCGCTCGGTGAGGTGCCCTCGGTGAGGTGCGCTCGGTGAGGTGCGCTCGGTGAGGTGCGCTCGGTGAGGTGCGCTCGGTGAGGTGCGCTCGGTGAGGTGCGCTCGGTGAGGTGCGCTCGGTGAGGTGCGCTCGGTGAGGTGCGCTCGGTGAGGTGCGCTCGGTGAGGTGCGCTCGGTGAGGTGCGCTCGGTGAGGTGCGCTCGGTGAGGTGCGCTCGGTGAGGTGCGCTCGGTGAGGTGCGCTCGGTGAGGTGCGCTCGGTGAGGTGCGCTCGGTGAGGTGCCCTCGGTGAGGTGCGCTCGGTGAGGTGCGCTCGGTGAGGTGCGCTCGGTGAGGTGCCTCGGTGAGGTGCGCTCGGTGAGGTGCGCTCGGTGAGGTGCGCTCGGTGAGGTGCGCTCGGTGAGGTGCGCTCGGTGAGGTGCCCTCGGTGAGGTGCGCTCGGTGAGGTGCGCTCGGTGAGGTGCGCTCGGTGAGGTAGCTCGGTGAGGTGCGCTCGGTGAGGTGCGCTCGGTGAGGTCCGCTCGGTGAGGTGCGCTCGGTGAGGTGCGCTCGGTGAGGTGCGCTCGGTGAGGTGCCCTCGGTGAGGTGCGCTCGGTGAGGTGCGCTCGGTGAGGTGCGCTCGGTTAGGTGACCTCGGTGAGGTGCGCTCGGTGAGATGCCCTCGGTTAGGTGCGCTCGGTGAGGTATGCTCGGTAAGGTGCGCTCTGTGAGGTGCGCTCGGTGAAGTCCGCTCGGTGAGGTGCGCTCGGTGAGGTGACCTCGGTGAGGTGCCCTCGGTAGGGTGCGCTCGGTGAGGCGCGCTCGGTGAGTTGCCCTCAGTGAGGTCCGCTCAGTGAGGTGCACTCGGTGAGGTGCCCTCGGTAGGGTGCGCTCGGTGAGGTGACCTCGGTGAGGTGCCCTCGGTAGGGTGCGCTCGGTGAGGTGCGCTCGGTGAGTTGCCCTCGGTGAGGTATGCTCGTTGAGCTGAGCTCTGTGAGGTGCGCTCGGTGAGGTCCGCTCGGTGAGGCGCGCTCGGTGAGGTGTCCTCGGTAGGGTGCGCTCGGTGAGGTGCCCTCGGTGAGGAGCCTTCGGTGAGGTGCCCTCGGTGAGGTGCGCTCGGTGAGGTGCCTTCAGTGAGGTGCGCTCGGTGAGGTGCGCTCGGTGAGGTGCGCTCGGTTAGGTGACCTCGGTGAGGTGCGCTCGGTGAGATACCCTCGGTTAGGTGCGCTCGGTGAGGTATGCTCGGTAAGGTGCGCTCTGTGAGGTGCGCTCGGTGAAGTCCGCTCGGTGAGGTGCGCTCGATGAGGTGACCTCGGTGAGGTGCCTTCAGTGAGGTGCGCTCGGTGAGGTGCACTCGGTGAGGTGCGCTCGGGTAGGTGACCTCGGTGAGGTGCGCTCGGTGAGATGCCCTCGGTTAGGTGCGTTTGGTGAGGTATGCTCGGTAAGGTGCGCTCTGTGAGGTGCGCTCGGTGAAGTCCGCTTGGTGAGGTGCCCTCGGTAGGGTGCGCTCGGTGAGGTGCGCTCGGTGAGTTGCCCTCGGTGAGGTGCGCTCAGTGAGGTGCACTCGGTAAGGTGCGCTCGGTGAGGTGCGCTCGGTGAGGTGCGCTCGGTGAGGTGCGCTCGGTGAGGTGCGCTCGGTGAGGTGCGCTCGGTGAGGTTCGCTCGTTGAGGTGCCCGCAGTGAAGTGCGCTCTGTGAGGTGCGCTCGGTGAGGTCCGTTCGGTGAGGTGCGCTTGGTCAAGTCCGGTCGGTGAGGTGCGCTCGGTGAGGTGCGCTCGGTAAGGTGCGCTCGGTGAGGTGCGCTCGGTGAGGTGCGCTCGGTGAGGTGCCATCGGTGAGGTGCGGTCGGTGAGTTGCGCTCGGTGAGGTGCGCTCGGTGAGGTGCGCTCGGTGAGGTGCGCTCCGAGAGGTGCGCTCGGTGTGGTGCCCTCGGTGAGGTGCGCTCGGTGAGGAGCGCTCGGCGAGGTGCGCTCCGTGAGGTGCCTTCGGTGAGTTGCCCTCGGTGAGGTGCCCTCGGTGAGGTTCGCTTGTTGAGGTGCCCGCAGTGAAGTGCGCTTTGTGAGGTGCGCTCGGTGAGGTCCGTTCGGTGAGGTGCGCTTGGTCAAGTCCGGTCGGTGAGGTGCGCTCGGTGAGATGCCCTCGGTGAGGTGCGCTCGTTGAGGTACGCTCGGTGAGGTGCGCTCGGTGAGCTGCTCTCGGTGAGGTGCTCTCGGTGAGGTGCGCTCGGTGAGGTTCACTCGGTAGGGTGCCATCGGTGAGGTGCGCTCGGTGAGGTATGCTCGGTAAGGTGCGCTCTGTGAGGTGCGCTCGGTGAAGTCCGCTCGGTGAGGTGCGCTCGGTGAGGTGACCTCGGTGAGGTGCCCTCGGTAGGGTGCCCTCGGTGAGGTGCGCTCGGTGAGTTGCCCTCGGTGAGGTATGCTCGGTGAGCTGTGCTCTGTGAGGTACGCTCGGTGAGGTCCGCTCGGTGAGGCGCGCTCGGTGAGGTGCCCTCGGTAGGGTGCGCTCGGTGAGGTGCCCTCGGTGAGGATCGCTCGGTTAGGTGACCTCGGTGAGGTGCGCTCGGTGAGATGCCCTCGGTTAGGTGCGCTCGGTGAGGTATGCTCGGTAAGGTGCGCTCGGTTAGGTGACCTCGGTGAGGTGCGCTCGGTGAGATGCCCTCGGTTATGTGCGTTTGGTGAGGTATGCTCGGTAAGGTGCGCTCTGTGAGGTGCGCTCGGTGAAGTCCGCTCGGTGAGGAGCATTCGGTGAGGAGCATTCGGTGAGGAGCCCTCGGTGAGGTTCGCTCGGTGAGGTGCCCTCGGTGAGGTGCGCTCGGTGAGGTGCGCTCGGTTAGGTGACCTCGGTGAGGTGCCCTCGGTAGGGTGCGCTCGGTGAGGTGTCTTCGGTTAGGTGCCCTCGGTGAGGTGCGCTCAGTGAGGTGCGCTCGGTGAGATGGCCTCGGTGAGGTGCGCTCGGTGAGGTGCCTTCAGTGAGGTGCGCTCGGTGAGGTGCGCTCGGTAAGGTGCGCTCGGTTAGGTGACCTCGGTGAGGTGCGCTCGGTGAGGTGACCTCGGTGAGGTGCCCTCGGTAGGGTGCGCTCGGTGAGGTGCGCTCGGTGAGTTGCCCTCGGTGAGGTATGCTCGGTGAGCTGCGCTCTGTGAGGTGCGCTCGGTGAGGTCCGCTCGGTGAGGCGCGCTCGGTGAGGTGCACTCGGTAAGATGCGCTCGGTGAGGTGCGCTCGGTGAGGTGCCATCGGTGAGGTGCGGTCGGTGAGGTGCGCTCGGTGAGGTGCGCTCGGTGAGGTGCGCTCGGTGAGATGCCCTCGGTTAGGTGCGCTCGGTGAGGTCTGTGAGGTATGCTCGGTGACTTGCGGTCTGTGAGGTGCGCTCGGTGAGGTCCGCTCGGTGAGGTGCCCTCGGTGAGGTGCGCTCGGTGAGGTGCGCTCGGTGAGGTGCGCTCGGTTAGGTGACCTCGGTGAGGTGCGCTCGGTGAGATGCCCTCGGTGAGGTGCGCTCGGTGAGGTATGCTCGGTAAGGTGCGCTCTGTGAGGTGCGCTCGGTGAAGTCCGCTCGGTGAGGTGCGCTCGGTGAGGTGACCTCGGTGAGGTGCCCTCGGTAGTGTGCGCTCGGTGAGGTGCCCTCGGTGAGGTTTGCTCGGTGAGGTGCGCTTGGTGAGGTGCGCTCCGAGAGGTGCGCTCGGTGTGGTGCCCTCGGTGAGGTGCGCTCGGTGAGGTGCGCTCGGCGAGGTGCGCTCCGTGAGGTGCCTTCGGTGAGTTGCCCTCGGTGAGGTGCCCTCGGTGAGGTTCGCTTGTTGAGGTGCCCGCAGTGAAGTGCGCTTTGTGAGGTGCGCTCGGTGAGGTCCGTTCGGTGAGGTGCGCTTGGTCAAGTCCGGTCGGTGAGGTGCGCTCGGTGAGATGCCCTCGGTGAGGTGCGCTCGTTGAGGTACGCTCGGTGAGGTGCGCTCGGTGAGCTGCTCTCGGTGAGGTGCTCTCGGTGAGGTGCGCTCGGTGAGGTTCACTCGGTGAGGTGCCCTCGGTGAGGTGCGCTCGGTGAGGTATGCTCGGTAAGGTGCGCTCTGTGAGGTGCGCTCGGTGAAGTCCGCTCGGTGAGGTGCGCTCGGTGAGGTGCCTCGGTGAGGTGCGCTCGGTGAGGTGCGCTCGGTGAGGTGCGCTCGGTGAGGTGCGCTCGGTGAGGTGCCTCGGTGAGGTGCGCTCGGTGAGGTGCGCTCGGTGAGGTGCGCTCGGTGAGGTGCGCTCGGTGAGGTGCGCTCGGTGAGGTGCGCTCGGTGAGGTGCGCTCGGTGAGGTGCGCTCGGTGAGGTGACCTCGGTGAGGTGCCCTCGGTAGGGTGCGCTCGGTGAGGTGCGCTCGGTGAGGTGCCCTCGGTGAGGTGCGCTCGGTGAGGTGCGCTCGGTGAGGTGCGCTCGGTGAGGTGCGCTCGGTGAGGTGCGCTCGGTGAGGTGCGCTCGGTGAGGTGCGCTCGGTGAGGTGCGCTCGGTGAGGTGCGCTCGGTGAGGTGCGCTCGGTGAGGTGCGCTCGGTGAGGTGCGCTCGGTGAGGTGCGCTCGGTGAGGTGCGCTCGGTGAGGTGCCCTCGGTGAGGTGCGCTCGGTGAGGTGCCTCGGTGAGGTGCGCTCGGTGAGGTGCGCTCGGTGAGGTGCGCTCGGTGAGGTGACCTCGGTGAGGTGCGCTCGGTGAGGTGCCCTCGGTGAGGTGCGCTCGGTGAGGTGCCTCGGTGAGGTGCGCTCTGTGAGGTGCGCTCGGTGAGGTGCGCTCGGTGAGGTGCGCTCGGTGAGGTGCGCTCGGTGAGGTGCGCTCGGTGAGGTGCCCTCGGTGAGGTGCGCTCGGTGAGGTGCGCTCGGTGAGGTGCGCTCGGTGAGGTGCGCTCGGTGAGGTGCGCTCGGTGAGGTGCCCTCGGTAGGTGCGCTCGGTGAGGTGCCTCGGTGAGGTGCGCTCGGTGAGGTGCGCTCGGTGAGGTGCGCTCGGTGAGGTGCGCTCGGTGAGGTGCCTCGGTGAGGTGCGCTCGGTGAGGTGCGCTCGGTGAGGTGCGCTCGGTGAGGTACGCTCGGTGAGGTGCGCTCGGTGAGGTGCGCTCGGTGAGGTGCGCTCGGTGAGGTGCGCTCGGTGAGGTGACCTCGGTGAGGTGCGCTCGGTGAGGTGCGCTCGGTGAGGTGCGCTCGGTGAGGTGCGCTCGGTGAGGTGCGCTCGGTGAGGTGCGCTCGGTGAGGTGCGCTCGGTGAGATGCCCTCGGTTAGGTGCGCTCGGTGAGGTATGCTCGGTAAGGTGCGCTCTGTGAGGTGCGCTCGGTGAAGTCCGCTCGGTGAGGTGCGCTCGGTGAGGTGCGCTCGGTGAGGTGCCTCGGTGAGGTGCGCTCGGTGAGGTGCGCTCGGTGAGGTGCGCTCGGTGAGGTGCCTCGGTGAGGTGCGCTCGGTGAGGTGCCCTCGGTTAGGTGCGCTCGGTGAGGTGCGCTCGGTGAGGTGCGCTCTGTGAGGTGCGCTCGGTGAAGTCCGCTCGGTGAGGTGCCCTCGGTGAGGTGCGCTCGGTGAGGTGCGCTCGGTGAGGTGCGCTCGGTGAGGTGCGCTCGGTGAGGTGCACTCGGTGAGGTGCGCTCGGTGAGGTGCGCTCGGTGAGGTGCGCTCGGTGAGGTGCGCTCGGTGAGGTGCCCTCGGTGAGGTGCGCTCGGTGAGGTTCGCTTGTTGAGGTGCCCGCAGTGAAGTGCGCTTTGTGAGGTGCGCTCGGTGAGGTCCGTTCGGTGAGGTGCGCTTGGTCAAGTCCGGTCGGTGAGGTGCGCTCGGTGAGGTGCGCTCGGTAAGGTGCGCTCGGTGAGGTGCGCTCGGTGAGGTGCGCTCGGTGAGGTGCCATCGGTGAGGTGCGGTCGGTGAGTTGCGCTCGGTGAGGTGCGCTCGGTGAGGTGCGCTCGGTGAGGTGCGCTCCGAGAGGTGCGCTCGGTGTGGTGCCCTCGGTGAGGTGCGCTCGGTGAGGAGCGCTCGGCGAGGTGCGCTCCGTGAGGTGCCTTCGGTGAGTTGCCCTCGGTGAGGTGCCCTCGGTGAGGTTCGCTTGTTGAGGTGCCCGCAGTGAAGTGCGCTTTGTGAGGTGCGCTCGGTGAGGTCCGTTCGGTGAGGTGCGCTTGGTCAAGTCCGGTCGGTGAGGTGCGCTCGGTGAGATGCCCTCGGTGAGGTGCGCTCGTTGAGGTACGCTCGGTGAGGTGCGCTCGGTGAGCTGCTCTCGGTGAGGTGCTCTCGGTGAGGTGCGCTCGGTGAGGTTCACTCGGTAGGGTGCCATCGGTGAGGTGCGCTCGGTGAGGTATGCTCGGTAAGGTGCGCTCTGTGAGGTGCGCTCGGTGAAGTCCGCTCGGTGAGGTGCGCTCGGTGAGGTGACCTCGGTGAGGTGCCCTCGGTAGGGTGCGCTCGGTGAGGTGCGCTCGGTGAGTTGCCCTCGGTGAGGTATGCTCGGTGAGCTGTGCTCTGTGAGGTACGCTCGGTGAGGTCCGCTCGGTGAGGCGCGCTCGGTGAGGTGCCCTCGGTAGGGTGCGCTCGGTGAGGTGCCCTCGGTGAGGATCGCTCGGATAGGTGACCTCGGTGAGGTGCGCTCGGTGAGATGCCCTCGGTTAGGTGCGCTCGGTGAGGTATGCTCGGTAAGGTGCGCTCGGTTAGGTGACCTCGGTGAGGTGCGCTCGGTGAGATGCCCTCGGTTATGTGCGTTTGGTGAGGTATGCTCGGTAAGGTGCGCTCTGTGAGGTGCGCTCGGTGAAGTCCGCTCGGTGAGGAGCATTCGGTGAGGAGCATTCGGTGAGGAGCCCTCGGTGAGGTTCGCTCGGTGAGGTGCCCTCGGTGAGGTGCGCTCGGTGAGGTGCGCTCGGTTAGGTGACCTCGGTGAGGTGCCCTCGGTAGGGTGCGCTCGGTGAGGTGTCTTCGGTTAGGTGCCCTCGGTGAGGTGCGCTCAGTGAGGTGCGCTCGGTGAGATGGCCTCGGTGAGGTGCGCTCGGTGAGGTGCCTTCAGTGAGGTGCGCTCGGTGAGGTGCGCTCGGTGAGGTGCGCTCGGTTAGGTGACCTCGGTGAGGTGCGCTCGGTGAGGTGACCTCGGTGAGGTGCCCTCGGTAGGGTGCGCTCGGTGAGGTGCGCTCGGTGAGTTGCCCTCGGTGAGGTATGCTCGGTGAGCTGCGCTCTGTGAGGTGCGCTCGGTGAGGTCCGCTCGGTGAGGCGCGCTCGGTGAGGTGCACTCGGTAAGATGCGCTCGGTGAGGTGCGCTCGGTGAGGTGCCATCGGTGAGGTGCGGTCGGTGAGGTGCGCTCGGTGAGGTGCGCTCGGTGAGGTGCGCTCGGTGAGATGCCCTCGGTTAGGTGCGCTCGGTGAGGTCTGTGAGGTATGCTCGGTGACTTGCGGTCTGTGAGGTGCGCTCGGTGAGGTGCGCTCGGTGAGGTGCCCTCGGTGAGGTGCGCTCGGTGAGGTGCGCTCGGTGAGCTGCGCTCGGTTAGGTGACCTCGGTGAGGTGCGCTCGGTGAGATGCCCTCGGTGAGGTGCGCTCGGTGAGGTATGCTCGGTGAGGTGCGCTCTGTGAGGTGCGCTCGGTGAGGTCCGCTCGGTGAGGTGCGCTCGGTGAGGTGCGCTCGGTGAGGTGCGCTCGGTGAGGTGCGCTCGGTGAGGTGCCCTCGGTGAGGTTTGCTCGGTGAGGTGCGCTCGGTGAGGTGCGCTCGGTGAGGTGCGCTCGGTG
>JAHWGI010001054.1:0-213899 GCA_029379305.1 Frankliniella fusca | reverse complement strand
GTAGCTGGCCCCGAGCTCTGCTGGCCCTGGCGGGCACGGGCACGGGCGCGCGCGCGCCGCACCGCGAGGAGGAGAAGTAGCTGGACTCGAGCTCTGCTGGCCCTGGCGGGCACGGGCACGGGCGCGCGCGCGCCGCACCGCGAGGAGGAGAAGTAGCTGGACTCGAGCTCTGCTGGCCCTGGCGGGCACGGGCACGGGCGCGCGCGCGCCGCACCGCGAGGAGGAGAAGTAGCTGGACTCGAGCTCTGCTGGCCCTGGCGGGCACGGGCACGGGCGCGCGCGCGCCGCACCGCGAGGAGGAGAAGTAGCTGGCCCCGAGCTCTGCTGGCCCTGGCGGGCACGGGCAGAGCCTGGCGCCTGTAGCCTGGCGCCTGGAGTCTGGCGCCTGGAGCCTGGCGCCTGGAGCCTGGCGCCCCGCCCCGAACTGCCTTATCCGGGGGCGTAAGGCCCTGGCGCCGGGAGACCGCAGGGCTTAAGCCCCAACACTAGGGTGACAGAGCGTTGAGGCAAAGTAGGTGGTGAACTACTCCGTCTCTAGCCGATTTCGGCTTCCAGAGCCTGGCGACTGGAGTTTGAAATCAGCCTCCAGCGCAGCGCGAGGCGACGCGCGAGTACTTGATGTATACCTCGTCCCAGCCCCGCCCCGCTCCGCCCCGCTCCGCCCCGCTCCGCCCCCGCGACGGCAAACTATTCCCGCATGAGCCCTGCGGACCTCCATCCTTGTCGCACTCACAAGGCACTGGATTGCGGTGCGAGGGAGAAGTACGTGTCTAATTTCCGCAGCCGGGTGTTCGAGATCAGCCTACAGCGCAGCGCCTGGCATCGCGCGGGTACTTGAAGTACCTCGTCCCACCCCCGCCCCGCTCTGCCCCCGCGCTCCGCTCCGCCCCCGCGAATGCAGACTATTTCCGCATGGGCGCTTCGGACTTCTGTCCTTGTCGCACTCACAGGGCACTGCATTGCGTTGCGAGAGAGATGAACGTGTCTCCTTCCACAGCAGAATGTTCGAGAACAGCCTACAGCGCAGCGCACGGCGTCGCGCGAGTACTTAGAGTACCTCGTCCCACCCCCACCCCGCTCCGCCCCGCTCCGCCCCGCCCCGAACTGCCTTATCTGGGGGCGTCGGACCCTGGCACCTGGAGACCGCAGGGCCTAAGCCCAGACACTAGGGCGACAGAGTGTTGATGCAAAGCGGGTGGTGAACTACTCCATCTTTAGCCGATTTCGGCTTCCAACTTCACAACAGCTTTGAGGACCACAGAGAGCGTATTGACAATAGCACTCTGAACATTAATCTTTATCATAATCCATTCTGTGTCACTATACCAACAGACAATTGTGCATTGCCCTCGCTTTGGTTTCTAATTGCAGTTGAGGATTGAGCATTAAAAGTGTTGTAAAATTTGAATGCAACACTGTCAGGTGCAAGTTGGTGCAAAAATGCACTAGAAACAAAAACATGATAGATTTTTGCCCGTACTTACTGAACGTAATGACATAAGCACGTGAAACACATTTGCATTAAAATAGATGGAAGAGCAGCTGATTTATTTATTAATGAAAGAAAACACATTGGCACTAAATGAAAACTGTTGTCGATATACAGTGCATCATAGTAAAATAAGAATGTAGAAAAAAATTGCATAACTCAATCAACATCTGAAGTTGAATTTTCAGGTTTTTCAATTAGCACTGTTGAGAAAGAAAAAGAGACATTACAAAAAATGTACTGAATAATTATCCTAAATTATTGGTGGGAAGTAAGTTGTGTCATATTTACCTCTCGGTAGATATTTACGAGGCCTACCAACAGGGTTTTTCGAGCCTCCTCCTGCTGACTTTCCCTTTCCCTTCGAAGACTTACATTGATCCTGAAAACAGAAGAGAAATTAGAACAGACCATGAAATGCAAATTATAAATTGTGACTTACTCTCGCATTCCTAACTTGAAAATATACTCACCACCAAGCTCTTGACCATACTTGCTGCTTTATCTTCTGCTACTTTGGAGACTTTATTCCCTTTTCTTTCCTTACCCTCTTCTCTCTCCTTCTTACTTTCCTTTCTCTTTTTCTTCTTATCTTTTACAGTCCTCTTTGATTTTTTTCTTTTGGAGGAAACCTGAAAGCATTAAAGAGAAACAAACAGTGGCATTTACTGTACATCAGTAACAGTATATAGACATATGATATTGGATGTATAAAATAGTGAGTGAATGTACACCAAATAAAACAATAATTTGTAACATCAAATTAAGGCACTATCCAATGAGACATGGGAGAACTTTATAGTTTGGTTTTAAATGTAATGCATGTTCAGCTCAAGAATACCCATTATGTAGACATGCAAGTGTGATACGTCGTTGATAAAAATTAAAAGGTTGTATAGAAATTACTGATTTATAACTTGTGTGAAGGAATTAAGTGACGTGCTGTCAGACCACACTTCTGTGTTCTGTCTTGCGGAGTCCATTGACTTCCCTGAATGACAGTCCTACACTGAACTATGACTTGATAACCGCCTGATAGTACTATTTAATAATCCATGTCAACTACATTTTGAGGAGTTGAAGGGGCATTTGACTTACCTTTCGTTCCACACTGTTGTTGCTACTAGCACTGTCATCCGACGAGCTACTGCCTGAGCTGCTGTTTGAACTGCTGCTGGAGTGACTGGAACAGCTGCTGCTTGTGCCAGAAGAGGAACTGCTGCTGCTGCTACTGCTGCTAATCTGCCTTCTCCTCTTCCTACTCTGCTTCTTCTTTTCTTTCTTCTTGCCCTTTTTATGATTTTTCATTTTTGTCTTGTGTTCCTCTTCACCCTTCTCCTCATCCTCTTTCTTGACAATGTTAGTTACAGCTGACTTGTTACACTCAAGGTCTGATGGATGTGGAGATGACGGGTGGGGATCAGGGGCCAAGGATGAAGGGCTTGGCACGTTGGGAGCGGCTGTTGCAGAGACGAAGGGGAAGTTTACGACTGACGAGTTTGCCATTGAAACATAGGAGACAGTGTCGGACGGTAAGGTAAGGGATGGGGATGACGGGGTTTCAAGAGAGGGTGCTGCCTGTGTGACGGGGGCGGAGTGGATGTTGGAAATGAGAGGGATTGGAGCACAGGGCACAACGTTTGAGGGTGTTAAGAAGTTAGGGGATGGGGTTGACGAGGTTTCAAGAGAGGGTGCTGCTTGTGTGATGGGGGCGGGGTGGATGTTGGAAATGAGAGGGATTGGAGCAGAGGGCACAACATTTGAGGGCGTTAAGAAGTTAGGGGATGGGGATGACGGGGTTTCAAGAGAGGGTGCTGCTTGTGTGACGGGGGCGGGGTGCATGTTGGAAATGAGAGGGATTGGAGCAGAGGGTATAACATTTGAGGGCGTTGGGAAGGTAGGGCTTAGGTGAGGAGGGGCCTGACCAGAAGCCGCTGCTTGTGCGACGGGAGTGTTCCTGATGTTTACCAAGAGAGGGTTTGGAGTGGATGAACGCACGTAGCTTCCGCCTGACGAAAAGTTCAGAGATGGATGGGCGGGAGGATGGCCATGGTTTGACGATAAAAGGTGCCGTGGGTACAAGTCTGGCTGAACACTGTTATAAGGGTTGTCGAGAGGGTGGCTGCCGCCGTAGGCCGGAAAGCCGAGCTGAGGGTAGGAGTCGGGCTGAACGCTGTCATAAGGGTAGTCGAGAGGGTGGTTGCTGCCGTGAGCCAGAAAGCCGAGCTGAGGGTAGGCGCCGGGCTGAACGCTGTGGTGAGGGTGGGAGTGATGGCCGTGGGCTGCAAGACTGTGCTGATCGTAGTGCGGGTGGCTGCTGTTTGACGGGTCTGGCGTCCTTGTTGCTCTCTGACTTCTGGGCTTACGGCGCCCCATATCTATTAACAGAAAATGTGAAGGACAGAACCACGTAATGCTTTAGGTACTAATAAAGTCCACAACTGGGCTGTGAAGCAGAGGAAGGGTGCAAGTTGACTTGTACCCAAATTCATAGAATTTCAACACAAGCAAAAGGATTAAATTAGACTTGACTCCTTATGTTGCATGATATCAGTAAAGTTTAGTTGACAAAGGAGCTCCTACAACCAGTCCGGCTCCATTTACTTTTCATACAAGATGTTGGTGCATTCCTTTCCAACAAAACGATTTAAAATCATTTATATGTGTATTGTTTGATATATGGGCCTATAGCACATCTACATAAAACAGATAACCTTTTCATTTCTTGTAGACTTGCTTTGACTTGAGCTAACTTCCTACCATTATTTACCAAAATTACTTTAGTGATCATGTAAAATTAGTTGGTATGGACAATATTGAAATACAGACTGGATCCACAGCCAAAATTACCAGTGCGGGGCGTACATCTGACCAAACTGTGCATCATTAGCATAAATTTTAATGGCTGAGCTTTATCAAATGTTAGATAACCCCCTACCAGTGTTTTAGAACTGACTGCAGCCATATGGCTTTTGTAGTAGCACCTTTATACCCTTTTGCCCAAAAAATACAACCACATTTCTTTTTAATTCTATAGCAGTACTATGGCTGAGTTTGAGATTACAATAAGTTGACGGCAAGAGGTTTTATACGGTTTTAATTTCTGGGAAGCTTGTGGAGTCCCATATTACGTTAAAGTTTAAAATGATTAGTATAACTTGTCTCCTTATGCAACTAATCCATTTAGAGTTAAGTCAACTCTATTTGTCAATTTTCCAATGGCTTGACTCCAAATTCGTAGCCCGTCAAAAGAGTTCAGTTGACTAATATCCATAAGTTTACGTTGGCAGGAGGAGTCAAGTCCTAAATCTCAGTATCGGCATGATATTGAAAACTGTAAAGTGGTAGTAATATCCTAAATGACAGCATATCCCATTTACATCATAACATTTTTATAAAGATGATTGTGAATAGTTTTTTTGATTTTCTGAAAAGTACAGGTTTTGGACGTATCTCCTTCTGCTTCACAGCCCAATTCTGCTAAGGCATTTCAGTCCCGCCCCGTACCATACAGAACAATTAAAAAACCCACATACAACAGAAATTAAGTCCAACAATGCAATGGATGTCCACTTCAATAAAACAGGAGCAGTAATCTCCTCCCTAGCCCCCTCTCGTCCCTTTCCACCACTTCCCTTTCTTTAGTAAGTCACATAGGCTACATCGTCATATTGTGTTGGTGCTACACCAAAAAACTTAAAGCCGAGGTTCACTGAGACCAGTCGCCGTTCAACTTTAGAGTATGTCAGGTATTCCTCTAGATGTGGTATTGCCTCTCAAATGTACCCATAAAGTTAATGTTTCAGCCGAGTGATCAAGGAGTGAGCTCACTTGGGAGTTGGTGCAAAATTGCACTAGTGTCAGGAGAGTATGTGTGTCCACTGGGGGAGAGTCATATATTAATACTCTCTTTGTTGTATTAGTTGATCTGCTCGGCCTCTGCTTGGCCGATGTTAAGTTTCTACATTATCACTTAATTCTTGTGATTCACCCAAATCATCAGTGAACAAGGAAGGATTAAAAACCTGATCCAACAATCTAGATTAGGGGAAGGAGATTTTAAAAAGTGCATGCCAGTATTTGTCTATGCCGATCGGACGAAAATACATTTTCTCAACACTCTACACCGATAGATTGTGTAAAGTTTTACAAATTGAGTCCACTGTTGCAGAAATGTCTTGGCTTGACTGAATGGGCAAGAATTTGTACTCGCTGTAAGTCATAAATGTTAGTGAACTCAACCTACCCCAGCCAAATTTTCTTGCCGTAATATAAGTTGAAACAATCTTTAAGAGATGGTGTAAACAGTAACGTAATCTTCATTCCGACATGTTTGAACAAATTATATGGTTCGGTTTCAATTCAACAAACGCGCAGCCAATAGGGCAACTGGCGATGACACTTATTAAGGTTAAACCCCAGAGATGAGTAATGTTATTCCAACCCGAGTAACAAGCGATAATTAGCGAAACCTACTGCATGTACTTACCAACGCTTATTCTGTAATTTGCTAATTTGCCAAATAAGCATATACCAGTAAGATGAATGGCGGTTCGAATGGCGGGTCGCGTACCTGTATAAGGCCTTAGCCTTTGGTGCTCGGGGGAGGAGTTAAGCGGAAGTGGGGGTTGGCTCTCAGGAGAGCCTGGAGGCCTGTCGTGGGGTGCCTAAGAACATCGTCGAAGGATACTGGGCAGAAGCATCCTACAGACTGAGCCATGACTCTAAATATATATATATATGTTTTTTTTTTAATGCATTCACACTTTTCGTTTTGGCCTGGGAATTTTGCTAGGCATTTTGATGACATCAACGACAACAACTGCAACGTTTAAATTCAAATCCCCATCCCCATCCCTCCCCTTCAAAGGTGCCAACCTAAATTAAAAAATATTAAATTAAAAACCACGAATAGGTTTTTAGTTAGTTATAACATTCATCTAACGAAATCTTTAAAAAGAATCAAAGTGAAAGTGTCTGGGTAGCGGGCCGCGCGGCTTCGCAGGTTGTCAGCAGTTGTTTGCCGGTCCGCAACCAGTGCGTGTGTGCTGCGGCAGGCGGCAGTGGACAGTTTGAACCAGACTAGGAGCCGTTGCAAGTCGCTACGTTGCAAGCAGAGACTAAGGCGACTTAATTCAACCGTTGAGTGTGAGGATGCATTTTCAAATGTGGTCGATAATCTGCGTTGCATGCGTTGTTTTATTACAAATCAGCTTCTTGTTTGTGTAACGATTTTTCCCCCGGTTAAATGTACAGTACTTTGCTGTCACCTAACCTCTTCAGAAGTTCTGTATTAATCATCGTTTTCGTAATATTTTTAGTCTGGTGCGTGTCTTGCAAGTGACCGTTGCACGTTTCACTAGGTTAATAACGAATTTTGATATTTTTAAATCCGTCTTGAATGTTAGTGTGAGTCGGACTGATGATTTTCTTGCAACCACTTATGCAGTAGTTTCCTCAGAGCGTTAATTAACGTTCGTCAGGAACGCTACAGTGTCTTGTGATTAGCTAGTCAAACCGTAATCAGAAAGAGGCTCCCTTAAACAGTCAAACACAGAAAAGTGAATGAAAGTGAAATTTCTGCGTGTTTTATGGGTGTCTTGTTGCACTGACTAGTGCAAATTTGCACCATTCAAAAATCTCTGTTCCTCCCTTTTCCCTATGGTTTTCTCCACGATTCATGAAAGTGACCAATTGAGTGCCTGCATGTTTCAACATTCTTGGTGCATATTCCAGGTAAAGGTTAGCAGCAGGAAGATACCATTACACTTTCTCTGCTGTTGTCAATGTGGTGTACTGGAGTGTGCAATGGAGAAGGAGTTGCAGCGCTGTCAGTTAGTGCTGTTACTGAAATCTGCAGACTGTCGCAATTTGTGCAACAAATCACCATCACATCACCTCGACCCAATACTTCTTGTTCTCTGCAGTCAAAGGTATCGTATGACATTCATTGAGTTCAGGTGTACATGACATCTCAGTAGTATTTTAGTTTACAAAATCTTGAAACTGTTTTTTTTTCCTTTTTAGATTTTATTATTATTATTATTCTAATTTTTTAAATGTGTTCTTTTCTTCCTTGTTTTATTTTTAGTTGCCTGTCACACCATGAGGTACATGTGACACTTCTTCAGCTTTCAGCTTGGCTGTTGGTGGCGTGTCTGAATGGTAACAGAGGAGAGACTCCTGCCAGAGCGCGTTGTTGCTCCAGCTGTGATAAGTTTCCTATTTGTGTGAGCAATGACCATGGCTTCCGCTGTGGGTTGCACGACAAGTATTTTGTTGAATTTATGGGCAGCAATATATTTAGTTTTACTGATGATAAAGGGACCAGCCCTGGTGCTCATATTGGAAACAATTTTTCTCCTTGTTTCTTGTTGAATTTGTAAAGATGCCTGCTTTCAGCTTGGCTGTTGGTGGCGTGTCTGAATGGTAACAGAGGAGAGACTCCTGCCAGAGCGCGTCGTTGCTCCAGCTGTGATAAGTTTCCTATTTGTGTGAGCAATGACCATGGCTTCCGCTGTGGGTTGCACGACAAGTATTTTGTTGAATTTATGGGCATCAATATATTTAGTTTTACTGATGTTAAAGGGACTAGCCCTGGTGCTCATATTGGAAACAATTTTTCTCCTTGTTTCTTGTTGAATTTGTAAAGATGCCTGCTTTCAGCTTGGCTGTTGGTGGCGTGTCTGAATGGTAACAGAGGAGAGACTCCTGCCAGAGCGCGTCGTTGCTCCAGCTGTGATAAGTTTCCTATTTGTGTAAGCAATGGCCATGGCTTCAGCTGTGGGTTGCATTTATTTAATTTATTTTTCTGATAAAGGGACCAGTCCGGGTGCTGCTAGGGCGACAATTTTTATCTCTGTTTCTTGTTGATTTTGCAAAGATGCCTGAGCTCTGTGCTGCTATTGTGCTGATTGTGGTGCACGTTTGCACCAACTGTTTGTTGCTACTTTGCGTCGCCTGCCTTCTGTTTTGGAGTTGGTGGATCAAAATTGTTGTGTAATTAATTTAATATTGAGAGTGACACTTATTTTAACTTTTGCCTAGTATGAGCTATGGTAGCACCCTTCTCATCCCTTTCCCCTTTCAAGTTCTCGTCTCTTCTCATAGTCTTTTCGATCCATGGCTGGTGATCCTTACCTAAGGATTAGGGACTGACACAAATCCCTCATAAGCCAGTCTGTGTCAAAGTGTTGGTAGCTCTGAACAGCATTTGTTGAAATGTGTCAAATGATCCTTATTTTGTAAAGGTTCCTGCTTTCAGCTTGGCTGTTGGTGGAGTTTCACAATGTAAACAGGGTAAAGATTTCCTGTGAGAGCAAGAGCGTTGTTGCTTCTGCTGTGAAATGTTTTCTCTTTGTGTGAGCAATGACCATGGCTTCCGCTGTGGGTTGCACGACAAGTATTTTGTTGAATTTATGGGCAGCAATATATTTAGTTTTACTGATGATAAAAGGACCAGCCCTGGTGCTCATATTGAAAACAATTTTTCTCCTTGTTTCTTGTTGAATTTGTAAAGATGCCTGCTTTCAGCTTGGCTGTTGGTGGCGTGTCTGAATGGTAACAGAGGAGAGACTCCTGCCAGAGCGCGTTGTTGCTCCAGCTGTGATAAGTTTCCTATTTGTGTGAGCAATGACCATGGCTTCCGCTGTGGGTTGCACGACAAGTATTTTGTTGAATTTATGGGCATCAATATATTTAGTTTTACTGATGTTAAAGGGACTAGCCCTGGTGCTCATATTGGAAACAATTTTTCTCCTTGTTTCTTGTTGAATTTGTAAAGATGCCTGCTTTCAGCTTGGCTGTTGGTGGCGTGTCTGAATGGTAACAGAGGAGAGACTCCTGCCAGAGCGCGTTGTTGCTCCAGCTGTGATAAGTTTCCTATTTGTGTGAGCAATGACCATGGCTTCCGCTGTGGGTTGCACGACAAGTATTTTGTTGAATTTATGGGCAGCAATATATTTAGTTTTACTGATGATAAAGGGACCAGCCCTGGTGCTCATATTGGAAACAATTTTTCTCCTTGTTTCTTGTTGAATTTGTAAAGATGCCTGCTTTCAGCTTGGCTGTTGGTGGCGTGTCTGAATGGTAACAGAGGAGAGACTCCTGCCAGAGCGCGTCGTTGCTCCAGCTGTGATAAGTTTCCTATTTGTGTGAGCAATGACCATGGCTTCCGCTGTGGGTTGCACGACAAGTATTTTGTTGAATTTATGGGCATCAATATATTTAGTTTTACTGATGTTAAAGGGACTAGCCCTGGTGCTCATATTGGAAACAATTTTTCTCCTTGTTTCTTGTTGAATTTGTAAAGATGCCTGCTTTCAGCTTGGCTGTTGGTGGCGTGTCTGAATGGTAACAGAGGAGAGACTCCTGCCAGAGCGCGTCGTTGCTCCAGCTGTGATAAGTTTCCTATTTGTGTAAGCAATGGCCATGGCTTCAGCTGTGGGTTGCATTCATTTAATTTATTTTTCTGATAAAGGGACCAGTCCGGGTGCTGCTAGGGCGACAATTTTTATCTCTGTTTCTTGTTGATTTTGCAAAGATGCCTGAGCTCTGTGCTGCTATTGTGCTGATTGTGGTGCACGTTTGCACCAACTGTTTGTTGCTACTTTGCGTCGCCTGCCTTCTGTTTTGGAGTTGGTGGATCAAAATTGTTGTGTAATTAATTTAATATTGAGAGTGACACTTATTTTAACTTTTGCCTAGTATGAGCTATGGTAGCACCCTTCTCATCCCTTTCCCCTTTCAAGTTCTCGTCTCTTCTCATAGTCTTTTCGATCCATGGCTGGTGATCCTTACCTAAGGATTAGGGACTGACACAAATCCCTCATGAGCCAGTCTGTGTCAAAGTGTTGGTAGCTCTGAACAGCATTTGTTGAAATGTGTCAAATGATCCTTATTTTGTAAAGGTTCCTGCTTTCAGCTTGGCTGTTGGTGGAGTTTCACAATGTAAACAGGGTAAAGATTTCCTGTGAGAGCAAGAGCGTTGTTGCTTCTGCTGTGAAATGTTTTCTCTTTGTGTGAGCAATGACCATGGCTTCCGCTGTGGGTTGCACGACAAGTATTTTGTTGAATTTATGGGCAGCAATATATTTAGTTTTACTGATGATAAAAGGACCAGCCCTGGTGCTCATATTGAAAACAATTTTTCTCCTTGTTTCTTGTTGAATTTGTAAAGATGCCTGCTTTCAGCTTGGCTGTTGGTGGCGTATCTGAATGGTAACAGAGGAGAGACTCATGCCAGAGCGCGTTGTTGCTCCAGCTGTGATAAGTTTCCTATTTGTGTGAGCAATGACCATGGCTTCCGCTGTGGGTTGCACGACAAGTATTTTGTTGAATTTATGGGCAGCAATATATTTAGTTTTACTGATGATAAAGGGACCAGCCCTGGTGCTCATATTGGAAACAATTTTTCTCCTTGTTTCTTGTTGAATTTGTAAAGATGCCTGCTTTCAGCTTGGCTGTTGGTGGCGTGTCTGAATGGTAACAGAGGAGAGACTCCTGCCAGAGCGCGTCGTTGCTCCAGCTGTGATAAGTTTCCTATTTGTGTGAGCAATGACCATGGCTTCCGCTGTGGGTTGCACGACAAGTATTTTGTTGAATTTATGGGCATCAATATATTTAGTTTTACTGATGTTAAAGGGACTAGCCCTGGTGCTCATATTGGAAACAATTTTTCTCCTTGTTTCTTGTTGAATTTGTAAAGATGCCTGCTTTCAGCTTGGCTGTTGGTGGCGTGTCTGAATGGTAACAGAGGAGAGACTCCTGCCAGAGCGCGTCGTTGCTCCAGCTGTGATAAGTTTCCTATTTGTGTAAGCAATGGCCATGGCTTCAGCTGTGGGTTGCATTCATTTAATTTATTTTTCTGATAAAGGGACCAGTCCGGGTGCTGCTAGGGCGACAATTTTTATCTCTGTTTCTTGTTGATTTTGCAAAGATGCCTGAGCTCTGTGCTGCTATTGTGCTGATTGTGGTGCACGTTTGCACCAACTGTTTGTTGCTACTTTGCGTTGCCTGCCTTCTGTTTTGGAGTTGGTGGATCAAAATTGTTGTGTAATTAATTTAATATTGAGAGTGACACTTATTTTAACTTTTGCCTAGTATGAGCTATGGTAGCACCCTTCTCATCCCTTTCCCCTTTCAAGTTCTCGTCTCTTCTCATAGTCTTTTCGATCCATGGCTGGTGATCCTTACCTAAGGATTAGGGACTGACACAAATCCCTCATGAGCCAGTCTGTGTCAAAGTGTTGGTAGCTCTGAACAGCATTTGTTGAAATGTGTCAAATGATCCTTATTTTGTAAAGGTTCCTGCTTTCAGCTTGGCTGTTGGTGGAGTTTCACAATGTAAACAGGGTAAAGATTTCCTGTGAGAGCAAGAGCGTTGTTGCTTCTGCTGTGAAATGTTTTCTCTTTGTGTGAGCAATGACCATGGCTTCCGCTGTGGGTTGCACGACAAGTATTTTGTTGAATTTATGGGCAGCAATATATTTAGTTTTACTGATGATGAAAGGACCAGCCCTGGTGCTCATATTGAAAACAATTTTTCTCCTTGTTTCTTGTTGAATTTGTAAAGATGCCTGCTTTCAGCTTGGCTGTTGGTGGCGTGTCTGAATGGTAACAGAGGAGAGACTCCTGCCAGAGCGCGTTGTTGCTCCAGCTGTGATAAGTTTCCTATTTGTGTGAGCAATGACCATGGCTTCCGCTGTGGGTTGCACGACAAGTATTTTGTTGAATTTATGGGCATCAATATATTTAGTTTTACTGATGTTAAAGGGACTAGCCCTGGTGCTCATATTGGAAACAATTTTTCTCCTTGTTTCTTGTTGAATTTGTAAAGATGCCTGCTTTCAGCTTGGCTGTTGGTGGCGTGTCTGAATGGTAACAGAGGAGAGACTCCTGCCAGAGCGCGTCGTTGCTCCAGCTGTGATAAGTTTCCTATTTGTGTGAGCAATGACCATGGCTTCCGCTGTGGGTTGCACGACAAGTATTTTGTTGAATTTATGGGCATCAATATATTTAGTTTTACTGATGTTAAAGGGACTAGCCCTGGTGCTCATATTGGAAACAATTTTTCTCCTTGTTTCTTGTTGAATTTGTAAAGATGCCTGCTTTCAGCTTGGCTGTTGGTGGCGTGTCTGAATGGTAACAGAGGAGAGACTCCTGCCAGAGCGCGTCGTTGCTCCAGCTGTGATAAGTTTCCTATTTGTGTAAGCAATGGCCATGGCTTCAGCTGTGGGTTGCATTCATTTAATTTATTTTTCTGATAAAGGGACCAGTCCGGGTGCTGCTAGGGCGACAATTTTTATCTCTGTTTCTTGTTGATTTTGCAAAGATGCCTGAGCTCTGTGCTGCTATTGTGCTGATTGTGGTGCACGTTTGCACCAACTGTTTGTTGCTACTTTGCGTTGCCTGCCTTCTGTTTTGGAGTTGGTGGATCAAAATTGTTGTGTAATTAATTTAATATTGAGAGTGACACTTATTTTAACTTTTGCCTAGTATGAGCTATGGTAGCACCCTTCTCATCCCTTTCCCCTTTCAAGTTCTCGTCTCTTCTCATAGTCTTTTCGATCCATGGCTGGTGATCCTTACCTAAGGATTAGGGACTGACACAAATCCCTCATGAGCCAGTCTGTGTCAAAGTGTTGGTAGCTCTGAACAGCATTTGTTGAAATGTGTCAAATGAACCTTATTTTGTAAAGGTTCCTGCTTTCAGCTTGGCTGTTGGTGGAGTTTCACAATGTAAACAGGGTAAAGATTTCCTGTGAGAGCAAGAGCGTTGTTGCTTCTGCTGTGAAATGTTTTCTCTTTGTGTGAGCAATGACCATGGCTTCCGCTGTGGGTTGCACGACAAGTATTTTGTTGAATTTATGGGCAGCAATATATTTAGTTTTACTAATGATAAAAGGACCAGCCCTGGTGCTCATATTGGAAACAATTTTTTTCCTTTGTTTCTTGTTGAATTTGTAAAGATGCCTGCTTTCAGCTTGGCTGTTGGTGGCGTGTCTGAATGGTAACAGAGGAGAGACTCCTGCCAGAGCGCGTCGTTGCTCCAGCTGTGATAAGTTTCCTATTTGTGTCAGCAATGGCCATGGCTTCAGCTGTGGGTTGCATTCATTTAATTTATTTTTATGATAAAGGGACCAGTCTGGATGCTGCTAGGGCGACAATTTTTATCTCAGTTTCTTGTTGATTTTGCAAAGATGCCTGAGCTCTGTGCTGCTATTGTGCTGATTGGTGTGCATTTTTGCACTAACTGTTTGTTGCTACTTTGAGTTGTACTTAGGTTTTTAAAGCAGGAGTCTTGAGCTGAAGTATGCTTTACATAAATGTTTACCTGTTCTCTTGTAAACTGTAGTGATTGATAAACACTACTGCTCTCTGCATTTTACCTTATCTCTTGTGGTAAGTGATTAAAGGTTTTAGAACTTGAACTTCACCGTTACACTGCGTCAGAAATACAATAAGATTTTTCTCTTTTTGCCCACAGGAGTTGCATTCTGGAGATGACGGAATTTCTCTGAGTAATAAATTGGGTTACGTATTTGAACGTACCATGGACTATCTCGCCCCAAAATGTGAGATTTACAGGTGCGGATTGTGGAGGTGAGTGACATTTCCTCCTGTTTTGAAAACGCGGGCAGCTAGAGCATTTTAATTTAGAGTGCTAATTTAAGAAAAATATTTCAAAAGCGTAAATAACCTTGCCTGTCACAGCAGATTTTATATACTGCCCCTTAACAAAGCTTGCTCTTTTGGTGTTCTAATAAATCAACGCCAAAATGCTAAAATTTTATTATTGTCAAGGGGAAGGGAAGCAAAAGTTGAAAGTATAATTTCTATTCCAATGGTTACTGACTCTTTTCCCTTATCTTTGTGAAGTATGAAAGTAGTTTCATTGAAAGCTGAATGCAATCCATTTGGCTAACTTTGGTAGTAGTGATCACCTTGCTAAATTGTACGACGACATTCTTTTTGCAGTTCTCAATTCATCAAAATTGTACCTTTCAAAAGTTTGAGATTTATTGTCTATTTGCAGCTTGATACAGACTGCAACATCTTGCTTTCTCATGGTGCATTGACAGTGCCGAGGTAAAGGGACTACTATCTTGGAGGGCTTTTTGAAAATGAGAATATTCTCTTGACAGTGGATTTAGTAAGTGAACTCTCATATACGGGACTGTTTTATGCATTTTAGTCAGCACAAACCCATTCTAACAACATAATTTTCTGCTTTTTTTTTTTCAGATTCAGATCATAGTGCTTGTTGAAACTCTATTTCATTTATCTCCTGCTGTTTAGTCCCTTGGCGACAGAATATTCTTCTGCAAGAGAGGGTGACTACTATGCATTCGTTTTTGTGATACTTCTGATTGTATGTTCATCTCTGTATAATTTCTTTTCCTTTTGGTGAGTATTGTCTACAGGAATTTGATATTAAAAAGGACTAGAAATCGTTGATTTTTCTATGACTTTTTACAATATGTTCACAGATTTTTACTTTCATTGAATAACTATCACCACAGGCTTTCATACTACTTACATATCTACTGTTATTATTAGACAATTGCAGAGGAGTAATTAGCAATGAATATGCCCCTCAAAGAGTGGGTTGTATTTTGGAAATTACTTTTTCTTGAACCGTGCAATTGTTCAGTAGAAACAACAGTGTAAGTTGTTGAACTTTTGATTCAAGATTGGCATTAAATGTGGGAGAACTATTAATTTATTTTTATTTTTTCTGTTTCTTAGGCTTAATCCACTTCAAGCCTTAGGCCATTTGGGAGGACCTTCAGTATTATTGTATTGAGATGGCATAGTAGCCAACAGCCTACTTGCCCTCCCCATGCCTGTGAGTTCTTACATATCTAATTCTATTAAAATATGCCATCAGGGAACAATTCAGCTAGTTGGCATACCTCTTACAGAATTTAATTGTTCTAGGATAACATCTTTTGGACTTTGACACACCATGGCATTTCTACCATGTAGTGCTGGCGGTGCCTATCACTATTCTCCCTGCAACCACCTTCCGCCAACAAAGTTAAGTCTTGTTTTCTGATTACGGGTTTTATTAGTGGGGATGACTACTAGCAGTCAGTGATCTTTTGTTGATCAACGATAACTGTCCCATGACCTTTTCTTAACTGTAAATTAATCATACAGCAAGTTCTCATAACTTATTGACGTTACATGAATTGAACATTTCATATTCAATGGAAGTTTAGTTTGTTTATGTGTGTTATGCCATGAAAGGCGCATATGTTTTGGAGGCCAATCAAATGTCCATCAAAACCATTTGTAGTAGCATTTCATTTAAGACTGATACATTTTTCAGCTTTTGCCTACGAGCTATGATGGCACCCTTTTTTACCCTTCCCCTTTTCAATTTTCTCATCTTTTCTTTTTCTTTTCGATCCATGCGTGGCGGTCCTTCTGTAAGGATTGGGGAACGGCACAAAGCCCCCATGAGCCTCGCTGTGCCAAAGTGTCGGTAGCTCCAAACAGCATCTGTTGAATTGTATCTGTCTATTCTTTGAGACTTCACATAAAATTTCTCCAATTATTTCGTGGATAACATGCAAGATTCAAATTTCGTGAAAAATGCTGTGGCAGAGAGTTTGCCCCCAACTTTTCTCGGGTCGCCCGCTAGACCGCCAATCCGAAAGCAGCTCGGCTCAGATCCTAGTGAGCATCACCAAACGGCCGCGAGAGATGGTCTAGACTTTTTACACCTGTTGGGTCTGTTCTCGTGTGCACTGGAAAGAAAAATCAGATCCAAAGTATAGGATATGTTACGAAAAATATTAATATTTATGGCCGGATAAGAATTTCTCGTAAAATTTCTTGTGGCTGAAGTGATGCCATTCCAAGCTGCACATATGGTTGCTTTATTCATATTTATAATACTTGTAGTCATTTGCCAGCCCTCTATCTAATCGCATCAACTTTTTTTTTTTTTATTTTTTTATTTTTTTTACTGATTTTACTGATTTTACAACGGGTTTATTCGACTGTGGGATAGCTCACAGTCACCGCAGAGATTTGGTTTGAGAAAGGTAGTGTTTTTTTGTAGTCTTTTTCCGGGGTACTTGTATTGGCAACTTTGAGCATAATTTGAGGATGGTACTTATTTTAAACTTGGCCGGGTATCAGCTATGGTGTCACCCTTCCAACCTTTTCCCCTTTTCCATTTTCTCATCTCTGCTATTCATCTTTTCGTTCCATGCTGGGCGGTCCTTTCACAAGGGCTTGGGAACTGGCGCAAATCCCTGTGAGTCCAGAATGCGTCAAAGTGATGTTAGCTCGAATCAGCCAAGGTTTAAATGTATCATTCCTCCATGCTCAATTCAATTAAAAATGGGGTACAAGGAAAATCCGTGAATTTTCTCCCCTTTGGTATGCAATGACTTTGGCTTTCTGCCCTAATACTTACAAGTATTTCCCTTAACTTAGGTTTAATATTTATAGCCAGATAAGAATTTCTCGTAAAATTTCTTGTGGCTGAAGTGATGCCATTCCAAGCTGCACATATGGTTACTTTATTCATATTTATAATACTTGTAGTCATTTGCCAGCCCTCCATCTAATCGCATCAATTTTTTTTTAATGTACTGATTTTACAACGGGTTTATTCTGTAGCAAAGTAGCTCGTTTTATATTTTTTGTGTTTCTTGGGTGTGTTAGTGCCAATTTGCACCAATCACACATCTCTAAATTTGAAGTTTTAAGAACTCATCAAAGGTACTAACATCAGAATCTAAACGTTGAACCTATTTTGATTTAGCCATACCTGGTTTGTAGTTTTTACAGTGCGATCAGGTAAAGTAATAATCTAATGGAATTAGGAGCTTCGGTAGATTTGTTGTGACTTCTTCATCTTTAAGTGACCATCACTTACCCAGTAGGGTGAGCTTCAGTCCTTTGCTCAAGGATGCGAAGATAAGGACAAGGCAGCTGAAAAATAATAGAAACATCCGTAGCTAGTGCTCATTGCCGCAGCGTACTTTACCTCAGCCCATAGGTAAACCACTCCATTTTTTTTCCTTCTGGTTTGGAGGAGGGGGGGCAGGGGTAGCTCTATCCAACGTTGGTGCGCTATTGCACTAAAAGCAGTACGCCTACTTCAGCCTATATTTACATCTGTAACAAGTACCGAGGTAGGCTCCAGGGGTGAGCCGTGAGTCGTCACGGGCCCCCGTGAGGCCAAGTAGTGTGTGGCTATGAGTGCTCTATCGGACAGGGCCCGGCCGGCCCCGGGCGTGAGCCGTGAGTCGTCACGGCCCCCCGTGAGGCCAAGTAGTGTGTGGCTTTGAGTGCTCTCGGACAGGGCCCGGCCGGCCCCGGGCGTGAGCCGTGAGTCGTCACGGCCCCCCGTGAGGCCAAGTAGTGTGTGGCTTTGAGTGCTCTCGGACAGGGCCCGGCCGGCCCCGGGCGTGAGCCGTGAGTCGTCACGGCCCCCCGTGAGGCCAAGTAGTGTGTGGCTTTGAGTGCTCTATCGGACAGGGCCCGGCCGGCCCCGGGCGTGAGCCGTGAGTCGTCACGGCCCCCCGTGAGGCCAAGTAGTGTGTGGCTTTGAGTGCTCTATCGGACAGGGCCCGGCCGGCCCCGGGCGTGAGCCGTGAGTCGTCACGGCCCCCCGTGCGAGGCCAAGTAGTGTGTGGCTTTGAGTGCTCTATCGGACAGGGCCCGGCCGGCCCCAGGCGTGAGCCGTGAGTCGTCACGGCCCCCCGTGAGGCCAAGTAGTGTGTGGCTTTGAGTGCTCTCGGACAGGGCCCGGCCGGCCCCGGGCGTGAGCCGTGAGTCGTGAGTCGTCACGGCCCCCCGTGAGGCCAAGTAGTGTGTGGCTTTGAGTGCTCTCGGACAGGGCCCGGCCGGCCCCGGGCGTGAGCCGTGAGTCGTCACGGCCCCCCGTGAGGCCAAGTAGTGTGTGGCTTTGAGTGCTCTATCGGACAGGGCCCGGCCGGCCCCGGGCGTGAGCCGTGAGTCGTCACGGCCCCCCGTGAGGCCAAGTAGTGTGTGGCTTTGAGTGCTCTCGGACAGGGCCCGGCCGGCCCCGGGCGTGAGCCGTGAGTCGTCACGGCCCCCCGTGAGGCCAAGTAGTGTGTGGCTTTGAGTGCTCTCGGACAGGGCCCGGCCGGCCCCGGGCGTGAGCCGTGAGTCGTCACGGCCCCCCGTGCGAGGCCAAGTAGTGTGTGGCTTTGAGTGCTCTATCGGACAGGGCCCGGCCGGCCCCGGGCGTGAGCCGTGAGTCGTCACGGCCCCCCGTGAGGCCAAGTAGTGTGTGGCTTTGCGTGCTCTATCGGACAGGGCCCGGCCGGCCCCGGGCGTGAGCCGTGAGTCGTCACGGCCCCCCGTGAGGCCAAGTAGTGTGTGGCTTTGAGTGCTCTCGGACAGGGCCCGGCCGGCCCCGGGCGTGAGCCGTGAGTCGTCACGGCCCCCCGTGAGGCCAAGTAGTGTGTGGCTTTGAGTGCTCTCGGACAGGGCCCGGCCGGCCCCGGGCGTGAGCCGTGAGTCGTCACGGCCCCCCGTGAGGCCAAGTAGTGTGTGGCTTTGAGTGCTCTATCGGACAGGGCCCGGCCGGCCCCGGGCGTGAGCCGTGAGTCGTCACGGCCCCCCGTGAGGCCAAGTAGTGTGTGGCTTTGAGTGCTCTCGGACAGGGCCCGGCCGGCCCCGGGCGTGAGCCGTGAGTCGTCACGGCCCCCCGTGAGGCCAAGTAGTGTGTGGCTTTGAGTGCTCTCGGACAGGGCCCGGCCGGCCCCGGGCGTGAGCCGTGAGTCGTCACGGCCCCCCGTGAGGCCAAGTAGTGTGTGGCTTTGAGTGCTCTATCGGACAGGGCCCGGCCGGCCCCGGGCGTGAGCCGTGAGTCGTCACGGCCCCCCGTGAGGCCAAGTAGTGTGTGGCTTTGAGCGCTCTCCTAGAGGGCCCGGCTGGCCTGCGTGGTCCAGTCTTCCTACTTGTAAAATATGTGAATGTGGGCTTGAGTGGGCGTTCTGCTTCTAGTGCAATATCGCACTACCTAGCTCACTTTCTCACTACCCCTTAGTAGGGAGAAAGATTGGAATGAATATAAAGTAGGTGGTCGCACGAAGGCCCAGTACCGGAAGGCAATTTTTTCGCGCTACCTCGCTGAGAGGTATAGATTGGGCTTGGTGCTCGTTGGACCGGCGTAGGAAGCGCAGGTCGAACGTGTTGCGGCTGCGGAAAGCGGCAATCTCGGCTCTTTCCCGGCTGTCTCATCGCATTTGAGTACCAGTCGGCGCCTTCTCCGCCAGTGGTCGTCATTGAGGTGGGCGGTTCGTTCTGCGTATGACACACCTGGCACCCTCCTTCACGACTTCTTACACATTCTCGTCCCCGCCCCTGCACCCTATCTCTCTCCGCTGCTCTTTTCAGCTGGCTTCTTTGTACCTTGTGCTGTAGGGTATTTCGCTGCAAGGAAATCGGAACCTAAAGAAGAGAGGAACGACGCGCCGCGTTTTAATCCAGTCTTATATTGAAGTTGTTGTAATGGTGTCTGGGTTCGGGCGCTAGCCTACCCCGGGCGCCTATCCGCCCGTCAGTGCTGCTGATAAACACCCTGTCTTTGTTTCAGGCTCGCTACGCAACGCAGGTCGGAGAACTTCCCAATTCCTAGAACGCAGGGCCGCGCTGACGTTTCTTCGAAAGTAGGGAAGTCTCACGAAGTTACTTGTACACGCTGCTGGTTTGGAAAATATATCCGTTTCTGAAGTTGTTTGTTGTTGTCTACTGCCTTCCCTACTCTCCCTCGCCGGTCTTGACGACCTAAAAACGAACTACATAGTCGATTGCATCTCTTTTCGTTGTGCATACGTTACAGGCTACATTGCCTACATTCCCTGATGTACCTTCTTTCATTTCCTCATGGGGCTGCAGCTGCACGTACCTGGACGTAGCGCTTTGCTGTAAATGGAGAGCCATGGCAAAGTTCGGGAAAGGGATTAACATTATTAAGAGTGGGCAAAGCATATCTGGCTGAAATGTTCTTTATTGCGATTGAGGCTTCGAGGCAGTGCTCCTGTTGGCAGTGACAGCTGGAAGCGTTTAGCTAGGGCACAGCGAGCACAGCAAGCGAAGCGGCAGACGTGCACACGCCTTCCTCCTCGACAGGTACATGCAACAGAAAGAAACGCAAATGATTATTCACTGTCCACCACACACACGGCCATCTTCGGGTTCTGCAGGGTGAACGGACGTCGTCGAGAATGCGTCGATACAGGTCGGCGCCGCGGTGGCGGATTTGCGGGCGGCGCCAAGGGCCAAGTAATTAATACATAGCTCCTGCCTGGAGTAAGGTAGGCAACCAAGCCGACGCGTCGAGCAGCGGGTTGCCTACCCGGAGGGCGCTCCTCCCGTCGCGCGGCTTATTACACATCATATGCGCGAACCGCTGTACACACATGTGCCCAGGGCACTGTCTTATTGGAAGGCACGACATAACGATTAACGTATCGAGCGCGGAGTTCAGAGTAACAGCTCATTCCCTACTCATACTCGGCATACAAGTGGTCGGTCTTACCGACAGTGTCAGTCCGCGACCTGCGATAGTGTTCATTGGTGAGATATGTCAGGTGCGCATGTACAGAGCTTACAGTTGAGGGTCACTGATGTTCGAAGTTGAACGCTTACGGCTGCACAGCTCTCAGTCGGGGCGCGCAGCCTCTTACCTTGCGTTGCCCCTCCAGGCAGCAGCGTCCTCCGGAGGGGATGGCAGCGCTACACACAGACCACCTCGCCCCCGGCCGGCTATCAGCCCCCTCCCTTACACGCTACATCATTATGTTTTTAATAAAATTAATTTTATTAAAAAATAAATTAAAATAAAAAATAAATTAATTTTTTAAATAATATATTTTATTTTTAAATAAATAGGTAGGACAAGAAAATGGTAGGACAAGTGGAGCACTCCGGAATATTTTTTTTATTATATTTTTTTTTATTCGAATATATTTTTTAGTATATTTTTTTTACTCGAATATTTTTTTTATTATATTTTTTTTACTCGAATATTTTTTTTACAATATTTTTTTTATTCGAATATATTTTTTAGTATATATTTTTTACTTGAATATTTTTTTTATTATATATTTTTTTATTCGAATATATTTTTTAGTATATTTTTTTTACTCGAATATTTTTTTTAGTATATTTTTTTTACTCGAATATTTTTTTTTATTATATTTTTTAGTAAAAAAAATATAGGTGGGACAGTTTTAGGTGGGACAGAAAACATACATCCCGAAAAATATCGAAAATTAACGAAAAATGTCGAAAATATCGAAAAATATCGGAAAATGTCGAGAAATGTCGAAAACGTCGAAAATAATCGAAATGTTTGAGTTTTGACGATTGGCAACACGGGAAATTGAAAAACGGTTGGCACCACTGTATTGCGCTCGAAAAGACGGTTCTAGAGAGGTGCGGGTCGATGGGGTTCGTAAAAGTTGAAAAGTGGGTCAATTTTGGGTGCTTTTTACAGTGTAGTCGCGAGTTGGGTCCTTTTTATCAAAAACGGTGGGCGCCATTGAACTGGACGCGAAAAGACGCTTCCAGAGAGGTGCGGGTCGATGGGGTTGAGAAAAGTTGAAAAGTGGACCAATTTTGGGTTTTTTTACAGTGGAGTCTCGCGAGTTGGGTCCTTTTTATCGAAAAACGGTGGGCGCCATTGAACTGGACGCGAAGAGACGCTTCCGGGGAGGTGCAGCTCGATGGGGTTGAGAAAAGTTGAAAACTGGACCAATTACGGGTGCTTTTTACAGTGTAGTCGCGAGTTGGGTCCACTTTTTCGTAAAACGGTGTGCACCTTTGAACTGGACGCGAAAAGACGCTTCCGGAGAGGTACGGGTCGACGGGGTTGGAAAAAGTTAATTTTTTTTATTTTTTTTATTCCGTGAAAACTTTAGTAATTTTTTTCAGTGCCTTAATGAGGGTTAGCAGGATTTGCACCAGGCGTTTCGGTGTCCAGGAGTGACCCTTAAGATACCCTAAAAATTTCAACTCTCTAGCTCAACTCCTTCGAGTGGAACAGACAGACAGACAAACAAACAAACAGACAGACACCGCATCGATTGCATAAGCCCGCTCTAAAGCTTTTTCAAAGCAGAAGGGCGGGCTAAAAACTGCAAGAATTGAAAGAATTTTATGTGTTTTATGAAGTTAACAGTGGTTGGAATAGGACTTTTCTGTTTACTTTTATTGAAAATGTTCATGTAACTAATCGACTGTATTTTGGCTTTAGATGTTAGTTAAGCCTGTAAATTCCTAGCTGACACTCTGCCAAGACAAAATCTCCTGGGAAGGAAAAGTATGAGAGGATCAGAGAGAGTTCTTCCTTCTTTAGACCCATTAATTTTACCTGTGCAGGTAATATCTTTTAATTTCCTTTTGCATTAAGATGCTGTAAACATTTGATAGCCAGTGGCTGTTGCATTTTCACGTTTGTGCTTTTGTCATGTGAACATTCTCAATTTTTTTTTACAGAGAGAAGTTAACCTCTAAAGTGTTTTAAATAAAAAGAGAGCTAACGGACCTGTGCAACCTTATCTGATTGCTTCTTTGTCTTCAGAAAAAAAAAGTTGTGGAGACTTTTGTTGTGATACAGAGCAGTCTTATTGAGCTGAAGACACCATGTGTCCAGCAGGGCCTAGATTTGTTACTCAAAACATACACTGTGATTGATGCGGAGTATCCGTAAGGCTGGAAAGAAATGTTCAAATTTCTGGAATATTTTGTTTATAAAGGCAATTCTTGCAATATGACCAACACAATGTGTGAATACCTAAGATGGTCAAACTACTGTCAGTGCTGTAATCTCATTATCACTATTATTACTATAATATAAATTATATTATGTCAATATTAATAAATTTTTCATATAAATCAATTTTAAACTATGCTTGAAAGGTTGCACTATTTCTTGGCTGTTCTATGTATAAAATCACAATGTAAAACTTGCAGAAAAGACTGGATCTCATGAGATGTACAAAATACTAAGAATAATCTCACTCATGTGTAAGTTTTTTGACTTAGAAAATGTATATTTTATCTTTCATAAATTACAGTATCAGAAAATTTTTTAAAATTAAAACAAACATAATCTTTACTCAGAAATAGACATTAATGTGTGCAATATGTATATTGCTATAAAAAAATATCTAGCAAAGTCTGGATTCTTTTTTTCTTTCCATAATTAGAATTCAGTCATTTGATGTCACAACTCTATTCAAGTAGACTTTTCACTGGATAAACATTTTAGACATGAGTGGAATGCCGAAGGTGGCTATTCTCGGAACACGCTGACCGGGTCGTGAGCTGAGCAGTCTCGAGATTCCACCTTTGGTCACCTTTGGCCAGTCAGACTAAAGTGGAATGACCAGACGAACAGAACAGGCTGTGTTTAAATTACCTAGACATGTGCACCATTTTGCTCATGGTCAGATGAAAATACATCGGAAGTGAATTGGTTTGTAATGTATCAACAAATCTTTTAGAACTCCATTTTAATTAAATTTCAGCGGGACTGATCAGGTCCCATAACCCTGGTGGGCCTGAAGGACAGGGGCGAACAGGACATAATGATGTACATTAAAATCTAACAGCCAAGTACATAGTTTTTGTTAGAGAAGAAAGAATTCAATGCAGTAAGTTACTCTCCAAAACACTTAAACACTAGCCTGTTCATTTCAGGTATTTTCATTCTTCCTCTAAACTGTAGTTTTACCTTAAGTGATGTCCACGCTTTGAGTTGTCTGAGACTGTCTGCTGCTCAAGCATCCTGTTTTTCCAGAACTGTCGAAGTGCGATGGAACCACAGCTTTTGTTAGAGAAGAAAGTATTAATCTTTCAGTAAATTACACTCAAAAACACTGACATTTTTAATTTTCACAGCCAGTTTAATTGAGGGCACCATACTCAAAGATTTTAATTCTTTCTCTAAACAGCTGTGTTACCTTTAGAGATATCCGTGCTGTGCTGTTTATTCGCTGGAACTGTCCGTTACCTTGAAGCTGACAAAGGGGGCTTCTTGCTGTTCCGCAATTGTCCAAGAGCAGTATGGAAGTGCAGAATTTGTCAGAGAAGAAAGTATTAATCTTACAGTAAGTTGCACTCAAGAAAACTGACCTTTTAAGTTTCACAGCCAATTTAATTGAGGGCACCATACTTAAAGATCTTAATTCTTTCTCTTAACTGCAGTTGTACCTTCAGTGATGTCCGTGCTTTGTCTTGTTTGGGACCATCTCTTGCCTTGAAGCTATCTGAAGGGGCTTCTTCTCCCAAAATTTTCCAAGTCTGAAACAACTTTAAAACTAGGTAGTTTATAATTTAATCTAAAATGCGGAGCTGCAGGAGGGGGGTCAGAAGGAGTCGCTGCAGGAGGTAATTGAAACTTTGCAGCAGATTATTGCCAGGGATAGATACTACACGTTATCCATACAAAATAAATGTGTTATCTAACTACACAGTTGTCTTTCTTTTTGCTCGTTCTTTACCACGTACTTTCTTCAACTCTGTTGTGAAAGTGAAAAGAACGAGTAGTGTCTCAGTCTCAGTGTAGTGAAATATCTTCACACTTTCATTTCCGAACACAGCCTACAGATTTGAACCTAATACCACTCTAAAGTGGCTAGTCTCAGTTTCAATAATGTATTTTTTTTTTCAGGTTTAATAGATTTATTTTGAGAACTCTTAACAAATTTTCCCGATTTTCATTCCATGTCCCTAACTCCAGTTTTTGAGCACATCATGTCAGAACAAAGAGCATCATCGGGTATAAAACTAAGTGCAAACGCTAGTCGCAATTTCAACAAAGAACATTTTCACGTTTAGAATAGTATTATTTTGAGAAAACGTAACAAAATTTGCATGTATTCATTCGAAGTCCGTAACTCAGCTTCAGGTGGCACAATACCTGCATACATGATTCTTGGTACTTATACTAATCTGAACTAGAAACCTTCGTCTGAATTTCAATAATGAAATTTTATTTTCACTCTTAATGGTATTATTTTGAGAACTCTTAACAGATTTTGGGCTTGTTATCATTCTTGGTCGACTGCCGAGCGATTCCGGCGCGCGCACGCGCGCACCTGTAGGCCGTTGGCCCGCTCCGAGTATCTACGAGAGCCACAGTGCACTCTGCACTCGCACCCTCGCCAGACTCGTTGAGAGCGAGAGAGATAGAGCACGGAGTGCGTGCACCGGAATCGCTCTCCGGAATCGCCCAAAAAAGCACATAATTATGTAAAATTTCATTTTGTGTCCAATGTGGCACTTGTTTAGTGATAATCCATTTTGCAAAGTAATTTAAGTTATGAGTTGCTTGTTCGTATTTCCCCGCCCCGCCCTACATCGACCGCTTGAGAGACAGGACAGGGCACGAGCAGAGCAAGTGGCGAATTCAAACTGTGGAGGAAGACGTTCAACCGTCAAACTGTGGCAATTTGACTGTTACATCAAGGCTAGATAATCTTGTGGGCAAGTTTCTTTAAAATTTGTTTGAATGGTGTAAAAGGCTTACTTGTTTGTTTTGCGCATTTATCTATTTTCCCTTTTTAAAAATTAAATTTTAGACCAATATGGAGGCTCTCAAAGCCCTTTTAGAAAAGAATATAAGCGAGGTACTCCCTCACTTGGACTTCGACAAAGTGGATGACCTTATTTCTTTTCTATTAAGTAAAGGAGTCAAGAAAGAACAAGATCTTAGACGAATATCAGTGTCGATGTTAGAAACACATCTGGATATGATTGATTCCTCTGACTTGTATAAATCTTGGAAAAAGGCATATGGTATGGCCCCTGTACCTGCTCTAGACTTTTTATAAGGTTAAAGTTTTCAAACTTTTTATCGAAAATTTTGGTTTTTCTTTGTAGGTATCTCGGCTCCCAGCTCCAGCACTTCTGTAGCCGCCAGTAGCAGCCAGTCTGTCACAGCCAGTTCAGAAACCATGAGACAAACACAGGCAGGAAAAAGATCAATTGAAAATTTAAGGAAAAGTGTTGCGAGCACTCCTACCATGCCTGTGTTCACTGTGGACAGCCCATATATTTCTTCTGTAAGAGAAGCCATCAGGTTTAAAAAAAGAGCTTCTGTAAAGGGCAGGGAAGAAACTGTACAAAGGATTGTCGACCACTGCAGGGAAACAGTGACTGGCCTAGACCGGGCAATGTTTGATACAGTAGCCCAGCAACTTGTCACATCTTACCCTGACACGTTTCAAGACACCATTTCGATTGGTGATTGTAACTATGCATCTCTTGCAAAACAATTGAAAGTGAAGTACGATAACGATAAAAGACCCAAATCAGCTACCACTGCTGAGAGATCAGTCCCAGCCAGAAAAGAAGCATACGGGTGTTTGGATTGGAATCCTGACTTGCCTTTGGAGGAAACACCTGAAAGTCTGGAAAGCCTATGTCAGGAGCTTGCTGCTATGCACAAGTTTTCGGAAAGAGAGTGGGATTGGAAAATAATTAAGCAAAAAATGGAGGCATCATATTATCTCCAAAGAAAGGATATAAATGAATCAGTTGAGCAATGCACAAGTAGAAAAAGGAAGAGGCAATCTCTAGAAGATGAGGATGAAGATGATCCAGAAAGACAGACAGTATCAAACATTAAAAAAAGGTGTCCTTTTCTTTTCTCCCCCAAGGGTATGAACATCCATTTTCGATGTCTTACTGGGATCAATTTTAGAGAGGCCCGAAGTAATTTTATTCAAGACGATTGTTCAGACATAATTGAAGCTTTGGCTTGCAAAGGTGAAGACCTGGCAAAAATAAGGAGGCAAATGGTAAAAGCAGAGACAAATGGTCACACATCTGTAAAATTTCCCACAGCAATCAAAATGTTAGCCTGTGCTCTTAAAGATATGTCTAGATTAGTTCAATTTGTTGAGGTAAGGACTAATTCGCTATCAGTTTCCATTCGTCAATATTATGGGGCTAATAAAACCTTGTATCTTTTCAGCGCACAACTTCCTTTGATGAAGTTAAAGATGTTGCAAATTTCCCAGAGAAGGAAGGAACTCCCATACTCATTGCTGCAGGTGATAATCTTATCACCATTCGACCATGTTATTAGTCATTCAGTTATTCTGTAATTTGCTCATAAATTTGAGGGACAAATCTATATGACAGTCAAAAATTTTTCTTGTGCATTGATGAAACACCTGTTGCAACGTGCACTAATCTATCAGATGCATTTGGAATGCTCTTCTGCTCATACTTTGTGCTAAATTTAGAATATGCTGACTTAGTCTCAAGTCTAATGACTTATATTCAAAGGTATTGCAACTTCATATCTTCCTTGATTTTTAATTTTAAAAATGCATCAGATTGTAAAATTCTAGTGTTCCTCCTTTCAGGTGCGTAGCAAAAATAAATTAGAAAGGAGAAAAATGTAAGACAGCTCTTCTCACAAGGAGGTCAAATGAGAGGGTAGTAAAACTACAAAATAAAATAAGGGACTATAAACAGATGTTGGAGGATGAAGATTAGAAAGAATAGTTTAAGATAATGAACTAAAGAATCAATTAAATGAGCACAAATAATTCTATTCTATTTGAGCAAAAGCAATGAATTATTTTACAATGTTTAAAAATTTACAAATTTAATGTGTTGCAGCACAGGCCACAAAATGAACTCTGTTAATGAAATGAATAACAACTGATTTAAAAAAAATTTAATTTAAAAAAAAATTCTGTGTTGTGTGACAAGTAAAAAAGGTTTCAGGAATAATAAAGAAAAGTTCAGAACATTATACGAATTTTATTTATATTAGGGACAACACTGTCTCCAAAGATTATGTATAAACTATAGTCAAAAGAGAGAATAAACAATCAGCACACTCAGAAAAGAATCAAAATGGTACCAGTGGCTTCCACTGTTTCAGGTCAACTGTAATGACAACATTTAAATTCATGACAAAAAGCTGGACAAAAAGTGCTCTTGGACACAAACTACTTTTATGCAGCTAAAAATAGCCACTTTCTTTCCGTTTGACTCCTTCATCTCACCTCCAAATAACCCGATTCAATAAGATGTTCAAAGTCTTAAAATAGAGACATTCTTCCTACTGGCACCTTGAAATTAGTTGTCATTAGCTTTATCATACATAAAAGATGACAAACTATTCAAAACCAAAGATTCCCAGGTGAAAATTCCGGCCTGGTTTCCGGCCGGAAAGTGGCACTCCGGCTGTAAATGTATACGATTTCCGACCGTATTCCATCTTTCCGGCCGTAATTTGGCACTCCGGCCGGAATCTGTCACGATTTCCGACCGTATCCCCGTTGTTCCGGTCGGAGTCAGAGTTTCCGACCGTAGTCAAGCCTTTTCCGGTCGGAGGGGTTCCGGTTTACGGTTGGAATCGATACGGTTAACGGCCGGAGCCTTTTTTTCCGGCCGTACGTTTTTCGGCCAACTGTAAGTGACTTGTAGCACCTAAACTAAGAGTCACAGGGGAAAATCGCTTCGTGTGTCACATGTTGAAAGGAAACTGTACTTATGCATGAGATAAAAAAATATTTCCTTTTTTGACCATAGGACTACTAAGAGAACGGCTCTAGATAGGGCATTTTAAACATCACCATCGTGCTCAGCGCACAAACTTTACCCGGGGGACATGCTCTTTAGAGGCCTGTTGGACACCGCTCAGGTGGTGCCCAGAGGACTTCTCACAAAGTCCGGCCAGAACACCCTCCGGCTCTTCCGGCCGGCGTCAGAAACTACGGCCGGAAAGCGGCGTCAAGAACTACGGCCGGAAAGTGTTCCAATTTACGGGCGGAATAGTTACGGCCGGAATATCTCCGGCCGGAAAGAAATACGGTCGGAAACATTCCGACCGGAATTTTCAGCTGGGTTATGGGTAAATTATAGTCTTAAGAAATAGTAAAAAAAAATTGGGCACTCAAAACAAGACGAAAATGACACCAGTAAATTGCTACTGTTTCAATTCAACTGTGATGACAACACTAAAATTCATGACAAAAAGCAAGACAAATATGTGCTCTTCGATATGAAACTACTTTTGGTATGATAAAGATAGTCATTTTCTTTCCATATGACTCTCTACCTGACCTAAGACAACCAGATTCAGGAAGATTTTCAAAGTGCGAAAATAGACCTATTCTGTCCACTGGCACCTTGAAATTAGTTGCCCATAGCTTTGTTATACATGAAAGATGACAAACTATTTATAGACAAAGATTATCTATAAACTAGAGTCACAAGAAATAGAAACAAAATTGCGCACTCAGAACGGCACCAAAATGACCTCAGTGGCTTGCCACGGTTTCAGGTCAACTGAGATGACAACACTTAAATTCATGGCAAAAAGCAAGACAAATATGTACTCTTCGATATGAAACTACTTTTGGTATGATAAAGATAATCATTTTCTGTCCATATCACTCTTTAAATGACTTAAGACCAAAAAGATCCAGGAAGATTTTCAAAGTGCTAAAATAGACATATTCTGTCCACTGGCACCTTAAAATTAGTTGCCAATAGCTTTGTTATACATGAAAGATGACAAACTATTTATAGCCAAAGATTATCTATAAACTAGAGTCACAAGAAATAGAAACAATATTGCGCACTCAGAACGGCACCAAAATGACCTCAGTGGCTTGCCACGGTTTCAGGTCAACAGATGACAACACTTAAATCCATGACAAAAAGCAAGACAAATATGTGCTCTTAGATATCAAACAACTTTTGGTAAGCTTAAAATAGTAACTTTCTTTCCATTTCACTCTTTTATCTTACCTTAAAATAACCCGATTGAATAAGACTTTCAAAGTGCTACAATAGACATATTCTTTCCACTGGCACCTTGACATTAGTGGTCAATAGCTTTGTTATACATGAAAGATGACAAACTATTCATAGCAAAAGAATATCTATAAACGAGAGTCACTAGAAATAAAATTAAATATGCGCACTCCAAACAGGATCAACATGACATAAGTGGCTCGCCTTTGTTGAAGGCCAACTGTGATGATAGCATTTAATTTCATAACATGGAGCTGTCTATTTTTGAGCCTTAAGATAATTACAGAATTTGCTTTAAGTAGGAATAGTTAATTTGCTTTCCTATGATCAGTTAGATTAAGAAGGCTGGGCCTGTTTCAAAGATATGGCTATAGTATTCTAAATGAGTTTCTATATTAGTCTCTGTTACTTTAAAAACTTTTAAGTTTTCAGAACTGCTGATATTTAAGTATAACACTTTCACTTGACCAGTTGACATCAGTTGGTTGCGTTTGCTGGTGTTAAATGCTGATCATGCTATGACATTGCTCTAACCTGGAACTAGAAAAAGGAGATTAGGTTTGAAATTGCAAAGTAGTTTTCGGTCAAGTTTCACAGTTTGTTTACGGACAAGTCCTTTACCTTCGTACGTGGCAAGAAAATACTAGAAATAAAACAACAGTTGTATGCAGGACTCCACCACTACTGTCGCCTCGTCCAAAGTTTAGGCCCTGTTGGATATCTTGAATGAATAATCTTCTTTCTTGGTTGTCAGCTGTCACCGACTACTCTCCGCACGAAACAGACTCTCTATGAACGATATCGGGTTGTCGTCCCCCCGTTAGGCTACATAAAAACAGAGAAGAAAATATTTTTTTAATAACAATAATAAAGCCAACTTTTCTCAGGTTGAGGATGGTCAGGGGCACGGGGCACGACGCCACCGCCACCGCCCTTGAAACTATACTACACAGTTTCTCATGCCGAGGTTTTTGTTTTCAGTTTTCACCTTGCGTTCTCATCTCGTAGCGTTATTTACACTACACACACACGCGCTATTTAAAGATCGTACGTACAAAAAGAAAAAGAGAAAAACACAAGCAAACAGTAAACACTTGTTTTGCTAAGTGCAACACGTTCAATCTGATTTCTTTGAGGAAACAATAGTTGTCCTGTCACAAGTGTCGCGAGTGTTAGTCAGCCGTTAGTATTGTTAGGGAAGGTGTTCTCCCCCACCACCACCTCTCTCCCGGGCATTGTTGTTTGCCGTTCCCTGGTTACACGGCTGTTGGCCGCTCACTCTGTACTGCCCTGTCCTGGAATACAGACGTGCCTTTCCCAGCTCCCTCCCGTTTTCTTAACATTGGTGTCAGAAGTGGGATACTTCTGGTGCTGTCATGAGTCGCCGCCGAGACCGAGACCCATCCCCGCCGCCGACGCTGACGGAGCTCCTGCGGCAGTGGGCGCGCTCGACAACCGCCCTCCAGGAGCAGCAGGGGCAGCTCGTCGAGAGGCTGTCTGCGGCGCACATCACCAGAGACCGTCTGCAGCCGCCTACCTACGATGGCTCCAGCTCTTGGGAGGTTTTTGAGCGGCAGTTTACAGGAGCTGCGGACGTCAACGGCTGGCCTCTGGCTGAACGCGGCTGCCGCCTCCTGCAAGTGCTCCGCGGCCAGGCGGCGGATGTCGTGCTGTCGCTGCCCCCGGAAGCGTACGACGACTTCCCCAGCCTGCGCGCCCGGCTGTCCTCCCACTTCGGCTCGGCACGTAAGGGCGCCCTAGCTGAGGCCGAGCTTGAGCGCCGCTGCCAGAACCCGGGTGAGTCCCTGACTGACTTCGCCCATGCCGTGCGCGTCCTGTCGCGCGCTGCGTACTCCACCTGGCCCGAGGTGGCCATCGAAGCCACGGCGCGCAAAGCGTTCATCAACGGCCTAGCGGACCCTGGACTTCAGCGTGAGGTCCGCTTGCGACAGACGACCTCGCTGAACGATGCGCTAGCCGCGGCCGTCTTCATCAGCTCTGTCGACAGCGCGGCCCCGTCCGCCAAGCGAGCGCGTGTAGCTCGGGCCACTACGGACGACGTCGTCGACGAGCCAGCGGCGGGCCCCTCCACCAGCTGCAGCCCGCAGCCCTTCAGCGTGGTGGAGGCCCTCAACGCTCTCCGCGCCGTCCTGCAGCGCCCCGAGCCATCCCGTGCCGCGGGCTCCTCCGGCCGTGGCCGCCGGCCCTCCAGCAGGTCGCGCTCCCCGCGCCGTCGCTCCCGCTCCCGTGGGCGCTCCCGCGGGCGCTCCCGCTCCCGTTCTCCCCGTGGGCGCGGCTGCTTCACCTGTGGGTCGCACTCGCACTACAAGCGTGACTGCCCGCAGAACAAGGGTCGGCGCCCTAGAGGCGACACCGGCCGCCGCCAGGACCGCCGCCGCTCCCCGCGGGGCTCGGGAAACGGGCAGTAGCCGCGGCCAAGGGCAAGCCGACGGCCATCGTGCGCAGCGCCCACGTAAGCCACACGCCTCGCCCCAGCGGACCTGCGACCAGCAGCAGCAGCAGCAGCGGCCTTCTGCCACCTCCCCGCCTCCTTCCCCGCGTGTCTTGGCACGTCGACGGTCTGGTGTCCGGTAAGCCCTGCCGTTTTGTCATCGACCAGGGTGCCTGTCTTACGGTCCTCAAGCGCGGCATCCTCCCGGAGGACACCGAGGCCTCGACGGCGGTGTGCCTGCGTAACGCCCACGCCGCTGCGCCGCTGGGCAAGTTGTTCGGCCCGCGGCGGGTCACACTGAGTCTCCAGCGTGCCACAGTGCCCGTCTTTGTCTACGAGGCCGACATCAACGACGATTGCCTGCTGGGTGGTGACTTCATTGCCGCCCACGTCCGCACCCTGGACATCGACAATGACGTCATGCGGCTGCGGGTCGGGGACGAGGCCGTCCAGCTCACCCGCCAGACTGCGCAGCCCTCCGCGAAGGAGCTCTCTTTCCGCGTTGAGACGGTGTCCCGTGCAGTCCTCCAGCCTGGCGTGAGTACGCTCCTGCCCGTCACAGTGCGCCGCTGCGCGCTGTGGCATCCGCCCGGAGAGCAGTTCCTCGGTGGTCTGACCGGCCCCGGCGGTGGTGAGCCCGGGCAGGCAAGAACTGGGTACTGTGAGCCTGCCCGGACAAGGGCAAGACCCACCGACCCCGGCGTGGCGGGGCTGGCCACCCCTCCACGCCGGGAGGGGTGCGAGTGGGAGGTGCTCGCGCCCTTAACGGTCGAAGAGGGCGCAACGGAGGAGTCCTGGACCGCGGTGCGCTCGGTGGTTGCCGAGCTGCGACCGGTCCAGGCGGCGCGGGAACGGGCAGGTGTGCTGGTTGGCACGGACCTGGTGGTGGCGCCCAGCAATGACCTGTGCGTGCGTGTGGACAACACGTCCCGCCGCACCGTCACGCTCGCCGAGGCCGCTTGCATCGGCCGCCTGGTGCTGACGACCGCCCTGCCCGTCAACGAGCTGCGCGCGACTCCGGGTGAGTTGCCTGAGGCCCTGGAGGACCTCATCAAGCGCAGCTCCGCTGGCCTTACTGCGGGGGAGGGGGAGGAGGTGAGGAAGATTGTTGCAGAATTTCAAGACACGTTCTCCTGTGACGGCCGGATCGGGCACTGTTCCCTTGTGGAGCACGACATCGACACCGGGACTGCTGCGCCTATCACGCAGGCTCCCCGCCGTCTGGATTTTCACAAGCAGGAGAAGGCAGACGGCTGCATCAAGGAAATGCTGGAACAAAAGGTCATCCAACCGTCTTCTTCGCCTTGGGCCTCCCCCGTCGTGCTCTTGACCAAGAAAGACGGGAGCACGAGGTTCGCGATCGACTACCGGCGTCTGAACGGCGTAACCAGGAAGGACGCGTACCCGCTGCCGCGTATTGACGCAACTCTGGATTCTCTGCGGGGCGCGTCTTACTTCTCGTCTCTGGACCTGCGCTGGGGTTACTGGAACCTCCCGCTGACGGAGAGCGCGCGTCCGAAAACTGCTTTTTGTTTGCTAGGTCACGGGCTGTATGAGTTCCTCCGGATGCCGTTTGGACTTTGTAATGCGCCGGCCACCTTCCAGCGCCTCATGGACCGGCTGCTACCCTCGGATGCTGCGCGGGTGTACCTGGACGACATTGTCGTGCCCGGGCGCACATTCGAAGAGGCCGCTGGCAGGCTGCGCGAGGTGTTCCTGCGGATCCGTAAGGCGAACTTCCTCCTCCACCCGAAGAAGTGCACATTGTTTTCCAGGGAGCTGCAGTACTTGGGGCACATCATCACCGCTGCCGGCGTCGCCACGGACCCCGCCAAAGCGGATAAGGTGCGATCCTGGCCTGTCCCTAAGGACAAGACAGAGCTGCTCAGCTTTCTGTGCCTGGCGCAGTACTACAGCCGCTTCATCGACGGTTTCGCCAAGCTCGCCGCGCCCTTGCACCACTTGACGCGGAAAGCGTGCGCCTATGAGTGGACGCCGGCCGCGCAGACCGCCTTTGACTCGATTAAGGCCGCGCTGTGCTCTCCGCCAGTGCTCTCCTACCAGGATCCTGCTGGGGGCAAGTTTATACTCGATTGTGATGCATCGAATTTTGCTATTGGCGCAGCTCTGTCACAGGTCCAAGCCGGGGAAGAGCGTGTAATTGCCTACTTCAGTAAGACGCTCACCAAGGAGGAGAGGAACTACTGTGTGACCAGGAAGGAGTTGCTGGCGATCGTGCGGGCCCTGGGTCACTTTCATCATTATTTGACCGGCGCCCCGTTCATCGTGCGGACCGACCACGCCGCGTTGAAGTGGCTGCGGACGCTCCGGGACTCCGTGGAGGGACAGCTGGCGCGTTGGTTCGAGCGACTTGAAGCGTACGATTTCTCCATCGTTCATAGGCCTGGCCGCGAGCATGTGAATGCCGATGCTCTCTCTCGCCGTCCCTGTGACGAGGCGTGCAGCCACTGCGCCCGCGCCGAGTCACGCGGCCTGCCAGTGAATCGTGTGCGCGCCGAGGACGCCGAGGCCCCAACGCCGGCGCAGCTTCGGGTCGCCAAGCGCGCTGACCCGGACATCGCTCCGCTGCTCGACGCGCTGCGGGACAACCGGGACCTGCCCGCGGACACTTTGTCTGCCTGTAGCGCCAAGACCAAGGGCCTGTGGTTGCAGCGTGCCTCCCTCCACTTTGTTGACGGAGTCCTCTGCCGCAAGTTTCAGGACGCGTACGGCCGCCGCACCCTGAACCAGGTCGTCCTGCCGCGCGGCCTCATCCCGCGGATCCTGGAGATGTTCCACGACCGCCCCGGCGCTGGCGGACACCTGGGGCACAACAAGACCGTTGCCCGCATCCGCGCTCACTACTACTGGGTCGGCTTGGTGCAGGAGGTCAAGCTGTACTGCTACGCCTGCCACCTCTGCCGGAGGAAGAAGGGTCCTGCGGTGCGCCCCCGCGCTCCCCTACGGGTGCACAATGTCGGCCTGCCCTTCGAGCGAGTTGCCGTTGACCTGGCTGGGCCCTTCCCTCGGACGGAGCGCGGTAACCGGTATTTGGTCGTGGTCATTGACTACTTTTCCAGGTGGCCGGAAGCGTTACCCGTCTCCAGCTCCAGGTCTGAAGTGGTGGCTCGGGCGCTCGTGGACAACGTGTTCTGCCGCTTCGGAGCACCGGTGGAAATCCACAGCGACCAAGGCTCCACGTTTGAGTCCCACGTCTTCAAGGCCGTCATGGAGCTGATGGGGACTCGAAAGACAAGGACAACCGCACTTCACCCGCAGTCGGATGGGGCCGTGGAGCGGCTTATCAGAACAACTGTTCAACAGCTTGCAATTCTGTTGCAACAGGACCAGCGTTCCTGGGACCTGCAGGTGCCCTTGGTGATGCTGTCGCTCCGAGTGTCCCCCCACTCCACCACCGGAGTGTCCCCGGCTATGGTGTTGTTCGGGCGGGACCTCAACCTGCCCCCGGTCTTGGCCCGCGGACCCGTGCCCCTGCAGGCTGCGCCGCGCCTTCCCCGGTCGGAGTACCCCTCCTGGCTCTTTCACCGCCTGGAGGAGCTCCATGACGACGTCCGCGAGCGCGCGGACACGGTCTCTTGGTGCATGAAGGAGCGCTATGACTTGCGCGCCAAGCGCCCCAACATCCAGGCTGGGGACCGAGTCTGGCTGTATGACCCGCGGCGCCGCGTCGGCTTCGCCACTAAGCTGGGCTCGTGGTGGACCGGGCCGTACGTCGTGCTGGCAGCCATCAATGATGTCTGTTTCCGAATCAGGAAGCTGGACCAGCCGCGCGCCCGCCCCCGCGTGGTCCACGCCGATAGAATTACCCCACTCGTGTCTATGTCGCGTCGAGCCGGGAGCAGGTAGTTTGTGTACATAGTGAAAGTTCATGTATGTAATGTTAGGGTTAGTTTGCTAATGTTAACTTCCAGCTTTTTTTATGGAAGGGGGTAGTGTTAGGGAAGGTGTTCTCCCCCACCACCACCTCTCTCCCGGGCATTGTTGTTTGCCGTTCCCTGGTTACACGGCTGTTGGCCGCTCACTCTGTACTGCCCTGTCCTGGAATACAGACGTGCCTTTCCCAGCTCCCTCCCGTTTTCTTAACAGTATTCATCTCCGTGGTACTGAATAAAGGCAATACCTACGTTTTTAAAGTGGATCTTACAAGACGTCTTGGTCACAAGGTCTAGGCTGGATATGGCAGTCAGAAGCTTGCAGGGGTTAAGTGCCTATGGGGCTAGTTCCGCAGCTCCGAACGATGGAAAGCCAGCATTGAGCAGATGGATAGCAACAGCAGAAGCAGGAAGAAACGTGGCAGCCAACTATTCTTGCTGTTCAGGCAACAAGCATCACCACCTTCAAAGGGATATTCATTATTCCACGCCAACACCAACCATATCTGCAACAGAGGACTCATTGATCAGATACAAGTAAGTGAATTAGGACCCATTCTCACACCCTCCCACTCAAGTGACTCACAGCATCAGTTAGGCCTAATTTTGCACATATAATACGTACAAGTGGCTATTATTTGTGCAAACCATGTTTATGAGTGTTTTTAAATTAAAATGTGGTACAATTTTCTTTATCATTTTTAAGGAGCGGGGTAAAGTGCGAGAGGCTTCTTTGAAGATCCCTTTGTTCATTTGAGCAAGTCTTGGCCTACTGGTACTTTTTTTGTCTTATTATTAAGTTTTTGTTGTCAAAATAATATATTTTTTCCATTCTTTTTTTTTTTTGTCGTTGGGAAACGAGAATCTTGTTTGTGTACGATACATTATGGTACGATCATTATCATATTAGGTTTTTTCATTTCTCTACGACAGACTTTCATTGGACGAAAGACCAATTGATGATTTGTCGTAAATTAACAACTGTTGTCGCTATCAAACTTAGCGACACTGGTGTCGCTAAATTACGACAAAAGTTTTCACAGTGTAGTCAAACAAAATTGAAGTATAATTTTTATTTTTGACCGAGTAATTTCACATTTTTGAAGAAAGTCACTAATATTATATGCTTGTTGCATCAGGGAATCTCCATTCATTCACGCTGGCCAACAGTGTCGATGGAACGGAAGGGGAGGGGGGATAGGGCAGTAGCGAGAGCGGGGAGGCGAGATGAGTGGAAGCTGGTGTGGGAGGGGGGCTCTGGACCATGGCGAGTCGAGCCAAATCCAGCCGGCTGCGGCATGGTCTTGTGACGGACCGTCGGTCCGAGCCAAGCCCGCCGGCCGAGAGCCGCCCACCGCCTCGGAATTGTTCGGGAGACGTTCGGTTGTTAGGTTCGGAGCAAGGCGGCCGGCAGCCGCCGGGCCTCTAGCAGCGAACGGACCATGCATTGTCGCTCTCTCTCGCACAGCTCAGGCGGCGGGCCGAGCAGAACCACCCATTGCAGAACTCTGCCGGGATGTCCGCGGTGACGGACGCGGCCGCCGGAACGAGGACGGCCATCTTGATGACCGGCGCAACGGACGCGGCCGCCGTCAGGGAAACGACCGTCGGTCCCGCCGGTAGGGGCATGGCGCGGACCTGCCGGGGCGACCGCGACACCGCCCCCGCCGCACGCCGACGGCACGCCGCCCTTGCCGCCGAGCGCCCTGGACGCCCAGCTGAAAATTCCGGTCGGAATGTTTCCGACCGTATTTCTTTCCGGCCGGAGATATTCCGGCCGTAACTATTCCGCCCGTAAATTGGAACACTTTCCGGCCGTAGTTCTTGACGCCGCTTTCCGGCCGTAGTTTCTGACGCCGGCCGGAAGAGCCGGAGGGTGTTCTGGCCGGACTTTGTGAGAAGTCCTCTGGGCACCACCTGAGCGGTGTCCAACAGGCCTCTAAAGAGCATGTCCCCCGGGTAAAGTTTGTGCGCTGAGCACGATGGTGATGTTTAAAATGCCCTATCTAGAGCCGTTCTCTTAGTAGTCCTATGGTCAAAAAAGGAAATATTTTTTTATCTCATGCATAAGTACAGTTTCCTTTCAACATGTGACACACGAAGCGATTTTCCCCTGTGACTCTTAGTTTAGGTGCTACAAGTCACTTACAGTTGGCCGAAAAACGTACGGCCGGAAAAAAAGGCTCCGGCCGTTAACCGTATCGATTCCAACCGTAAACCGGAACCCCTCCGACCGGAAAAGGCTTGACTACGGTCGGAAACTCTGACTCCGACCGGAACAACGGGGATACGGTCGGAAATCGTGACAGATTCCGGCCGGAGTGCCAAATTACGGCCGGAAAGATGGAATACGGTCGGAAATCGTATACATTTACAGCCGGAGTGCCACTTTCCGGCCGGAAACCAGGCCGGAATTTTCACCTGGGCGCCGTCGCTCCCGTCATCAACATTGAGGTCGACGACGAGGCCTGCCGCGCTAGGGTGGTCCAGGAGCGCAAAGTGTTCGGTAATATTGACGCTTGTGGTGGAAAAGTTTCGTTTCTACTTAAAAATGATACTTGAATTTTTTTTAGAATTTTTTGGGCAAAATTAGGGGTCGCGCGAGAGCCTTGAAGTTAACCCAGCAATCTTATGGGCATTTATGCCTAAAACTAAAAACTGGCTGTGGACCCTGGAGTTTGTGCCAGGGAGCAAAAGTAAGTCCACAGCCGTAGTCTACGTAAAAACACGAGTCAGGGGATGTGCCGCAAGCCTTGCTAAGCCCTCTCATTCAAAAATAAAATTTGTAAAATTTGGCCAAATTTGTAAATTTTGACAATTTTTTAAACAATTATGACAGGGCTTAGGAAGGCTTGCGGCACATCCCCTGACTCGTGATTTTACGTAGACTACGGCTGTGGACTTACTCGTAAAGCGTGGATCGTAAAGCTCTTATGGGAAATGTAAATTTACGACGGCCTTCGCAAGTTGATAAATGCCAACGATTAAACTACTTGCAGAAATGTTCGCGAATAAATATTCACAGGAATGGTCAAATTTGACTGAGTTAATCTCATGTTGATTGTCAATTATTTGGCAGCTAGCCGATGCGGCACTGTTGTGCACGTTCCTTTTACGGTTGGTTAGGAGATGACTCGCGGACCCTGCGGCGTGACAAGTCGCGGATCGCGATGCCGCGAGTTCCCTGCGAGGGGAGGAGGTTGTGACTCACGAGGATACACACGAAGTCCCCCCGCGGGTGGGGTGACTCTCGCGAGGACATCGCGAAGTGACACTATAAAAGACAACACAACTGGATGTTGTATCTTTACGACATTTAACATGGAAAATTTTCCCATAACCCTAACGAATATTTGTCACAGTGTCGGCTTCCCAGAGTCTAATTCCTTTATGATTGGAATTTTATTAGCAGATGATACATCTTAGCAAAAATAAAATGAAAAGAAACTAAAGAGAACTGATATTTCATCGGCTTGTACTCTCGCAATAGTATAGAGCGGGCCGGGTTGTCACAGTGCGGCGCGTGTGCAGGCCTGGAGAGGGGGAAGCCAGGCGGGCCAGGCGAGGGGGTCGGGAGGGGGAGGTGGGGCCAGCGGGGCCTGCGGGGCCGAGGCAGGGACCAGGCGAGGCTCCTACCCATGGTATTGTTGCCTTGCGGCGCCCGGCGGCGCCACGCTCGCGGCTCTTCCGAGTGTAACACATTTATAGCAGTATGCGCCAGACCCTGGGTGGGTCGACCCGCCAAACACATGTGTAACGGTGGCTGACTACCCAAACCCCGTAAGTGCAGAAGGCGCTGAAATAAAATTATTCGTACGCACATTTTCGTAACGTCGCCTTAATACACAAAAGTGCAAGACATAATAAGGTGTCAGCTAGCTTTTACTCCCAAGTTCAAAAACCAAGCGCGTACCCTTGGTATATTGTACCTAGGGGGGACTGATGAATGGCTCAATGGCTCGCAGTCCGCGAGGCGCAACACAGCAAAATCCAAAAATAAAAATCAGATTTTAGTACCATCTGCTTACATTTACAATCTTGATTGAATTTTTTTTCCCGTGCATATCACACGTAATTAGATAAACATGCAGATTTTGTGTGCAAATCGTGCTTCATTATGAATAACATTTTGCTCATATTTTTTTGTGTGTGTGTGTGTGTGTGTGTGTGTGTGTGTGTGTGTGTGCATCGTTCAATATGTTAACACACGGTAAAAACGCTTCCTTGGAGTCCAAGGAGGTTTTTCATTTTCAAGGACAACAAGCAGGCCCGCCCTTCCGCCAAACGTCGTTGCCAGCTCCGCTTTGCTACGCTGGCAACTCCGTTCGGCAGGGGGCGTGCCTGCTTGGCCTGCCGGCGGCGTTCGGTCGGGCCTTCGGCCCGACCCCTAAGTCACACAGAGCGTCCTCTTAGCTTGTAAATGATCGGGCCTGCGGCCCGTAAAGGCATTCTCTTCGGATAGAGGCAGTTTGTAACGGTGAACCACCGGAACTACAGCCCTCCCTTCTGCTTTGAAAACGTGCTAAAAGTGACTAAACGGTCAGTTATTCGGCAAAAAAGGGGAGTCGAAAATCTCGAAAAATGTCGAATTACGTGAGTTCGGCCTCAGATGGAACGGTCAAACTCGGACTTTATTTGGCGGCAGTTGGCAACACTGAATTACGTTCGTCGAAACGATTTTAACGGTATAGGCGTCGAGGGGTGTCGAAAATTTCATAAATTGTCGAAATATGTCGAAAATTGTCGAAATATGTAGAAATACGTCAAAAATGTCGAAAAATCTCGAAATATCTTTAAAATGTTGAGATATATCGAAAAATATGGAAAATGTCGAAAAACGTCGAAAAACATCGAAAAATGAGGGATAATGTCGAAAAATGTCGAAGAATATCAAAAATTGTCAAAAATGTTTACAAAAATCGAAATATGTCGGAATATGTCAACAATGTCGAAAAATATCGAAAAACATCGAAATTTATCAAAAATGTCAAAAAATTTCGAAAATTATCGAAAGTTATCGAAAAATATCGAAAATTATCGAAAATATCGAAAATTATCGAAAATGTCGAAACATATCGAAAAATATCGCAAATGTCGAACAATATCAAAAGATATCGAAAAACAACGAAAAATGTCGAAAATATCGAAAAATATCGAGAAATGTCGAAAATGTCGGAAATAATCGAAATGTTTGAGTTTTGACGATTGGCAACACTGGAAATTGAAAAACGGTTGGCTCCAATGAATTGCGCTCGAAAAGACGGTTCTAGAGAGGTGCGGGTCGATGGGGTTCGTAAAAGTTGAAAAGTGGGTCAATTTTGGGTGCTTTTTACAGTGTAGTCGCGAGTTGGGTCCTTTTTATCGAAAAACGGTGGGCGCCATTGAACTGGACGCGAAAAGACGCTTCCGGGGAGGTGCAGCTCGATGGGGTTGAGAAAAGTTGAAAACTGGACCAATTTCGGGTGCTTTTTACAGTGTAGTCGCGAGTTGGGTCCATTTTTTCGTAAAACGGTGTGCACCATTGAACTAGACGCGAAAAGACGCTTCCGGAGAGGTACGGGTCGACGGGGTTGGAAAAAAGTTGAATTTTTTTTTTTTATTTTATTCCTGAAAACTTTAATAATTTTTTTCAGTGCCTTAATGAGGGTTGGCAGGATTTGCACCAGGCGTTTCGGTGTCCAGGAGTGACCCTTAAGATACCCTAAAAATTTCAACTCTCTAGCTCAACTCCTTCGAGTGGAACAGACAGACAAACAGACAAACAGACAGACAGACAGACAGACACCAGATCGATTGCATAAGCCCGCTCTGAAGCTTTTTCAAAGCAGAAGGGCGGGCTAAAAACACCGTTTCAAGGACAAATCGTTGGAAAAAGGCAAAAAATGACTATTTTCAAGGACCGTCCTTGAAAACCGAAACCACCACACGACGACAGGAGTCCCGTCAAGCCGAGAGGTCCCTCAATGAGACCTCAGGCCGCGCCAGACACACACCGACGGCACAGGGAGGACCACGAGGTCCCCGATCAGTAAACAAGGTCCCAGGGGGGTACTTAAGGTCCCCGATCAGAAAACAAGGTCCCAGGCGGGTACTTAAGGTCCCCAACGATGCGGACGGGACCACGAGGTCTCTGATCAGTAAACGAGGTCCCCAGCGGGGACTTAGGGTCCCAGACGACGCGGACGGGACCACGAGGTCCCCGATCAGTGAACGAGGTCCCCGGCGGGTACTTAAGGTCCCCGACGACGCGGACGAGACCACGAGGTCCCCTATCAGTAAACAAGGACCCAGGCGGGTACTTAAGGTCTCCGACGATGCGGACGGGACCACGAGGTCCCCGATGACTGCTATGTCCCACGCGGGTACATAAGGTCCCCGACGACGAGGACGGGGCCACGAGGTCCCCGATCAGTGGACAAAGTCCCAGGCGGGTACTTAAGGTCCCCGATCAGTGAACAAGATCCCCAGCGGGGACTTAAGGTCCCCGACGACGAGGACGGGACCACGAGGTCCCCGATCAGTGAACAAGGTCCCAGGCGGGTACTTGAGGTCCCCGACGACGAGGACGGGACCACGAGGTCCCCGATCAGTGGACAAAGTCCCAGGCGGGTACTTAAGGTCCCCGATTAGTGAACAAGGTCCCCAGCGGGGACTTAAGGTCCCCGACGACGAGGACGGGACCACGAGGTCCCCGATCAGTGGACAAAGTCCCAGGCGGGTACTTACGGTCCCCGACGACGAGGACGGAACCACGAGGTCCCCGATCAGTGAACAAGCTCCCAGGTGGGTACTTAAGGTCCCCGACGATGCGGAGGCGAGCGCGGCTAGTTTGGTCTCTAGATGACCCCATCATCTGACCACGGTTTTCTCGTCTCTTGGACCTAGGGAATTCAGCACCGAAAACCGTTATCCTCTGTGGCGTCGGGTTCCCGAGATACGAGGACGTACCACGACGTACCGTGAGCTCCGCGCCAAGGATACGTTCACATTTTGGAGGCCAAAGTGACCCTGGCGCCTCTCTCGTTGTGTGTCCGGGACTTCTGACTTCGGAATCGGGTTCCCTGGGTTGTGGCGCTTCCGGAGACACCTCACACACACCTCTGTGTCCAGACATACGGGCTTGACGGCTTGACGGACTCCCGCAGCAGCACAGCACGTGCGAAACCACGCACTCCTTGTCGGAGGCGAGCGTTGCAAGATGGGTACTTAGATGACCCCATCATCTGACCACGGTTTTCTCGTCTCTTGGACCTGGGGAATTCAGCACCGAAAACCGTTTTTCTCTGTGGCGTTGGGTTCCCGAGTTACGAGGACGTACCACGACGTACCGTGAGCTCCGCGCCAAGGATACGTTCACATTTTGGAGGCCAAAGTGACCCTGGCACCTTTCTCGTTGTGTGTCCGGGACTTCTGACTTCGGAATCGGGTTCCCTGGGTTGTGGCGCTTCTGGAGACACCTCACACTTACCTCGGTGACATGACATTCGGGTTCGGCGGTGACCTGAACGTGCCGCCATACCGTTCAGGACGCCGTCAAACCCGAATGTCATGTCACCGAGGTAAGTGTGAGGTGTCTCCAGAAGCGCCACAACCCAGGGAACCCGATTCCGAAGTCAGAAGTCCCGGACACACAACGAGAAAGGCGCCAGGGTCACTTTGGCCTCCAAAATGTGAACGTATCCTTGGCGCGGAGCTCACGGTACGTCGTGGTACGTCCTCGTATCTCGGGATTCCAACGCCACAGAGAACAAGCAGGCCCGCCCTTCCGCCAAACGTCGTTGCCAGCTCCGGTTTGCTACGCTGGCAACTCCGTTCGGCAGGGGGCGTGCCTGCTTGGCCTGCCGGCGGCGTCCCTAAGTCACACAGAACGTCCTCTTAGCATGTAAATGATCGGGCCTGCGGCCCGTAAAGGCATTCTCTTCGGAAAGAGGCAGTTTGTAACGGTGAACCACCGAAACTACAGCCCTCCCTTCTGCTTTGAAAACGTGCCGATAGTGACTAAACGGTCAGTTACTCGGCAAAAAAGGGGAGTCGGAAATCTCGGAAAAATGTCGAAATACGTGAGTTCGGCCTCAGATGGAACGGTCGAACTCGGACTTTATTTGGCAGCAGTTGGCAACACTGAATTACGCTCGTCGAACCAATTTTAATGGTATAGACGTCGAGGGGTGTCGAAAATTTCAAAAATTGTCGAGATATGTCGAAAATTGTCGAAATATGTAGAAATTCGTAAAAAATGTCGAAAAATCTCGAAATATCTCAAAAATGTTGAGATATATCGAAAAATATGGATAATGTCGAAAAACATCGAAAAACATCGAAAAATGAGGGATAATGTCGAAAAATGTCGAAGAATATCAAAAATTGTCAAAAATGTTTACAAATATCGAAATATGTCGGAATATGTCAAAAATGTCGAAAAATATCAAAAAATATCGAAAATTATCAAAAATGTCAAAAAATATCAAAAATTATCGAAAATTATCGAAAATTATCGAAAAATATCGAAAATTATCGAAAATGTCGAAAAATATCGCAAATGTCGAATAAAATCAAAAAATATCGAAAAACAACGAAAAATGTCGAAAATATCGGAAAATATCGAGAAATGTCGAAAATAATCGAAATGTTTGAGTTTTGACGATTGGCAACACTGGAAATTGAAAAACGGTTGGCACCACTGAATTGCGCTCGAAAAGACGGTTCTAGAGAGGTGCGGGTCGATGGGGTTCGTAAAAGTTAAAAAGTGGGTCAATTTTGGGTGCTTTTTACAGTGTAGTCGCGAGTTGGGTCCTTTTTATCGAAAAACGGTGGGCGCCATCGAACTGGACGCGAAAAGACGCTTCCGGGAAGGTGCAGCTCGATGGGGTTGAGAAAAGTTGAAAACTGGACCAATTACGGGTGCTTTTTACAGTGTAGTCGCGAGCTGGGTCCATTTTTTCGTAAAACGGTGTGCACCATTGAACTAGACGCGAAAAGACGCTTCCGGAGAGGTACGGGTCGACGGGGTTGGAAAAAGTTGAATTATTTTTTATTTTTTTTATTCCGTGAAAACTTTTGTAATTTTTTTCAGTGCCTTAATGAGGGTTGGCAGGATTTGCCGTAGGCGTTTCGTTGTCTAGGAGTAAAACTGTAGACACCCTGAAAATTTCAAGTCTCTAGCTCATCTCCTTCTAGTGGAACAGACAGACAGACAGACACACAGACAGACACACAGACAGACACGAGGTCGTTTGCATAAGCCCGCTTTTATGCTTTTTCAAAGCAGAAGGGCGGGCTAAAAACGGTTGGCACCACTGAATTGCGCTCGAAAAGACGGTTCTAGAGAGGTGCGGGTCGATGGGGTTCATAAAAGTTGAAAAGTGGGTCAATTTCGGGTGCTTTTTAAAGTGTAGTCGCGAGTTGGGTCCTTTTTATCGAAAAACGGTGGGCGCCATCGAACTGGACGCGAAAAGACGCTTCCGGGAAGGTGCAGCTCGATGGAGTTGAGAAAAGTTGAAAACTGGACCAATTACGGGTGCTTTTTACAGTGTAGTCGCGAGCTGGGTCCATTTTTTCGTAAAACGGTGTGCACCACTGAACTAGACGCGAAAAGACGCTTCCGGAGAGGTACGGGTCGACAGGGTTGGAAAAAGTTGAATTTTTTTTTTCATTCCGTGAAAACTTTTATAATTTTTTTCAGTGCCTTAATGAGGGTTGGCAGGATTTGCCGTAGGCGTTTCGTTGTCTAGGAGTAAAACTGTAGACACCCTTAAAATTTCAAGTCTCTAGCTCATCTCCTTCTAGTGGAACAGACAGACAGACAGACAGACACGAGGTCGTTTGCATAAGCCCGCTTTTATGCTTTTTCAAAGCAGAAGGGCGGGCTAAAAACGGTTGGCACCACTGAATTGCGCTCGAAAAGACGGTTCTAGAGAGGTGCGGGTCGATGGGGTTCGTAAAAGTTAAAAAGTGAGTCAATTTTGGGTGCTTTTTACAGTGTAGTCGCGAGTTGGGTCCTTTTTATCGAAAAACGGTGGGCGCCATCGAACTGGACGCGAAAAGACGCTTCCGGGAAGGTGCAGCTCGATGGAGTTGAGAAAAGTTGAAAACTGGACCAATTACGGGTGCTTTTTACAGTGTAGTCGCAAGCTGGGTCCATTTTTTCGTAAAACGGTGTGCACCATTGAACTAGACGCGAAAAGACGCTTCCGGAGAGGTACGGGTCGACGGGGTTGGAAAAAGTTGAATTATTTATTTATTCTTAATTCCGTGAAAACTTTTATAATTTTTTTCAGTGCCTTAATGAGGGTTGGCAGGATTTGCCGTAGGCATTTCGTTGTCTAGGAGTAAAACTGTAGACACCCTGAAAATTTCAAGTCTCTAGCTCATCTCCTTCTAGTGGAACAGACAGACACACAGACACACAGACAGACAGACAGACAGACACGAGGTCGTTTGCATAAGCCCGCTTTTATGCTTTTTCAAAGCAGAAGGGCGGGCTAAAAACGGTTTTCGGTGCTTAATTCCCCAGGTCCAAGAGACGAGAAAACCGTGGTCAGATGATGGGGTCATCTAAGTACCCATCTTCCAACGCTCGCCTCCGACAAGGAGTGCGTGGTTTCGCACGTGCTGTGCTGCTGCGGGAGTCCGTCAAGCCGTCAAGCCCGTATGTCTGGACACAGAGGTGTGTGTGAGGTGTCTCCGGAAGCGCCACAACCCAGGGAACCCGATTCCGAAGTCAGAAGTCCCGGACACACAACGAGAGAGGCGCCAGGGTCACTTTGGCCTCCAAAATGTGAACGTATCCTTGGCGCGGAGCTCACGGTACGTCGTGGTACGTCCTCGTATCTCGGGAACCCGACGCCACAGAGGAAAACGGTTTTCGGTGCTGAATTCCCTAGGTCCAACAGACGAGAAAACCGTGGTCAGATGATGGGGTCATCTAGAGACCCACCTAGCCGCGCTCGCCTCCGCATCGTCGGGGACCTTAAGTACCCACCTGGGAGCTTGTTCACTGATCGGGGACCTCGTGGTGCCGTCCTCGTCGTCGGGGACCATGAGTACCCGCCTGGGACCTTGCACTAATCGGGGACCTTGTGGTCCCGTCCTCGTCGTCGGGGACCTTAAGTCCCCGCTGGGGACCTTGTTCACTGATCGGGGACCTTAAGTACCCGCCTGGGACTTTGTCCACTGATCGGGGACCTCGTGGTCCCGTCCTCGTCGTCGGGGACCTTAAGAACCCGCCTGGGACTTTGTCCACTGATCGGGGACCTCGTGGTCCCGTCCGCGTCGTCGGAGACCTTAAGTACCCGCCTGGGTCCTTGTTTACTGATAGGGGACCTCGTAGTCTCGTCCGCGTCGTCGGGGACCTTAAGTACCCGCCGGGGACCTAGTAGTCCCGTCCGCGTCGTCGGGGACCTTAAGTCCCCGCCCGGGACCTCGTTCACTGATCAGAGACCTCGTGGTCCCGTCCGCATCGTTGGGGACCTTAAGTACCCGCCTGGGACCTTGTTTACTGATCGGGGACCTTAAGTACCCCCCTGGGACCTTGTTCACTGATCGGGTACCTCGTGGTCCTCGCTGTGCCGTCGGTGTGCGTCTGGCGCGGCCTGAGGTCTCATTGAGGGACCTCTCGGCTTGACGCGACTTCTGTCGTCGTCTGCCGGTTTCGGTTTTCAAGGACGGTCCTTGAAAACAGTCATTTTTTGCATTTTTTCAAGGACCCGTCCTTGAAATTGTGTGATCGTCCTTGAAATTGTGTTTTGGTCCTTGAAAATGTGCATTTTTTCCTTGAACTCCAAGGAAGCGTTTTTACCGTGCATTTCCGCAGGTATTTGAATAGTACTTTACTCAATTATACACGATTTTGTCGATAAATCTGCATGTTTATCTAGTTACGTATTACAGATGAGCGAACATGTAAAACTTCAAATCGAAGTCGAACATCGCAGTGATTACTCGAACGCCAACATTATGTGTTCTGATCAGATATGTTTGAGTACCACTCGAATACCTGTTCGTTGGCGGAAGAGGTTAAATACAGTGCCAGAAAGACACGTTCCATTTTCAAATATTTCGATGGTATTTTTTAACGACGCCGGTTGTGAGCTAGCAACCTTTTCATGACATTGAAATATTGGCCCTAACTAACTGTTCGTGTTCAGTTCAACCGTAAACACGACATTGTTCGTAAAAGTTTGTTCGGAGGAAAAAGTAATTGTTCGTGTTAGTGCGAAGATTTTAAGACCAATTTTGTTCGAGTTCGTGGAAATTCAAGCTGACCTAATCGCTCATCTCTATTACATATGACATGTGCGATAAAGTACATCCGAGTGCTCATTCGTTTACTTTGAACAAAGTTACCTCCTATATAAAAGTAGAACACTGGGAGATGTACACAGTAAATCCTTATGCATTATGTTGTGCATTGGCATGCAGTATTTTAAGCAATCATAGGAATATGCACAATATCATGACACCCTTTGTACAATTTGTGCGTATTTATGTACAACTCGTAAATAATTGTGCATAAAAAATATGCACTTACGGTAGTTTAAAATTCTGCATGTTTACACATAACAACAATATACTGCTCGCAATATACTTATGACAGCTCGCTGAAGGACCAAAAAAAAAAATACTCGGAGCTACCCATTAGTCGAGGGATGAATCTTACACCTGACCCACCCTTATGCATTTTATTGTGAAAAATTTCGACAGGACAAGCATTGTTGTGCACAGACTCGCTCAGAGTTTATGTAAAATTTGTACATGGTTGTGTATAGAATTTGGTGCAGAACTATTGTTGTTTGAAGGAAATCCATAAATTGTGCATAAAGGTTTTATGCACACTTGTGGCTGCAGTCTAAACCTGAGTACTTACCACCAGGGTGCACACTGGATCTTTATTTTTATTTTCCATTACTTTTCAATGATTTGCAGACCCCGAAGATCGTATTTTCAGTATGGATTTTTTGGATAACATAGGACGCGACGGAAAAAAGAAATCTTTGTTTTTAAACAGTCAGTTAAGACAATTGAACAATCGAGTACAGTTACGCAACTTTACTACACTAAAGATAAGTGATACAATACCTGCTAGTCGTATCTTTAGGCGTGTCCCTGACTTGTCGCAGTTTTCTCTGAAATTTCCATGATTTGTAGACACTTTTTGCTTTCCCTGACTCTTTCGTGACTTCCCGACCGGTGTGAACCCCATGGTCTTGCGCTTTGGAAATCTGATGAGTCAATGGCTGTCTTTGTTTTCTTTTCGTCAATGAAAAGGTGTAACTGTAATTGAACTAAACTCTAAAAAAATGTATAAGTAGGTATAAATTATACATTTCACGTGAAAGTTGTCACTGACAACAAGTTGATGTGTACACATGAGTACAGGAATGAGTCACCCACGAGAGAGAGAGTCGACTTGGGTAATCCGGCTGACAAGGATCAGTGGGATTAGTAGAGGCAATCCGAGTACATTTGAGTCAAATGTAGTGTGATTTCGGTAATTTCAACTGTCCGAGGGGTGTTCCCGGTAATCCGGGCTATCAGGATATCTGGCTGACATCGAAACCTTGAGTTGTTTCCCCTTGGTCACTCGTACCTCGCAGAGCACTCGCTTGAGGAATCCTCAAATATCTATGGTATGGGTGCACATCATCATGCAAATCTTATAGGCACGACACAATGAATAAGGGTGTATACACTCTAAATGTCCATGGACTTTAATTGTTACCAGCCCCTGGAATTTTATGAACATGTCAAAGCCGGATACAATATTGTGTGTAGTTAAATTTGTTAAAATTTTGTTACTTGCTAGTAACAAAATTTTCATAAATGAAACTAATTATACACAATAATGTATCCGGCTTAGGCATGCTCAAAAAAGTCCAGAAGATGGTAACAATAAAAGTCCATGGTCATTTAGAGTGAGTTGCGTGGTAAAATCTTGTTTTTTGATGAGAAAGTTGAGATTTTGATGAGAGTTTGATGAGAGTTTGATGAGAATGTTTCAGAGCCCCTCTTCGCCTCCTCCAAACATGAGACAACCTCCCTTGGTAATGACCACAGTAAAGTAATGGCACCGTTAAGTATTTCCTTTTTCCTGCAAAATGAGAAGACATTGTTTCTTTTCCATGTGTGGAATAGGGTTTTAAATTTTCCGGAAAGTTTCAAAGTTTATAAAAAAATTCGGAACTGTGGAAAAAAACGGAAGAAATCCGGAAATATTGGAAATTTGGGAGATTTTCGTTTTTAAGCGTATTTGTCCGTATCTTATTACGCAGATGTAAGGGCGAATGTTACAAAAGTGCACGTTGTTTCTCATAAGAGAAGGACTTAAATGAAGTTTTGTTAAGCAAACTCTGCATGACTATATGAATGCATGAACCCTACTTCATGAGAGTTAAAGAGAGTGTGCCGTACGAGGGGTTATTCACTCACAAAATCAGTGACCCGACTATTACGCGCCGAAATTGTATAGATTGGGCCAAAAACAGTCAAAACATACCAAAACGACACAAAATTAAGGAAAATAAGGAGAATTTATGCTATTACGCTTCTATTACGTATACTATTACGCCTTTATTACGGATAGAGTGACCCAAATATTACGCGAGTGCATACCCCCTCGGTGCCGTATGTGGTTGAACGGCCCCCTCACTGAGTGAAACGACATAATTTTCGGGTTATAATTTCATCTGCCTTCACCTTTTCTTTGTTGTACAGAGAGAGACTCTAAGGGCAACCTCTGCTCCGGCCCTCTAGCAGTTAGTGGGTCAAGTATCCAGAAGGCACAGGAATCTTTGATGCTGGAACCTGACATCCGCCGGGCCCTAGTATTAGTCAGTCGGCATCAATGACCTTCTGACGGTAAGGATAGCTGTAGTATGTGTTCTGCGCATGAAGTCAAAGGGGTGGAGCATTCATGTTCATCGAAATGACTCATGTGTTCCGTTGACCTAAAATACACTTGTTCGATGAAATATGTACTACTTAACGATGAATAGTTCTGCCCTTGTTCACACTGGTGAAACAAATGTGCAGCTTTGCACACTTAAGGTGTGCTATTTTCTACTTTCCACATTTCATTGTGTTGAGTTTTACTATAGGGTGCGACAGGACGCTTAAAGTTAGCACGTGTTTCTTATGGGGTTTTGGCTGAAGACCTGAACATTTGGTGTACGGATGTAAATTTTTACCAAATTTAAAAAACGGCTTCGGAATCGTGATCTACGTCGAAAAACGAGTTTTGAAACGTATCGCAAGGCATTGGTTTCACCCTAGATTCCAAAATAAATTTCTTAATTTTGGCCAATTTTGGCTGAAAACCGGGATTTATTTTTTCGGTTCTACATTGTGCACACGTGTATGCCGTACATTATCGGACGCGGTTTTCGACGCAGATCTCGATTTTGGTGTCGGAATCAATTTTTGATAAATATTTACGGCCCTGCATCAAATTTTTAGGTCTTAGGCCAAACGCCCATAAGAAACCAGTGCTAACTTTAAACCTCTGGCGCGACCCCTAAATTTTGTTCTAAAAATCTGAAAAAATTCTAGTAGTTCAGTAGAGAGTATTGGAACGTTTTGCCGAGCGGTCCCAAATTTTATCAAACACTTTTGGCATTTTGGATCACCCTACTGACAGCTAGCTCCGTACTAGTGCACCTATTAAACAGTAGCATTATATTTCGTTCCAGGCTGGGAAGACTCTAGAGGGGTGTGTGGCAGATATGAAAAGGCTGATCAAGTACCTCCATGAGAACCTGGATTCAACCATAATTTCAAATTTGCCACCATGCACGCGGTACAATGAGTTCCACGAAATTCACAGCAAAATCGAGAAATTCAACTTTAAAATGGAAGTTGAGTGCGATGGTAAGCCTGTCTCTTTGAAATTGTGCACTGTATCTCAAGATTTATAGCATAGCCCACGTTTCTTGAAATTACAATGTCGAGCTGCAACTGGCATACATACCAAATATCTCTAGTCTATTCAAATTCGAAATGTTATGCAATCTGCGAAAATTAACTTGTAACTGTTCGTGTTCTTTTATTATTGCAGGCCTTCCCAATGTACATTTGGTGGACTTGCACTCTGCAAGTTACACTTCAGAGGGAAAGGTTAACTCTGTTATGTTTGAGCAGTAAGTCAACTCACGTTTTTCTTAAAATTCAAATATTTAGAGCTAGTGATCTCATATGCAGCCCAAAACATGCCTATGCTTTAATTGATATATCTATTCCACGCAGGTATAAAAGCAGCGGTCAGGTGGACAGACTGCACCTAAGCCACCTTGGGCTACAGAGGCTATAAAATATCGCAAAAATTCGATAGGTTTTCATATTCATATTCATATTCTTCTACATATTTTTAGATTGTGTTTACTAACAATTATTTTAAGCAGTTGAGGATGCTATATTTTTTGCATTTAAAAATATTCTAATATGTCTCTTTTAAAAACATTTTAAAAATTAAATCAAAAGTTTGCAACAGAACGGATCCGATACACTTGACCGTTAACCCCTGCACTCTATCCTTCTTCTTGACTTTTTTACAGTTTTTTGACGACTAAATACAGAGAAGCTAAACGGGTAAAAAAAATAAAAAAGTATGGCGGATTTCAGCTATTTATCCACTCTCTTGCTGAATAAAATGTCGCGGTGGTACGGGATGTTTAGGGGGCATGTTGACACATATTCAGTATAAATCTCAGAATTTTATACAGCAAGGTTTGGTTTCTGGATAGCCTTAAGCGTTAAAAAATTCAAAATTTGGTAGATTTGGGCCAATTGGTCAGCGCCCTTGCTGAATAAAATGTCGCGGTGGTACGGAATAACGAAACGGCATGTTAACACACGTTCATATTAATTTCAGAATTTTATACAGCAAAGTTAGGTTTCTGGATAGCTGTAAGCGTTAAAAAGTTCAAAATTTGGTAGATATGGGGTAATTGGTCAGCCCCCTTGCTGAAAAAAATGTCGCGGTGGTACAGGATGTTAAGAGGGCATGTTGACACACGTCCAGTATTAATTTCAGAATTTTATACAGCAAGGTTTGGTTTCTAGGTAGCCTTAAGCGTTAAAAAAAAATCGAAATTTGGTAGATTTGGGATAATTGGTAAGCCCCCTTGCTGAATAAAATGTCGCGGTGGTACGGGATGTTTAGAGGGCATGATGACACATGTTCAGTATAAACTTCGGAGTTTTATACAGCAAAGTTTGGTTTCTGGATAGCCTTAAGCGTTAAAAATATCCAAATTTGGTAGAGTTAGGCCTATTGGTCAGCCCCCTTGCTGAATAAAATGTCGCGGTGGTACGGGATATTAAGAGGGCATGTTCACCCATGTCCAGTATAAATTTCAGAATTTTATACGGCAAGGTTTGGTTTCTGGATAGCCTTAGGCATTAAAAAGTTCAAACTTTGGTAGATTTGGGCCAATTGGTCATCCCCCTTGCTGAATAAAATGTCGCAGTGGTACGAGATGTTAAGAGGGCATATTGACACACGTTCAGTACAAATTTCAGAATGTTATGCAGCAAGGTTTGGTTTCTGGATTGCCTGCGGCGTTAAAAAGTTCAAAATTTGGTAGATTTGGGCCAATTGGTCAGCCCGCTTGCTGAATCAAATGTCGTGGTGGAACGGGGTGTTAAGAGGGCATGTTAACACATGATCAGTATAAATTTCGGAATTTTACACAGCAAGGTTTGGTTTCTGGATAGCCTTAAGCATTAAAAAATTCCAGATTTGGTAAATTTGGGCTAATTGGTCAGCCCTTTTGCTGAATTTATTGTCGCGGTGGTACAGGATGTTAAGAGGGCATGTTGACCCATGTCCAGTATAAAACTCAGACTTTTATACAGCAAGGTTTGGTTTCTGGATAGCCTGGGGCGTTAAAAAAACCCAAATTTGGCAGATTTGGGCCAATTGGTCAGCCCCCTTGCTGAATAAAATGTCGTGGTGGTACGGGATGTAAGGAGGGCATGTTGACCCATGTCCCGTATAAATTTCAGAATTTTATACAGCAAGGTTTGGTTTCTGGACGGTCTTAAGCATCAAAAAGTTCAAAATTTGGTTGATTTCGACTAATTGGTAAACCCCGTTACTGAATAAAATGTCGCGGTGGTACGGGATGTTTAGAGGTCATGTTGACACATGTTCAGTATAAATTTCGGAATTTCATACAGCAAGGTTTGGTTTCTGGTTAGCCTTAAGCGTTATAAAATTCGAAATTTGGTAGATGTGGGCTAATTGGTCATCCCCCTTGCTGAATAAAATGTCGCGGTGGTACGGGATGTTAAAAGGGCATGTTGACCCATGTCCAGTATAAATTTTAGAATTTTATACAGCAAGGTTTGGTTTCTAGGCAGCCCTAAGCGTTAAAAAATTCCAAATTTGGTAGATTTTGGCTAATTGGTCAGCCCCCGTGCTGAATAAAATGTCACGGTGGTACGGGATGTTTGGAGGGTATGTTGACACATGTTCAGTATAAATTTCGGAATTTTATACAGCAAGGTTTGGTTTCTGGATAGCCTTAAGTGTTAAAAAATTTCAAATTTGGTAGATTTGGGCCAATTGGTCAGCCCTCTTGCTGAATTAAATTTCGCCGTGGTAAGGGATGTTTAGAGGGCACGTTGACACATGTTCAGTATTATTTTGAGAATTTTATACAGCTTTCCTAATGTAATCTTGGTTTGCGGATAAACTTTTTCTGGCCAGAATTTGCCAGAAAAATTTTCTGGCCAGATTATCCCGGTCTCGGTGATAATGCACTTGGTCTTGAAGGAAAATAAGAAATGCCGACTCTTGACTTTTCTTCAGCCGAGGGCGAATGCGATTGTTACCGCGAGGCGCAGCGGCGCACCTTCCCCACTCTCCCACTACCGCTACCTCCGTTGGCTGCATTGTTCAGCCGCGTCGCGAGCAGCGCAGCAGAAGGCGCCGGCCGGCCCTGGGTGCGAAGCGTGTTTGCGGCCTGTGCGGTACGACTCACCAATTATTGCCGTAATTTTGTTTATTCGCTGTAACAACAAATGGCGGGGCCTTCGCTCTCCAAAAAGGCGAAGAAAAGGCTTAAGGAGTCGCTCACGTCAGTGCCACCGGATGATGCGGGCTCAAGCAATGTGTAAGTTCTTTCCGTCCAGCCACTTTACGTAGATTATGTCATTCGGTGTTCATGTTCTTTCACTAAAATTTTGTGTCGTTCGTGGTTATTGGCCTGTCTTTCGTTTTCACATGACCAAACACTATCGTTTCAATAAATTTGCACACTATGTGCCTTCTCCCTTACGTCGGTCGAAATTGTTCACCCAAGCTAAACCTAAGCTCACCTTTTTTATTTCAGCATTACTCCATCAGCCTCAGTTGATATTCCCAGCAACTTGGTGGTGCCATTTGAAGGCGCCCCAACGACTGTAGTTCCACCAGCCGGCCACATTTCCTATCCTGCGGCAGCAGTTGCTCCTCTCAGTAAGTTACCAGCTTTTATAGGTGTTTACAATAAAAATATGTTCCTTTGTCTGGTTGTGATTTTGGACACCTAGTATTTATCTCACATGTGTTTCAATTAGTGTGTGCTTTCTTTTATGCAGTATCTTTCAATGCACTATTGGATGCCAGAGATGCGAGCCTTGCCTATTGTGGAAATAATATGAGTGTGGACCGTGAAACTGCGTTCACTCCATCATCTGCATTTGATGTTCTTCGTCATGTTGCACCTCCTCAAGTTGGTGGGGGTGAGTCATTTTAAACCAGTTTTAATTTTTGAATTATTTTCTGTGGCAGGGCTAAACTAGATTTAAACATAACCTGTAACTTTTATTTTTATTTCAGCTGTTCCTTTTGTTCAGCCCTCGGAAATTAGTGTAGATCATTCCTTACATGTGACTGCTATGCGAGAACATATATCTTCTTTAAATACAGGTAAGACAGGCAGTCTTTTACTTTCATATGGCACATATAAAACTGCTTTGGAGGCTCTAATTATTTTTCTCTTTCACAGGAGATTCCCTTGATTGGCATCACTTTTTGACCATGTCATCTGCTGAGTCTGATGGTGACAATGGAGACTCTTACCAGGAAATCAATGTGAATTTTCATGCCACTCAACCTGATATTTCAACTGAGAATGATAGTGAATCAACATTGCATGAACAAGAGGTCTCAGTACATCAAGAACTCTACAAAAATTCAGCCATCTCACTCCATGATACATTGGTATCACTGTTGTCATTTGCTCAGTCTTCACATCTAACTGGTGTAGAATTTTGCAAACTATTGGACTTGTGTCATCTTTTATTGCCTGCTCCAAATATTTTGCCAACTAGTAAGCATTCCTTTTTTAAACATTTTGCAAATCATGATTCAGAGCTTAACTGTGTCTTTTATTGTAATGTACGTTGGAAGAGAAGAACAAATGGTTCTGACAAGTGTTCTTGCCCCAAAAGCAAAGTGCAAAATTTTATATCATGTCCCCTTGTTGAACAATTTCAAAGACTGTATCAACGCCCTGGTTTTAGAGAAAAACTTCAATACAAGTTCAATAGGAAAAAGGTTAATGCTGAGAACATAGAAGATATTTATGACAGCAATGTGTATAAGGAAGCTGAACGCACTTTTTTAATGGACCCCAATAACATATCTTTGACATGGTACACTGATGGTGTTTCAATCTATGAGTGTAGCTCATATACCCTTTGGGTTTTTGTTTGTGTTATCAATGAATTGCCCCCTGAGGAAAGGTTTAAACCTGAAAACCTAGTTATTGGTGGTCTTTGGGGAGAGAGTGAAAAGCCACACCCCAATCTTTTCCTACTTCCTATTTATCAAGAAGTCCCCAAATTGAAGCAGGGTTTTAATGTTCAATCTAATTCAGTAGAAACTCATGTTAAGGTGATAGTGCTGTGTGGTACTTGTGATGTTCCTGCCAATGCAGCCTTCATGAATATGAAAGGTCACTCCGGGTATTACTCTTGTCCAAAATGTTTCATAATTGGTGAGAAATCAGAAAGGACTGAAAATGTATGTGTGTTTTCACATCAAGAGGAACTTGATCTTCGAAATAAGGAAAATTATAAAGAATGTGTGCAAAGAAGTATTGTGAATGAGGCAGCGTACAAAGGAGTATTTGGGCCCACTCTGTTGTCGTTTATGGTACATTCTTCTTTCATACCTTCTGTTTCGATTGACAGTATGCATTGCTTGTACATCGGTTTTACAAAACAGCTCCTCAATCTCCTATTTAATACTAAATATTCTTCTTCAAAGTTTTCTTTGTGTAGTAAAACTGTTGAGGTTAATGCACGCTTAAAGCAACTTCAGCTTCCACATTTTGTTGAACGGCTTCCAGAAGACGTCACAAAATTATCATTCTGGAAGGCATCTCTTTGCAGAAATCTCATTTTATACATAATGTTAGTTGTTTTTAAAGGGGTCATGAAACAGGAATATTATAACAATTTAGTTCTATTGGTAAATGCATTGTCTGTTCTGAATAGCTCTAGTATTTCCTTGTCTGATCTAGAAACAGCAGATAGTGACTTATGTAAGTTTTGTGCTGATTTAGAAAATTTATATAGTGTTCGCCACATGAGCTCAAGTTTACATCTTCTCAGGCACCTTGCATCTTCAGTTCACGACACTGGTAACTTGTTCATAAGTAGCTGTTTTAGATTTGAAGATCTTAATGGCAAATTAGCAGATTTGGCACATGGCACCAGGCATGCCACCATGCAAATTGCATCAAATTTTAATGTCATGTCTAAATTACCTATTCTCATCTCTAATGTGTCTTCTGATAGTGCCAAATTATTCTGTAGAAAGGTCACTGGCCGTAAGCATTATTTGCAGTGTAGTGAAGTAATTTCTATAGGTTCATTCGTTGTTGGTGAGCTTGATACTGTTCCTGAACATGAACAATGTCTACTTGTAAAGTGCTCTGTATTGTTCCAACAACCTTTTCAAATTCATACCTTTCCCAAAGTTTTTCATCAAGGTATGCTCTATGTTAGTGACTCATATAACAGAGGCTCTAGAGTAAGTTCCTACTGCAGGTATGTTTTAGGTAACCGAATCTTGCTTGGTAAAATTTTAACTTTTGCCAAAATCACTACAAGCAGTGAAACTACATATTTTGCTCTAATTTTGAAATCAGATGATTTGCCTTCAGGTCTAAATAGATATTGTCTTGTTAACACCCAATCAGATGGTTATGACTTGGTACTTGTGAACAATTTGAACAATGTATCATTCTACTTGCAAGTAGACACGGACCATTTTGTTGTGGATCCTATAAACTCATTTGAAATGGAGTGATTTTATTTAAATTACAACTTTTTCCCCATAAGACTGTTTTGTTTCTTCACACGAAATCCCCCAAACCTTAATGCTCCACGTTCTAGCTACGGGCTAACTACACGGGGGTGAGGCGGACGGGGAAGGCCGGGGGCGGGGATGACGTCAGAGGGCGCATCACGACGCGCCGACCGCGCCAAACGTGCATACATTTCTCATACCTACGTGCGTGTCCCGATCGCTATGTGAGCCGAGCGACAGCCCGCCTCCCCGACCGCGCTCCCTGCTTTGGTATGTCTCACTTTTGACCTCCACTAGCGCTGGCGAAAAGAGGAGTGGGAGACGGTGGGCGGACGTTCTGACCGAGTCGCACGCGCCCGGCTGTTGGTCTCTCAGCGGTCTTGAAAACGCACTTTTTTACGATCAGGAGCAGACCGCCGCGAGCAAGTGGTCAGCCGTGTACAAGACCGGAGGAAGATCGCTACGAGACTGGCGCGCAGACTCCCCACCGTCTCGCAGTGATCTTGTCACGGTCTGCGGAGCGAATGTTACATGGCCGAACACCGTCTTACTCTAAAGACTGAATAAGTGCCTTTTCCAGCCAAAGCTTTCCATACGGGAAACGGCGGGGCGCGGGCGGGCGCCAGGATGGTCACCTCCACCCTGGACTCGTTGGCCATGTGGGCGTTCTTGTGCTCGACGCCGACACTAAGACTAGCCTCGCGACCGCGCGCGAGGAACAAACGGCGGGGCGCGGGCGGGCGCCAGGATGGTCACCTCCACCCTGGACTCGTTGGCCATGTGGGCGTTCTTGTGCTCGACGCCGACACTAAGACTAGCCACGCGACCGCGCGCGAGGAACAAACGGCGGGGCGCGGGCGGGCGCCAGGATGGTCACCTCCACCCTGGACTCGTTGGCCATGTGGGCGTTCTTGTGCTCGACGCCGACACTAAGACTAGCCACGTGACCGCGCGCGAGGAACAAACGGTGGGGCGCGGGTGGGCGCCAGGATGGTCACCTCAACCCTGGACTTGTCGGCCGTATGGGCGTTCTTGTGCTCGACGCCGACCCTAAAACAGGCCACGTGACCGCGCGCGAGAAACAAACGGCAGCGAGAACTCCGGTGGATTTGGGGGAGGGGGGAGGGGATCCCTTGCCACCCTAGCTGCACGTGGGTATTTTCTTGGGGGCCATTCCTTTGCTACTACTACTAAAGGGTTAGGGCGCTATTTAAATTGAATCTTTAGCTCAATGGCCAATCTGATTTTTGGCGGCGTCGAGAGTGTAACTTCGTCTTGGCACCGCATAGCCTTTTTGAAACCATATCGTATTTTGACGGGAGAACAAACACGATCCGGCTACATAAGCAACGAAAAGAACTTAATTTTTTTTTCTAAATGATGCTCGAAAACCATGAATCTAGTCAGAAACCAGCAACGCGATTGAAATATTGTTCCGAGGGGGCAACCACTCGTGAAATCCTGTGTACAAACCCTCGGAAATCTCGATGAAATCCTCCGAAATCTCGATGAAATCCTACGAAATCCAACTGAGAAATCTCAAGAAATATCATAAAAAATCTCAAAGAAATCAGTGAAATCTCATGAAACCTTGAGAAATCCCATGAAACCTCGTGAAATCTTTTAAAATTTTGTGGAATCTGGTATATATTTGTGAAATGTACCCGAATGTACCATATGAAATCTTTGCAAAATCCGGAGAAATCTTTACGCAATCCATAGAAATCCCATATCATTAGAAATCCTGTGTACACTGGGATAGGGGGTGGTTGCCCCCTCGTATTGTTCTGTCTCCCTTGAGTACTCAAGTGAGGTTAGGACTCTTCCACGTCCTCCGTGAGGACGACCCTGCTGTTAAACTATCGAGGGGGCGTACAGGGTATATACCTTAAGGTGCTAATTGTGCCTTACATCTCGTACTTTAAGATCATGTTTGTACTCACCACAATGCATCTGTGTCCTGTATCCTGAGAAAACTTTTCTGAGAGAAACAAGATCACTAGCCAAGTCGACAGGAATATCTGCAGTCAGAAACAACAACAATAACAAAACCACAAAGCCTGTTCAGTTCACTCTACTATCGACATTGTGTAGCTTACCTATTTCTGGAAAGTGTTATCTCGCGGCTATGACGAAGACTGCAACTTCTTCTAGTACTAGTATAAATACATTCGATGAACGAAATTATGGTGGTAGGCCTGTCGTGAAGACCAAATCACGGATGTGTGGTGTTTTTTTTTTTTTTTTTTTTTTTTTGTAGGTTGCTGAACGTATTTTCCTTACTTCCTATGATCAATGTATATCGATACACAAAACAAAAACGGCCTACCGGCGGGTAGAAAGGCAGTCGGCTGATTTTGAAAAAAAATTAGCGAGGCGGATGGAGCTGGCTGGGTGACTATTTTAACTGGCTGGCTTTTACTGGATACTGGATCAACACCGGGCTTAAATTTTAACTGGGCTTCAAATCAAACGTAAAAGTCAGTCTAATCGACTGCCTATAAACAAAAATAGCACTCAGTCAGGGTGTCGAGCGGCGTCCGGATTTGAAATTCCCGGCGTTTTTCCGGTTTTCCCGGACAGTAATCAACGAAATTCCCGGATATTTTTAACCTTATTAGCCTCAAATTTCCCATTTTTAGGGGGTTAAAAATTATTTATTTGACTGCAGTGTGTATGTTTGCCGTAAATGCCAGAATTCCCGGATTAAATGCAAAATTCCCGGACTTTACCCGGACTTTTCCCGGTAGGATTAAATTCCCGGCTAATTCCCGGTTTTCCCGGTCGCTCGACACCCTGTTAGTAACTGGACAGTTCCCCGTGTCTGGCCTCACAATTATTTTTCGAGGGGAGGGGGGGGTAGGAAACAGAGAGAGAGAGAGAGAACCTGAACCCACGGGCCGGGCGGCTAGGTCAGTGATGTCAGATACGTAGGCAAAAGACCGTACGCATACACCTGTGTGCGGCAGGCGGATATCTCCGCCTGCCTACTAGGCAAAATGTATTCTGATGTGTGGAGAGTTTGCCTAGTAGGCAGGCGGAGATACCCGTCTGCAACACACAAGGTGTATGCGTACGATCTTTTGCCTATTTATCTAACATAACTGGGCTAGGCGGACTAGCCGGGTGAGGGGGTAGGAGTGGCGGTGTAGCGGCGGCGGCTGACTCGGAGGACAGACATTCTGGGCGGTTCGGCAGCTGGGCCCGGCTGCAAGCTCGCCGAGCAGCACGGCTTGCCTGGCCCCTCCACGTCCTCTCTCCTCACTCGTCTGCCGCGCCACCGGCACATCCTTGTCCACACAGAGCATGGATTCAAACGCCCAACGCCTAGATTCACCCATTTTTTCGAGCCCTCATGCCACCGCTGCTCCTCCCCTTCCCGTCTCACCCTACTACACAAGGCCACGGGCGCTCAGTGTGGCAGGCGGGCGGGGACACCGCAAGTAGGCACCGAAAGTCAAGTGTGCCCGCGTCGCGGCCGCGTTCGGTGGACAGTGCGTACTGCTTACAGGTTGAGGAGGGGGGTACACATGCCCTAGGGCATGTGTACCCCCGGGGGTACACGTGCTCTTAGGATAGATGTACCCCTGGGGTCGACCCCCGGGGGTACACGTGCCCTTAGGGTGGGTGTAACCCGGGGGCTCGAACCCCGGGGGTACACGTGCCCTAGGGCATGTGTACCCCCAGGGGTCGACCCTTAGTGTATGTGTACCCCCGGGGGTCGAGGCTGAGGGGGTACACATGCCCTAGAGCCTGTGTACCGGGGGGAGTACAACTACACTGCGACACCGGCCCGGCCCGGCCCAGCCCGTTTCTGTGGCACAAACGGTTCGCTCACAGGACATGTGCAAAGCTTCAAACCGAGGGGTAAACAACTCTGAATTTTGATGTACACCAATAATTCAAAATTCAACAAATTCATACTAATTCACACTAATTCAAAGCAATTCACGCTAATTCAAACTAATTCACGCTTATTCAAACTAATGCTCACTGATAACTAATTCACAAAAAATTTCTAAAATTAAGTTAAGTTTAAACCAATTCACACTAATTTAGACCAATTAACGCTAATTCAAACTAATTCAAAACAAATTCAAGCAAATTCAAACAACCATAGAAAAATTCAATACAAATTCAAGCTAATTCAAACAAAATTCAAAGCAAATTCACACTATTTCAAACGAATTCAAAGCTAATTCAGGCTAATTCAATTTAATTCACGAGATATGTACACCAAATTCAGAGTTGTTTACCCCTCGCTTCAAACTCGGAAAACTGAGGTATTTAACCTCTGTTCCACGTAGCGGGATGTGCCCACGGCGGGATTCGGAAGAATTTTGATATGTTATTGTGCGCACTTAGACCTATCCAACGAGCCCAAGAAACCTATGCCTTCAATTTTTTTGAGCTTCAAAGCTTTATTGACTGGACTATCTGGGAGGCCCTCGTCAAACACTGACAGTCCCACCGAAAGTTCACTCAAGTACCAAAAGTGCCCTGTAGAATAGAAGAAAAAAAAGTAAAGACAAAATATACAATAAAATAAAATAAACTAAGTTGTATATGTGTGCCTTACTACCTAAAAATTTATTCACTGCAGCTTGAGATACTTGTTTATTTGTTAAGTCGCATCGAGTAAGATCCTGGAGGAAAATTAAGTCTGTCCTGGGTGCCGAGCAGGAGTTGGTCGCAGAAAACGAGTACGACACGTACAGACTGACTACAAAAATTGAAAAGTCAAGAAGTTTAGCTATTACTTTTGTGTCTAAACTCAGCTGGTCTCGCAAGAGTGACATTTTAAAGCCATAAATGGCCTTAGCCATCCACCGTGCTGAATGCATTGGGCCAGTTTTTCGGAATTTTATGTCAAACGTTTCGTCAGCAAGAAATGTAAGGGACAGTTCTAGGAGCTCAAGGTAGTCCGCACGAGGTTGTCCAACCTAAAACAATAGAGTCTGAAACAAAACTCTCATTTTGACATCGAGCGAAAGATTTGTGGTTGTTTCTTACTTCAATTTGTTTGTGTGCAAAAGTAATTAGTCTCTCTCTTGCTTCGCTAGTAATGGCTTGGAGAACAGTTTCGCTCTCCATACCTGAAGAAAACTGGGCTTGGTCGATAGACTGCCAGTAATTGCCAAAATCTTTAAAAAATTTAATTTCAGGAGACTTTGACGGTCCCATAAGAGCATGATAAACTGCCTCTAGAACGAGTTCTGCAATGTGATGCCTGCATGGAAGCCACGGCAAATCCTTTTCTAAGAGCTGTTCAGTGTGCACTGCAGCACCACCCTTATAACCTGAAATTAGCCATAACAATTAAAACCTGTATTTTAAAAAAGAACTGTTACTTTTATTTCTTACCTGTATTCTCTGAGGTAGTGTCAAAAGCTAAAGCTTTGATATTGTCAGCGTTATCCCACTCCATTGTAAGTTTCACAACAGCTTCACCGCCGCGTTTTCCTTTATCTTTCCCCAACTCTATTAAAGGGGCCCCAAGCAGCTGTTTGGTAGAAACTCCCGTGACAATTACAGCCTCACTTACATTAGATAGGGCTGGGAATGTTTTTCCATCGCAATGGAGGGTTAGGACATGATCTGCATTCAGCGTAGTTTTCCTAAAATTTGCTGATTCTAGCCTTAACCTCTCTCTTCCTCTACGTATCGTCTCCCTATTAATGTTGAATTCTGATACATCGACACTAAGAGCGTGGGCAGTTGCGCAAATCATCTTTGCCGCCTGCTCATTACTTAATTGGGCATAATCGGGTGCATCTGCTAACTCTCTAGTCATTAGTGTAGCTCTACCCCTCTCTTGCCTTTGTTGTGACTGGTCATTTGGAGAGTGACTCCCTTCATCACCTCCGCCTAGATTTTGACTTCCTGGGCCTGACTCAGATAAGGCAAGCTCAACCACCCGATCTGAAAAAATAAAAATAAAAAAAATACTAACAATGGTAATATTGCTACACTTATACGGAACGCATATCGATAAAGTAGAAGAATTCATAACTTTTCAAAACAGCAGTAGTATTAAATGTGAACATGACGCGACACATTATGAATCCTTGATTAAAATTTCGTTTAGAGAGGTTGTTACAGCTAGGCTAGGCGCACAGCCAATAACATCACAAATTTAGTATTTACCTTTTTCAGTACATTTCGCCTTGTACCTCTCATATCTTTCCCGTTCAGCTTCTTCTCTTTCTGCCTTTTGATTCAGTACACTCCTTTTTCTATCCTCAATCTGTTTTTTTTTCCCTCTGGGAAACGTAGAAGACGAGTGGAGATCTGATCTTTCAGGAATGACAAATCCCATTCTAGCCTATTTCGAACATCGTTTATCTTTTCTCTCCGTATGGCCTTCTCCAGGAATTGAATTGCATCTGTACTGGATATATTAAAGGTTTTATCCAGATTATGTAAGAAAGAGTTTTTCTCCTGTGTATACTTTGTTTCCTCGTGAAAGTTTCTTTTTTGGCTCTTCATTAAATATCTATGCTTATCGTACATTTTAATAATTTCAGGAGTAACATTGTAGTCTTGCCTTAACGGAATAGACGTTCTCTTTCAAAACGGTTTGACTTGGGCAAGGGTGAGGAGTGCACTTTCACGCCTACTTTTGGATTCATTCCTCAAGTAGTGAAAGAATACGCACATCACTTCCCTATTTGCTGGAGGGCGATTGCACTCTTATTTCTCTCTCATATGACCAACGAAGGTAATCTCAGATCTACTGCGACTTGCACTGCGACCACGGGAATTGCCCGCCATGACATCTGTGGAACTGCACGTAAACACAAACACAGGAATTATGAATAATTTTTGCAGCAAAAATACATCTCTCTCAAATTTTAAAAACAAATTTAAAAAACTTCTTAACAAAAGTTTTGTTTTTTCAGACTCTGTGCGCTATAGATCACGTCGTTTGCGATAACGAACAAAAGCGTGCCAGTTTGAGCATGTGTGAAAAAATTTGACATCTGGATAAACGATAACGCAGCAAAATGTAACGACGCCTCTGTATACGCAAGTGAGTAAATGTCACACATTTGTTGGTGTGTGAATGTTCATCCGTGCACTTGGCCACACAACCGGTGAATTTCTTTGTAAAATTCACACCTTTACCCGTAAAAGTGCACTTATGAATATTCACACACCTACACATGAGTGCGACATTCTCACAAGTAGTAAGATACCCCCATTCGGACATTTGGAACTTGGCCCCCCATTCGGACATCCCCATTCGGACAGCCGCCATCTTGGGAGGGGTTAACCTAAACCTAAGTTGCCATCTTGGGAGGGGGTAACCTAAACCTAAGTCGAGGGGTCTAACCTAACCTAACCTAAGGTGAGGGGTGTAAGTGAGAGGAGCAAACCTAACCTAAGGGGCGTAAGTGAGAGGCGCTAACCTAAATCTAACTTAACCTAACCCAAGGGCCTAACTCAATCTAACCTAACCTAAGTTGAGAGGCGAAAGTGAGAGGCGCTAACCTAACCTAAGGGGCGTAAGTGAAAGGCGCTAACCTAAATCTAACTTAACCGAACCCAAGGGCCTAACTCAATCTAACCTAACCTAAGTTGAGAGGCGAAAGTGACAGGCGCTAACCTAACCTAACCTTACCTAAATCCATCGAGGATAAGTGAGAGGCGTAAGGAGACTGTCACATTTGAATTTTCCCGCCGCGGTATGAGAAGGTGTGCGGCGCGCCGCCGCGCCGTCACGGCAACAGCGCCTCCCGTGCGCTTAAAGCGCCCGCGCGCCAACGAGCCTCTAAGCTGGCTGCGCCTCTGGCGTGGCGCGGGCCGGACACCACCTGCACACCTCAGCTATAGCGCCGAGGAGTACCAGCAGAGCACACACAAAATAAAACGTGTCCGAAGTGCTCACAGAGCATGTAACACATGTAGTGTTAGTGGCGTTAAGACCTAGGCTCAGAGTCAGGCACAGTGTAAGCAGAGCGAGAACGAGTGCCATGGCTAAAGCTAGACTGTGCGCCGCGCTGTTCGTGGGCCGGCTTTATACCCGCCGCGTTCGCCTGCCGGCGCCACCGCTACGCTGCGCCACCTCTGCCGCGGGCCGCCGCCGGCCGCGGGCCCCGTGGCCCCGTGGCCTCCCCCACCACGCCGCGGCGCTGCGCGATGCAGCATGAAGAGCAACAGGGAGTGATCGCCCCTCCCCCCGCGCTACACGCCATTCAGGTAAGTAAATAAAAAAAAAATAATAACCAAGATGGCCGAGCATTGCATGCCCCTTAATCCCTCCGCTCTCCACAGGTCGCGTCGAAAAAGCGTATTGCCCCGACCTGGATTCGATCCCCCAACATTTAAGTTGAGGGCATGTCACCTAGTCCACTCGGCCAACACGCTTCGCTGCAAGAGCTAGGCGCTGGAGCCAAGACACTGCGCCGCCCGCTGAGCTGCGGGGGCGTGGCGGAGAGGAGCGGCTCCCGCCCCACGCCTGTCTGCTCAACCCCGCGTCTGCTCGACCGATCAGCAGGACAACACAGCAGACGCCTCGGCGTCTGCTACCCCTAGCGGCAGGTGAGCCCTCTGGTGAGAGAATTTTGAAAAGCGGTCGAAATTGGGCCTAGCAGAAACTTTGGAAATGAACGCACCCTGGCGGCGGAACTTTGGCGCGCCACGGCCGGCGGGCCTCATTTCCAACCCCCGGTCACGGCCAGCTAAACCGAGAAACGCTTCGAGCCCAACAACAACAACAACAAGAGGTCTCCACACTGACAACCTAACAGAGGGACAGAAGAGGGAAATTTCCCGTCCTATGGTGCTGTGATGGTGGTACTACAGTTTTGAACTACATAACCTCAAGCTGTCAGATTTCGGCCCGTTCATAAAAATGTGTCACGGATTACTACTGAGCTGGAACCATGCCTCTACTTTTCCCAATTGTTCGAAATGCCCGTAGAGCACAGGTTTACATCCAATCACACATTTATTGACAAAGTTGTAACCTTCCATTTATTGACAAAGTTGTAACCTTCCATATATTGACACTTTAGCTCTGTGTCATGGCGACTGCTGCTGCTGCTGGGACCAATACGTCACCATTGACGCACCAACATAAACGATAAAAAAACAATTTTGTATTTACTGTCAGTATCCCCCTCACTATTCTCAGCAGCCAAGCAGTTTTAAAAGGATTAGAATCAGAATTGAAAACACGTCGATAAATGCTCAGCATGACTGGTATTTTCATGAATAGCTGCGTCTGGCTTTGCTGTCGTTGTAGTGCCGGTGTGGAGATTAACTTAAGTTTTGAATTTCCTGCCCTTTCTAAGAAAACGGAACCAGTCTATCTCGTTGCCAAGGGTTGCTCATTTCGTGTCCAGCTCTTGGAACAAGCAGAAGTGAATTGAGTAGCGATGTCCTCTTCGTCTGAATCAGAAGGGATCTTGGGCCTCTCGGACCATGAGTTTCAAGAACTCACGGAGCTCTACGTAAGTACAGTGAATAAGTGTTCATCAATGGTGGAAAGTGAATATTGTAGGAGTGTTTTAACCGTGAGAAAGTGTGCCGTAAGGGGGCGGGGCAGGGGGTGTGTGCAGAGGATTCTTGGAATCGGGCGGCCGTTGGCCGAGCTTGTTTTCAGTGTATTTAACGTTCAAAATCGTACTGTGGGAGTGCAGGGGAGTGGTGACGGCAAGGCAGGAGGACAGTGCTGTGATTCCAGGAAGTCGGCGAATGTTTTCAGTGTTTTTAACGTTCAAAAATGATCGTGAGAAAGAGTGCCATGAGGGGCGGGGCGGGGGCGGGGGAGTGTGCAGAGGATTCTTGGAAAGTGGCGGCCGTTAGTGTGTCGGATCAGCTGAGCGGGTCATTTTTGCGTGTTTACAGACTTAGATGCTGGGCGCGGAGGCGGCAGCATTTTTGTCGGGGCCAGAGGTGGAAGAACTGCTCAACGACTTCGACGGCGCCTAGTCCTTGTTGATGCTAGCCGAGGCGCGCCCGTCCCTCAACACCAGCAGCATTGCGCCGCCGTCCTACCGCCATCCACCAGCACCTGAAGAGCTGCCGTCGCCACCACGGGGGTGGCTTTCACCGCCACCAGGCGCAGTCTCGCCGCTGCACCTGACGCCCCCCGCCGCCCTGGACGCTGCGGGTAGCAGCCGTCGTGGCCTCGTAGGAGACGTAAGTGTTCATGCGATATGAGTGCCTTAAGTTGGGTCAGAAGTGTGCAGATAGAGTGGTGGCGATGAACTTAAAGAATCTTTAATAATGTTCCAGGAAGAGGCTCTTCGCGAGGCTGCTCGTCGCAGCGTTGCCAGAAGGCGACTGCACCTCGCTGGCGGCGGCAAGCTGCTGCACAGGCGTGGAGGACGGAGGCGCGTCAGGCCGGAGCAGCAGGAGGCCGTCAACGCCGTGGCGGTGGTGGCACCAGAGGAGCGGCGGGTGCCTGAGGCACGTCCCCGACTCCGCACTGCAGGTGGAGCTCCCCCTGCCGCTGCCGCTGCAGGTCTAGCTCCAAGGCGAGCCCGACTCGTAAGTCTAGTCCCGCTAGTCTATCACCTTACAACCGAAGCAAGCAGTCAGCTGATCTCGACCTCCTCTTGTTACAGTCGGTGATCCGGCGCCTAGGAGCAAGGCCTCCACCTGCCGCCGCTGCCAGAGCAGGCCAAGCTACACCTGCCGCCGCTGCCGGAGCAGGCCAAGCTACACCTGCCGCCGCTGCCGGAGCAGGTGAAGCTCCCCCTCCCCCTGCCGCTGCAGGTCTAGCTCCCAGGCGAGCCCGACCCGTAAGTCTAATCACATCAGTCTAACACCTTACATTCGCAGCCTTCAATCAGCTGATCTCAACTTCTCTTGTTACAGTCGGTGTTCCAGCGCCTAGAGGCGCGCCCACCACCCCATGCCCCAGTCCAACTAACGGATGAGGAAAAGGTGGAAAGGCGACGGCAGGCGATGCTGAAACCTAATGTAAGTATGAAGCGTGCGCGCGCGCGTGTGTGTGTGTGTGTGTGTGCGTGTGTGTGTGTGCGCGTGTGTGCGTGTGTGTGTAGGTTTTTGTGTGAAAAGCTAATCGATGGTTTCTTATTGTTGCAGCTCCGTCAGTGATTTCAAAAAAAATCTAACCAAATGAAAGTCAGGCAGTTTCTGACGAGGAATGTTTTTTTATTTCTTCTAATTCTTATCTCTAATTCTTTTTTTCTAATTAAAAACTTATCAAAGTTTTTTCTATGTGCTTCTTATTTCTTATGCACCTATGTTTGAACGACTTTTATTTTATGATGGGTGCGACGGAAGATCAGGTATGACTAATCCTCTTCGGATATGATGCTCACCACTATTTTATGACGTTAAAACTGCAAGTGATTTTCTTTTTTTACAATGGAATTAGTTTTGAATTTTATCACTGATACATAGTCTTTATGAGAACGGGAAGAATCGCACTGGTCGAGCGAGGGACTGTTTGGTAAATAGTGATGAACAGCAGTTATCAGTTAGAATTTATTTTGTCATGTCATATCCAAGAGAACCTAAAACTGAATCTATTACAGCAAAAAATTTTTATTTCAGTGGAAAAAGTTGGGTTTTATAACTTGAATTTGATCAGAAGTGTCAGAGACAAAAATTTCAAAGTAAATGTCATTTCTCATGGCTATATCCTTTAAAATCACAAAGGGAAAGTGAGTCCCCACGATTTAAAGCAAGAATTTTGAGTCTAGGACATGTACTTTTATTCAAAACTAACTTTTTCCGAAGTTTGGGCGATAAATCTTGACATTGTTTCTTAAGCATGGTGCTGACTGACCGCCAACACTTGTATGATAATCTCACTCCTAAATCCTTTTGAAAATCCAAGACTATGTCAAACTGAATGTATATCAGCAAAAAAATTTTGATTTAAGTCAAAAATCTTAGGTTTTAGAGTGTGAGATAAGTTGAATTTTTTTACAAGTTCCAAAGACATGAAATTCAAAGTAAATATTATTTCTCATGGCTATATCCTTTACAATCACAAAGGGAAAGTGAGTCCCCACGATTTAAAGCAAGAATATAGAGTCTGGGACTTGTAATTTTATTCAAAAGTAAGTTTCTCGCAACTGAGGCGACGGAGCTTGAGCATGAGGGTGTCTGACACCAAACAGATCTAAAGGACTCTCACTCATAAATCCTTTTGGAAATCCAAGACTATGTTAAACTGAATGTATTCAAGCAAAAAAATTTTACGTAAGTCAGAAATCTTAGGTTAGTGTGAGATAAGTTGAATTTTTGCCACAGCAAAGATAGTTGTTGTTTTTTTTTGTTGGGGCCTGACCATTCTCTCCCCCTGCAACGGTGGGCCAGCCTGCTCCTCCCTGCGCAGTTATTGTTTAGGGTTTTCAGAAATTATATTACTTTTTATGGGATTTTTAAATTTATATTAGTTTTTTTATTTTTTCATTTTTCATTTTTTATTTTTTTATTAGACAAACAGCACCTTGCCAGGCATCATATCGAGAATAGTGTCTCTCAGATACTCCAAATGGTAAGCAAGCAATGCCTGTTTGATATCTTCAGGAATAAAAATGCTTGGCACATCAAATGCATTGCTGAGAGTTGTGAACAAATCACTCTCGGGCAATTTAGACAGTTTTTTAGAAAGGGGAACACAGAAGTTCTTTGCATGTGTCAGTAGAGGCACAAAATTATAGGTGCAGTAAAAACACTGTGTCTCACAATGGGAGAGATAATTTTTTAGCATTTGTTTAATGCGTTGAATGAATCTCCAAGATGACATAGCAAAATAAATATTGATTTTATTTTTTGAAATGCAAACATTATTGGAAGTTGCATATGGTTTAATAGACACCACAACATCACCAAGTATTACTGGCTTGAATGTTTTAGTGGCATGATTAGAAACAACTGCGATGAAAGTTTCTTCGCAGACAAGGTCTTCAAGTTCCTTGATGGTGAGGTGAATGACCTTGTTTGTAGTCTCAGACACCAAGGACACAAACGGTGTGAAATTATTGATGTCAACACCAATTTTAAAGAATTTCAACCCATTTTTGATGATGGGGAAATTCTTGGCATGGACCTCTCTGGGTGGTATAGGAGGCTCAGGCTCTGTTGACTGACTACTGCTTGGAGATGGAGCGTCAGCCAACCCCTTTGGATAAAACATCTGGGGTTAAGGGTTTAGTGGTGGAGTCAGATCCAAGCTACTGTCTTCACCTATATCCACCACCAAATCGTTGTACCGCAAAGGAAACGAGGGACGGCGCTTTGCAGCAGGCTCGTCAACTCTCTCACTAGCGGGGCGCTTGGCTTCCATGGCTGCGAAGTGAACAGGACTGTCGCACACGCTGGAATGATGCTCTCTCTGGTTCGAGCTGCTCCATTTATACGGTAAAATATCGACACAAACGCCGCCTATAGTTTAATTTAAGAATTAAAACATCAGGTTTGAACATGTTTGAAAAATAATTTTAACCAATCAGAGCGAAGCACAGCCTATTTTTAGCCAATCACATCAAGTCAGTGCTAACGGCCCCGTGCCGATACTGGTCCAGCATGACAGCCCTGTCAGGTGGGATGCCTACCCCCACGGCGCCCGGCCCCGCCCGGCCCCGCGCCGCCCCCGCCGTGCCGCCGCCCCCGCGCCGCCCCCGCCGCGGCCAATCACAGCGCATCTTATTATAACCAATCAGAGAGCAGCTTATTATAGCCAATCACAATAGCGTTCGAGCAAGTCGCGACATGCAAGGTGCGCGCCGCTTGCACACTTCCATAAGCGCAGTGCTAAACCGTAGTTGCAGTACTCGCCGATAGGCGGCACTACAATCGCGGCGCCCCGCATACTTAAGCAGCCGCTCCGCTCTCCCTCGTCACCATTCGAGTCACTCGCTCCGCCCAGTGTACTTCGAAGCTCTACGCAGCCTTCTCCAGTTTTCTTTCAAGACTTCCTGCTCCAGCCCTCGTGCTGTTGAGCTGTCTTTTGCTCTAGCCCTCGTGCTGTTGAGCTGTCTTTTGCTCCAGCCCTCGTGCTGTTGAGCTGTCTTTTGCTCCAGCCCTCGTGCTGTTGAGCTGGTTAAGCCTTTGTGCTCCAGCCCTCGTGCTGTTGAGCCAGGCAAGATGCCCTCCGTTCTGACGGAGATTTTGGACGAGTGGGATGCAGCCTGCTTCTACTCCGACGAGCTCTTGGCGGAGGCCTACACCACGTTCCTCGCGAACCTGGTGGAGGCCTCCGTCGAGGACAGGGCCGACCCGCGGGTCATCCCCTTCCTGTTGGTGGGGTACTTGGCGTACACCCGCTTCCAGGACGGGGCTGACCCGCAGGCGGTCCTAACCTATAGGATGGCCTTGGCCATGTGCGGTGCTGGCTCTAACGTCCCACCCCACCCCTCCACACCCCCGGCGCGCTCCGCCACACCACCTGCGGAGCCGCCACGCCCCGCCACTCCTCCAGCTGGCCCTTCACGTGTTCGCACACCCTCGCCACAACCAGGTCCCTCCAAAAGGCCCCGAGAGGAGGAGGAGGAAGAGGTTGACGCACAGCCTACACTGGAAGTTCTTCAGAGCCGCGAACGCCATCTCAAGCGCTTCCGGACTACATTCAGGGAGGAGGTTATGACCGTCCGAGGTCTGGGGGACACTCTACCCTCTGAAAATATCAGGAATGACATGTTTGACGTTATGTTACACCGTCAGCGTCAAGCTGTCCAAGCCAAGGGGGATGATAGGGTTATTCTCGAAATACAGAATTCTGCTAACGCAAATAACCCATTGTGGTTCAGCATGCGCCGCACTGATCAATTAAACGGCAAAGTTATTTTGGATAAGCTAAATCGTGTCCTTAATTCCAATGAGGGATTTATGGTGGACGGACAACTTTGCGTTTCATACATTCACCTGCCTACACCTGAGGCCGCAGGTCGCCGCACTGTCCCCGTAGCTAACGAGACCATGGACCAATGGGTCGAGAGAATGAAAGCACGAAAAACAATATTCTGCCCTGAGAACGACGACAATATGTGTCTCGTGCGGAGTGTGGCTGTAGCCAGGGCTCGCGGGGGTATGTCAAACCGAGCATTCTCTAGGTTCAAAGAGGCAAATTCTATAGCTCAAAAGAATGCTGCACAGAAAATGTGCGATGACGCACACATTGATTCCACACAACCATGTGGAATCGATGAAGTGAGGAAGCTACAGGACTCTTTGACTGATTGTCGCATTATTGTTTTCACTGATAGAAAGGGGAAGGAGTACGCGTTTAAAGGAGAAAGAGGACCAGGGCGAAGGAACATCTGCCTTTTGTTTCATAACAATCACTTCTACGCCGTCCTATACCCTTGTCAGGCATTTGTGGCGAAATTTCAGTGTGACGAGTGCGTTACTTTTTTTAATCACAAAGGGGAACACCGCTGTGAGGGCAGTTGTTGGAGGTGCTTTGGCTCGGAGCCACATAACGGTCCCCTAAAACGATGTGATAACTGTGGCCATCAATTAGCAGGTGATGAGTGTTTCAATGCTCACAAAACACTTAAGTTGCCCCGCTCAGAATTTACAAAGTGTGCGGTATTCAAATTCTGTAGTCGATGTGAGACTAGCTATTCTACTTTCCATAAGAAAAAACATGAATGTAATCGAGTTTACTGTAAATATTGTAAACAAAATGTTCAGGAGAATCATTTATGCGATATGCAGCACTGGGTCGAAAAAGAAAAGAAGGAAAAATGGAAATATGTAACGATTTATTACGATTTTGAGACTACTCAACACACGGCTGTACAAGGTAAACAAGACACGTTTGAACATATTCCTAGCTTGCTGGTTAGTCAAGCAGTGTGTGATCAATGTGCAGACATTGCTCAGAATGATTATTTCTGCACTGTGTGCAAAAATAGACAGCAAATTTTCCACAATCTTGACAATCCCGACCTCAGTGTTTCAGCCCAGTTCATTGAGTATCTGAATTCTTTCCCAGCACGGTATTCTTTGTTACTCGTTGCACATAACGCTCGATCTTTTGACTCTGTTTTTCTACTTCAGGAACTGGTCAAAAGAAACATCAATACTGAGCTCACCTTACAGGGGGCTAAAATAATCTGTATGAAAGCTGGTCCATGGAAATTTATTGATTCTCTAATGTTTTTGCCTATGCCTCTAAGTGCAATGCCGAAGTCTTTTGGCTTAAACGAATTGAAGAAGGGTTACATGCCCTTCCTTGCGAACTGCCCAGACTTCTATAATTACGAGGGTAGAATGCTTGACAAAGACTTGTACTGTGTATCTGGCATGAAATCAAAAGCTGCAGACGATTTCCACAAATGGTACGACTCGCAAGTTGCCAAAAACTATGTGTTTAACTTCCGAAAGGAGCTCATAGAATATTGCATCTCGGATGTTACCATCTTACGTCAAGCCTGTCATGCCTTTAGGAAGCTGTTTGCGGGTGTAGCAGGGTTTGACCCCATGTTTCAATGCATAACACTCAGTAGCGCATGCATGGCCGCCTATCGTCGCAATTTCCTAAGGGTAAACACAATTGGTATTGTACCCCCAGGGGGATACCATGGAAGGGGTAAGCAGTCCCACAGCGCCCTCCGCTGGTTAGATTATGAGTCTCATAAACTTGGCAAGGTTATAAAAACCATCCACACAGATAGAGAGGTTTCTGTCATGGGCCGTCGAGTTGACGGATATGTTGAACTCTCCCTTGAAAATGGCGGTGTGGAGAAGCGAATTTATCAATTTCATGGGTGTTTTTGGCACAGCTGCCCCATTCACTTCCCACCAACACAGGATGATCAGACGAACCGTTATGAGCAGACACAACGGCTGACTGCCATGTTCCGCCGCAATGGCTTCATTGTCATTGAAAAGTGGGAATGCGAGTTTAAGCGTGAGTTGAACTCAGACCCTGAGGTTAAGGCTTATTTCGAGGCAAACCCCACTACTCGCACGCCTCCTCTCAACCTCAGGGATGGTCTAGCTGGTGGGCGTACTAGTGCTCTCCGCTGGTATCACAAGGCCGATGTCACCAAGGGGGAGAAAATAAAGATGGCTGATGTTGTTTCAGAGTATCCTAATGCGAATCTAAGAGGTGCCTACCCATTCGGTCATCCAAAACTTTTTCTGGAGGGTGACCCAACCATGCCTCCAGTTGAAGAATGGAATGGAATGGTAAAGATAACTGTTCTTCCACCTCAGGACTTGTTTTTGCCCGTGTTGCCATTTAAGTGCAACGGGAAACTTATGTTCCCTCTCTGTCGCACTTGTGCAGTGACGGAGAATAAAGACATGTGCCAGCACAATGCAAGAGAAAGACAGATCACTGACACGTGGTGCACTCCAGAGGTACAGTTGGCCATAGAAAAGGGATACCAACTCTTGCAGGTGCACGAGCTGTACCAGTACCCTGGAACTAAGGTTTACAATGCTGAGACAGGGGAGGACGGCCTGTTTTCAGCATATGTGCGGTGCTTTATGGCTCTGAAAATACAGGCCAGTGGGTGGCCCTCTGACTGCGAGACAGAGGAGCAAAAGGCCAAGTTTGTGGAGGACACCCTTCAGCACGACGGAGTTACCCTCGACCCCACAAAAATGATTAAAAATCCCGCCCTCCGCACATTGGCCAAGTTAATGTGTAATTCGTTTTGGGGGAAATTTGGTGAAAAGACACATCGTCCGAAAACAGAGCTTATTTTCACCTACGGTAATCTCATGTCACTTATTTCTGACCCAACTAAGGAGGTGACTTCACTTCTGCCACTGAGTGATGCGTGCCTCCAGGTCACTTGGATGCCTATCGAGGATACGGAGGAGTCTCTGCCGAGCTCGTCACTGCTGCACGCAGCATTTACGACATGTTTTGGACGCATGCAGCTCTACAAATATTTAGACATTGTGAGGGAGAGGGCATTGTACCACGACACCGACAGTGTGGCGTACATCAGCCGGCCCGGTGAGCCTGACCTCCCCACTGGTAGTCACCTTGGTGACCTAACAGACCAGGTGGAGGAGGATTATGGTCCCGGGTCTTTCATAACAGAGTTTGTGGCCGGTGGGCCAAAGAACTACAGCTACCTCGTAGCTAAAGGCGGCAATATCGATGATGTTAAGGTATGCATTAAGGTTCGCGGCATAACAATTAATAGGTCATGTGACGAGCTCGTCACTTTTAACAATCTGAAGGCCATGGTGATGGGTGAAAATGACAACATAGTGGTGCCTATTCCAAGACAAATAGCTCGTCTTCCAGGCTGGAAGATAGTAACCAGAGCGAGCAGTAAGAACTGGCAACCAGTCAACACCAAGCGGAGGCGGGTTGATGTGGCCAACACTGTGCCACACGGCTACAACGCCTGGGCAGAGGCCGACGAGGAGGACCAGGACCTCCTCGAGGCCATGGACCTCTTGGCTGACGCCTAGAAGGTAGGCAATGCGCAGGGGAGAAGCAGGCTGGCCCCACACCGGCGCAGGGGAGTTGCTGGTAAGGCCCCATTGCCGCAAGGCAAACATTTTTGCTATAAAAGACAGACACATACAGGCATGTCATCAGTCATCACGATGGACCTCAGGTTCCAACATCCTTGTACTGCCCTCGTGGTAGGTGGCACAGGAAGTGGCAAAACTTTCTTTATGAATCGTCTTATTGAAAATAGGAATGAGATGTTCAGCACTACATTTAAACACATTATTTCTATTACTCTGAGTGGCAGCCATTGTATGACAACCTCAAGTCTCAGCATGGGGTTGAATTTAGGCAAGAGCTCCCCCTACTTGATGACCACCCGGCTGGTCAGAGTCCTAAGCTGACTGTCATGGATGATGTGATGCACGAGATTAAGTCTCACCACAAAGAAATACTTAAATTTTTTATTAAGGGTTCACATCACAGAAATCTCAGTATTTTTCTTGAGTCAGTGCTTGTTTCCCGATGGCCTGCGGCAAATAAGTTTGAATACACATTACATTATGCTGTTTAAAACAAGCAGGGATTTGGCACAGATACGCACCGTCTGTATGCAAGTCGATCCTCAGCAATTTCGTGCACTTCTTGAGGCCTACGAGGACGCTACACGGGCAGGGTACACGTACATCTTGTTCGACTGCAAGCCCAATCAACTGGACCACTTGCGCATGCGCACGCTCATATTCCCCGATGAATCCACGGTGGTATACATTCCACGTGCAAAGTATAAAAGCAGGCGCGGCGGAACGTTTTCGAGCCAGGGGGGGGGGGGGGGGGGGGCAAGCCAGGGGCCGCCTTCGGCGCCCCCCTTTTCAGGCGCGGCGGAACGTTTTCGAGCCAGGGGGGGCCAAGCCAGGGGCCGCCTTCGGCGCCCCCCTTTTGGGGTTATAGCGCCCCTCTGAAAGCCGCCCATCCCCTACCTCTGCAATTCCATATTTTATCTTTTTTTTAACATTTGGAATTAGAGTCTAGAAAATTGCTCAACTAACATTTTTGAATATTTTGAGGTGTTGTTCTCCGATGTCAGATGACCGACGTATGAAAGTTTTAGGAAAATGATTAACAGCGTGCGAAGCAAGCGCGAAAACTAACCTTGGCAGAGAAACTACTTTACGGCAGGCGAAACGCAGAGTGCTAAGGAAGTAAATGCTGACTTATAATGAAACAGGAAATCCGATAGCCTGCATGAGTTGGCTTAAAAACTAAATTGCGAGCGAAGCGAGCGGAAATTTTTTTGATTTTTCATGATGGAAACACTGGTAAAACTAAAGCGTAGCCTTACGCCCCGTTTTCAAGCGTACCGAGATTACGCTTGAAATCAAGCGTAATGGGTGTATCCGCTCCTATTCGTCCTATCTAAATGTATGGGAGAATTTCTTTCGTACGCTTGATTTCAAGCGTAACGCCTTCAAGCGTAACTGTATGTTTCATTCAAGCGTACAGTTACGCCTTAGTTTTACCAGTGAAGTGAAATTATGAGACTGATTTTGTGACGTTAGTAAACCATTTTGGGTCCACTTTAATTTCGGTCATTTCTAGCAGTTCTAGTGCAGAAATCCAAGAGTAAATTTATTGCCGTACAACTGGCATTTCCAAAATAAAACAGCGAGCGAAGCGAGCGAGAAATTTTCTCTTTATATTGTGAAGTAAAAAGAGATTGTAGGAGTAATTATGTGACATTAGCGGACCATTTCCGCGCCTTTTCTTCGTTTCTATTCTACGCTTGCACCCTCAGCTCCCGCATGTGGCGTCCTGCTTAAGCGCCCTACGCGCCCCGAGTAGGGCCTCCGGCGCTCTGCTCAGGGCGCCTCTGGCGCCCTACACAGGGCTCCTTCGGCGCCCTATCCGGACGCATTTTAGCGCCCCCCTTCGGGCGCCTTCGGCGCCCCCCTGGCTGCGCCAGGGGGGGGGGCAACGCCCCCCGTGCCCCCCCCCCCCCCCCCCGTTCCGCCGCGCCTGCCCCTTTTGGGGTTATAGCGCCCCTCTGAAAGCCCCCCATACCCTACCACTGCAATTCCATATTTTATCTTTTTTTTAACATTTGGAATTAGTCTCTAGAAAATTGCTCAACTAACATTTTTGAATATTTTGAGGTGTTGTTCTCCGATGTCGGATGACCGACGTATGAAAGTTTTAGGAAAATGATAAACAGCGTGCGAAGCAAGCGCGAAAACCTTGGCAGAGAAACTATTTTACGGCAGGCGAAACGCAGAGTGCTAAGGAAGTAAATGCTGACTTATAATGAAACAGGAAATCCGATAGCCTGCATGAGTTGGCTTAAAAACTAAATCGCGAGCGAAGCGAGCGGAAATTTTTTTGATTTTTCATGATGGAAAGTGAAATTATGAGACTGATTTTGTGACGTTAGTAAACCATTTTGGGTCCACTTTAATTTCGGTCATTTCTAGCAGTTCTAGTGCAGAAATCCAAGAGTAAATTTATTGCCGTACAAGTGGCATTTCCAAAATAAAACAGCGAGCGAAGCGAGCGAGAAATTTTCTCTTTATATTGTGAAGTAAAAAGAGATTGTATGAGTAATTATGTGACATTCACTGTGAGAAAATACTACGGTAAATACCTACGGTACGCGCCGTTAATTTGTTACCAGGTCCCGGACCGTAATTTTCGTCTACGGTCTGAATCTTAAGGTACACACCGTAGCCTGCAAATGCGTTGGGGAAGTTCAATGGGGCACATTCTATCCACAATGAAATACAGTCCGTACCGTAATAAGAAGCTACGGTCTGACCGTACACGAAAACTACGGTACAGACCGTAGGCGTACCGTAACTCCCTACGGTATTTTTAACAGTGTTAGCGGACCATTTCCGCGCCTTTTCTTCGTTTCTATTCTACTCTTGCACCCTCAGCTCCCGCATGTGGCGTCCTGCTTAAGCGCCCTACGCGCCCCGAGTAGGGCCTCCGGCGCTCTGCTCAGGGCGCCTCTGGCGCCCTACACAGGGCTCCTTCGGCGCCCTATCCGGACGCATTTTAGCGCCCCCCTTCGGGCGCCGCCCCCCGTGCCCCCCCCCCCCGTTCCGCCGCGCCTGTATAAAAGGGAGATGATGACAGCACTCTGAATCATTTGGTGACAATGGCTCCTGCCGCAAAGACACACAAGGCTGTGTTGCAGGTTCTTCAGTCAGCTAAACCTAAACTTCGTAAAGCGATTCTCGAAAACTCAGATAGAGCCCTAGTGCACGCTATCTGTGAGATCTGTGACAATTTGCTGCGTGGTAACTTAAACGACACCGCGATAAAATCAGGAGGCTCGCTCAGAGAGGAGAGGGGTGGCAAGTGAAGAAGAAAACACTAGTACAGACAGGAGGTGCATTTCTTCCTCTGCTGCTAAGCACGATAGCCTCTGTACTTCCTTCTCTGCTACAATGAATCACGTTAAGAAAATGATTCTCGTGCCGCATGAAAGTGTGGCCAGACTTAATGATTCTACCCAGCCCAGCTCTAAGACACAAGTTAGTGCCCTGGACAATGAAATGGAACTCATTATGCGTAAAAAATACGCTGACGATTATACCCTCAAATGGAAATTGTACAATGAGGCACTGCAGCGTTACTTACACTTTAAAAACGACAGTGGCGTCGGAAGTACCGGTCAGGGTGTGCTCCCAGCACACCCTCAAATATGACGGGGTGTGCGCAGCCCGTAAGTAGTCGCGTTAGCCGAGTGGGCTCAGGCGTCGAATTACAATCGAGCGATTCGGGGTTCAAGTCCCGGTAAGGTAAGGTATAACTGTGAAGTTAACCGCCTGTCATGTGTGGGCAACACCTAGTATGAGACAGCCCATAGTGTAAAAATATTTTTCTTTCATATCCGCAAGCTTGAACATCAACATATTTTCTTCTGTATCGATGGATACAAATTTCTGTATCCGTAATACAGATTTGTTTTTGTATATCCGAAAGAATACAACTTTTTGTATCACGGATGCTGAAAAAACTGCGTATCCAAATTACAGATTTTTGTATTAATTTTTTTTTAAGAGCGTTCGTATTGTTTATACCGGCGCACCTATTTGTTTCCAGTTCCTCACCCCCTGGCTCCAAAATGACTGCAGTCGCTGTAAAAATTAGCGACTAATTTGTCGGTAAATTACGCAAAAATTTCCAACAGATTGTCGCACTAAAGAAGTGACAAAGTCACAATTGGTCCCCTAGTTCCAGGATTTAAATTTCAAATAAAATGAATGCGGTTCAGATAATTTAAAAGCCAGTTAAAATATAATCCAGTATAACGCAGTCAAAATTCAAGCCCGTAAGAAAAAAAAATCAGAAAATCAGCCACGTTAACACTGGAATCAAAGTGTCCATGCTGTTTCTACGCAACTTGTTCCCGTGACAATTACCGTTCATAATCTTATTCAAAATCAGCCGACTGGCTTCCTACCCGCCGGTAGGCCGTTTTTTTTTCTTATTCTAAGGGCCAGGGGGCGGGGGCGCGCCGGGTAGGGGAGAGGGGGGAGGCCTGGCGGTGCGGGGGGAGAGGGGAGTACGAGTTTCAGCACACCCCGTGTCAAAGGACTTCCGACGCCACTGAAAAACGAGAGTAAGAAACCACTGCAAATATCAGTTGAGGAGTTTACAGGAGAGACAGAAAATGTGGTTCGTCAACAACTCGCTGCCGCCATGCCAAAGACATATAAAGAGGCTGCACTACGAATTTACGATTATTTGAGTACGACCGGTTCACGTGTCACGTGGGACTCCTCAGGTCTTGTATCGCTTAGCGGTACACCTGTCGCAAACTCAAATATCATTGATCTAATTTCGGATCTAACTCGTTCACGCAAAAAATTTGAGCCTGTGGGTGTTTCAAACTTTATTAAAACATTGTCTACACTCAACATTCCGTTGGAACTTATTCCTAACGAGAAACGTAGAGTCGCTTTTATTCAAGCGCGAAACCAGGGTGGTGGAGGGGGCTGTGGCTCCGATCACTAAGCCAAAACGCGGGAAAAATCGCGTGACTAAAGGTCGCATTACTAAACCTAAACATGTCTGGCAATCTTGGGGACGTGTATCACGAGCCCGCTGACCCTGCGTCTTACGGAACGGCTTGGAAACTCTGGGATGCTACGGGAGAGAAAAAAGAGAAAATTACAGAGTATCTACAGGGTGAGGACGCTTACACCCTTCACAAACCTGCTAGACGCCACTTTCCTCGTAACGTGACTTATGCAGATAATATTGATGAGAGTTGGCAGACAGATTTAAGTGACTTTCAGTCTCTTAAAAAAGATAATGATGGCTTTAGCTATATTTTGTGTGTCATAGATGTTTTCTCAAAATTTGCTTGGGCTGTCCCCCTGAAAGATAAATCTGCTCCTTCTATCATTAAGGGGTTTCAGACAATTTTCAAAACGACAGATCGGCGACCTACACGCCTGTTTTCAGACAAAGGAAAAGAATACATTAACAAAACATTTCAAAAATTTTTGAAAGAGAATAACATAACCTATATTCACACCCATAATTCTGACATTGAATGTTCGATTGTGGAGAGGTGGCAGCGCACCATTAAATCAAAATTGTTTAAAAGATTCACCTACACTGAAAAATACTGTTGAGATGTGCCCGGTGCTCCGGGCCCGCCCCCTGCACCCCGCGGGCTGCCCCACTGTTGGCCCGGTCTTAGCGACCGGTTAGCAACGCCCGCGCTCTGCACAGCCAGTCGGCAATAAACCCTTGACCCGACCAGACGTGCTTCCTTCCCTGTCCCTACCCTTGTCCTGAACAATTGGTGTCAGAAGTGGGATAGAGGAAATCCTACCGCCCCAGAAGTACTGCACGCGCTATGATGCCCGGTGGTTCCGGCTCCGGCTCCCGCCGAGGTTCAGCCTCCGGTGGCGCTCCGGGCTTCACCCTGGAGGACATCTTCCATCGCTGGAGCGAGGCCTCGACGGCGATCCAGGAGCAGACGACGGACGTCCTCCGCCAGCTTGCCACTCAGTCCCGCACCCCAGCAGCGCCGCGACCCGCCCCCATCCACGACCTCAGGTTTGACGGCTCCGTGCCTTGGCCCGTCTTTGATGCACAATTTCAAGACGCTGCCAACGAGTTCGCCTGGACGGACGCGGAGAGGGGGCGCCGGCTCCTCCGTGCTCTCCACGGCCCCGCCGCGGCGCTGCTCCAAACTCTGCCGCCCGCGCACTACTCCAACTACGCCATGCTCCACGCCCGGCTGCGGGAGAGGTACGCTCCGGCCGACCGCGCCCGCGTCGCCGAGGCGTCGTTCGAGCACCGCCGTCAGAAGCCGGGCGAGAGCATCCGGGACTACGCGGACGCTGTCCTGGCCCTGGTGCGGGAGGCCTACCCTACCTGGGCAGAGGAGCCCCTCCAGATAACGGCGCGCCGGGCGTTCATCGCCGGCCTCGCCGACCCGGAGGTGCGCCGGGACATCCGGAAGCGGGACCCGGACACGTTTGCAGAGACCGTCTCCGCGGCGCTCCGGCTGGAGGCCGTCGACCAGGCGGAGCAGCCTGCCGCCAAGAGACCCAGGGTCTGCCAGGTAGGAGAAGATCCTCCCGCGTCTGCAGCAGGCGCTCAGCTGGACGAGGTGCGCGTGGCCGCCGTCCGCCCGCCGGCCAACGAGGACCGGTCGGTGGTGGCCGAGCTCCGCGAGCTGCTGCGAGAGATGCGCCAGCCTGGCGCGGCCAGCGCGGGCTCCTCACGTGACCGCCGCGACGAGCGCCGCGACGAGCGCCGCGACGAGCGCCAGGGAGGGCGCCAGGACGACCGCCGCGGAGACCGGCGGGATGACCGGCGGGGAGGCCGCCCTCGCTGCTTCGGCTGCAACGGCCTTGGCCACTTCCGCCGTGACTGCCCCAACGCGCCACGTCGAGACGACCGGGATCGGTCCGGCAACCGGGACCAGGACGCCCGCCGTCGTCGGTCGGGAAACGACAAGTAGCCGCGTCGACGGGCGCGACATCGGCTACTGTCGCCTCCACCGCCCGAGCAGTCCCCCGGCCCGGCCCCGAGGCGCCCGGCCCCGAGGCGCCCCTCCGTGTCACCTGGTTCGCCGATGGGCTCCTGGACGCCCGGAAGTGCCGCTTCCTGCTGGACACCGGCTCCGAGTTCACGGTAGTACGTCACGGCCTCTTGCCCCCCTTGTCCACCCCCACCATGCAGGCGCAGGGTGCGTTCGAGAACGCCGCGTCCACCGTTCTCCGCGGCCCCCGCCCTGTGACGGCTGTCCTCGACGGCAACGAGCTGTCCATTGCCTGCTTCGAGGGCCCCATTCACGAGGAGTGCCTCCTCGGGGGAGACTTCGTGGCTGCGCACGTGACCGCCGTAGATGTCCAGGGGGACCGCCTACTGCTGCGCAACGGCGGCGTCGTGCCGCTGACGCGAGTCTCTACGCCGGCCGCTGCCATCTCGGCGGTGCTGGAGGTGCACTGTGACCACAGCACGGTGGTGGCACCCCACTCCAGCGCCATCGTCAGCGTGTCGGTGAGTGGGCGAGACTTTTTCGGCATGCCTGCCGACGGCCACCCGTGCGCGCTCCCCGTGGCTCCAGAACTGGCCATTCTCGGGCCTCGGGGGGAAGCCGCTCTGGTTGGTGGTGGTGGGGGCGCTGGACAGAGGGACGCCCCGTGTGGACCCGTGGGCGCACTGAGGGACGCCCCGTGTGGACCCGTGGGCGCACCGGGGGACGCCGCGTGTGGACCCGTGGGCACACCGAGGGAGGCCGCGTGTGGACCCGTGGGCACATCGGGGGAGCACGCGTGTGGACCCGCGGTGGCGAGTGGGAGCCGGTCTGGAGCCCCCGTGCGTGTTCTCCGCACGCGGTGCGCGTCGCTCCCCGCTGATCTGCCCCCAGGTCTAGCAGTCACCAGCACGCTGCTCGCTGACGCGGATGGCCGCGCCCTGGTGGTGACGGTGCGCAACGACGCGGACCGGCCGCTGACACTGCGCCGCGGCGCGCACATCGGCAGCCTCCGTGTGTCCGCCCTGCTCCCGGCCTACGTTGGCGCAACAATGGCCGAGGACGCCGCCGCGGGCGTAGTGCTTCCCGCGCCGCTGCAAGCCCTCCAGGATGCCTGCTCAGCTGATCTTTCGGAACACGAGGTAGTGCAAGTTCGACAACTACTTCTTGAGTTCCAGGACGTGTTTTCGTGTGGCGGCGAAATTGGCCATTGCACGATTGTCGAGCACGACATTGACACCGGGGAGTCGTCACCCATCAAGCAGGCGCCGAGGCGGCTCGGCTTTCACCAGCAACAGACGGCGGACAACTGCATCAAGGACATGATGGAGCAGGACGTCATCGAGCACTCGGACTCGCCGTGGGCCTCGCCGATCGTCATCCTGATCAAGAAGGACGGCAAGCCCCGGTTCGCCGTAGATTTTCGCCGTCTGAATGAGGTGACGCGTAAGGACGCCTACCCGTTGCCACGGATAGACGACACGCTCGACTCCCTCCAGGGCGCCAAGTGGTTCTCATCGCTAGACTTGAGATGGGGCTACTGGAACATTCCACTGGCGCCGCGTGCCCGACCTAAAACGGCTTTCTGTGTCCCGGGTCATGGTCTGTACCAATTCAAGCGGATGCCGTTTGGGTTGTGCAATGCGCCCGCCACGTTCCAGAGGCTGATGGACCGGCTGATGCCGCGGCACCTGTCCCGGGTGTACCTGGACGACATCGTCATCCCAGGAGCCACCTTCAGCGAAGCGTGCTCCGGGCTGCGAGAGGTGCTCACCCGCGTGCGCGCGGCCAACTTCTTGTTGAATCCGCAGAAGTGCCGCCTGTTCAGCCGTAGCCTGGAGTACCTCGGCCACGTCATTGACGGCAACGGGGTGTCGTCGGCTCCGGACAAGATTAGCAAAGTACGGGACTGGCCGCAGCCGCAGGACAAGACGCAGCTCCGCAGCTTTGTCTGTCTCGCCCAGTACTATTCCCGGTTTGTGCCGAACTTCGCCGGCGTTGCTGCTCCACTTCATGCGCTGCTCTCGCAGGACGGTCCGTTCACCTGGACAGCCGAGGCGCAGACGGCGTTCGACCAGCTGCGGACCGCGCTCACCCAGGCCCCCGTCCTGGCCTATCCGGACCCTCACGGCGGCTCGTTCGTGTTGGACTGTGACGCGTCAAACTTCGCCGTCGGCTGTGTTTTGTCGCAGGTCCAAGGGGGAGTGGAGCGCGTCATCGCGTACTACAGCCACACCCTGTCACGGCCGCAGCGCAACTACTGCGTGACCCGTCGCGAGCTACTCGCCGTAGTCCTCGGCGTGCGCCGCTTCCACCATTATCTGGTTGGCCGCCCGTTCCTGGTGCGGTCCGACCATGCGGCGCTGCAGTGGTTGCGCTCCCTGCGTGACACGGCCGACGGGCAGCTGGCCCGCTGGCTGGAAACCTTAGCGGCCTACGACTTCACCATCGAGCACCGGCGTGGCCGGGATCACGGCAACGCGGATGCGCTGTCCCGCCGCCCCTGTGACACAGACTGCCGGCATTGCTCCCGCCGGGACGCACCCTGCGCGTCGGCCGAGGTCACCGTCGGGCGGATGCGCCTGCTGGACGCCGGTTCACCTACGCCCGGGGACTTCCGAGCGGCCCAGGCTGCCGACCCGGACATCGGCGTCATCTTGCGCGCCGTGGAGGACGGCACGCGGCCCAGCAAGGAGTCGGTCAGTAACGCCAGCGTCACTACGAAGGCCCTGTGGTTGCAGTGGCAGTCGCTGGAGATACGCGACAACCTGCTGTGCCGCCGCTTCGTGGACGACCGGGACCGTGTGACGCACCAGCTCGTCCTGCCGCGGGTCTACATTCCCGCCGTGCTCCGCACCCTGCACGACGCCCCTGGCACCGGTGGCCACCTTGGTCACAACAAGACCATCGCCAAGGTGCGGGCCCACTACTACTGGCCGGGCCTCTGCCAGGAGGTCAAGCTGTGGTGCCTGTCCTGCGCCGTCTGCCGTACCAAGAAGGGACCGCCGCGCCGCACCCGAGCACCGCTCACACTCCATAACGTGGGCGTGCCGTGGGAGCGGGTTGGTGTCGACCTGGCCGGCCCTTTTCCCCGCACGGCGAGGGGAAACAGGTATCTCCTTGTGGCTGTGGATTATTTCAGCAAGTGGCCCGAGGCGATCCCGATCCCCAGCGCCCATTCGGAAGTCGTCGCCCGAGCCCTCGTCGACAACATCTTCACGAGGTTCGGCAGCCCGTTGGAAATCCACAGCGACCAGGGCCGGTCCTTCGAGTCAGCGGTGTTCCGGACTGTCTCGGAGCTGCTCGGCACGAGGAAGACCCGGACGACACCAGGGCGGCCGCAGTCCGACGGCGCGGTCGAGAGGCTAATTCGCACGGTGGTGACGCAGCTCGGCATCCTCACCGACGCTAACCAGTCCGACTGGGACTTGCAGGTCCCGCTAGTGCTGCTGTCGCTGCGCGTGGCGAGGCACTCCACGACCGGGGTGTCACCGGCCATGATGCTGTTCGGCCGAGAGCTGCGACTGCCGCCGACCCTGTCCCAGGGCCTGCATCCGGACACTCCGGACATTTCAACTGCCCGGGAGTACCCGGCCTGGCTGCGAGACCGTCTGCACGGCCTCCACCATGAGGTCCGCGAGCGCGCCTGGCAGGCCGCGCTTGCATCCAAGGAGCGGTACGACGTGCGCGCCAGGCGCCCTGCGTTCGCCGTCGGGGACCTCGTGTGGCTCTACGACCCCAAGCGTCGTAGGGGCCGCAACCCCAAGCTGCAGTGCTGGTGGTCCGGGCCGCACCGGATCACCGCCATGATCAACGACGTCGTGGCGCGGCTGGTGGACCCTGCACGACCCCGCTCCCGACCCCGCACCGTCCACGTCGACCGGCTGGCACCGGCGGCTCCCCGCCAGACATGAACCAGACTCTTTTGGGGAGGGGGGATAATGTTGAGATGTGCCCGGTGCTCCGGGCCCGCCCCCTGCACCCCGCGGGCTGCCCCACTGTTGGCCCGGTCTTAGCGACCGGTTAGCAACGCCCGCGCTCTGCACAGCCAGTCGGCAATAAACCCTTGACCCGACCAGACGTGCTTCCTTCCCTGTCCCTACCCTTGTCCTGAACAATACAGATATGTAGATGGACTGTTGGATGATATTGTGGATGCATACAATCACACATTTCACCGCTCTATTAAAATGCGTCCTGTAGACGTGACACCCGATAGGGTACTGGAGGTATATAATAACCTGTACCACGATATGAACAACAGTACAAAAAAGCCAAAGTATAAAGTGGGTGATTATGTCCGAATCAGTAGAGAAAAACAAGTCTTTGAAAAAGGGTACACCTGGAACTGGAGCGAGGAGATATTTAAAATCATTCAGGTCATTCCTCATGCGGTGCCGGTGTACCGGCTGGAAGATCTCGATAAGGATCCAATTGAGGGCACGTTTTATGAAATGGAGCTTCAGAAGGTCACCAAGCATGAGGCGTTCAAAATCGCATAGATAGTGCGTTCTAAAGGATCAAAGGGCAAACGACAACATCTCGTCCACTGGAGAGGTTATCCGAAAAAGAGTCGCTCTTGGATCTTCGATAAAGATCTTGTCTAGAATGGATTTTTACATGTTTTTACCAAGTAACGCCAGTCCGGAGGTTTATCCTGACAACACAACCTGTCACTTTAAGACAGAGTTGGCACAGCGTATGGATCTTCATGGCCACTGGCAAGCTGCTCTCATCGAGTTTCATTACCCCAATACGATAGCACCCGTAGTGCAGGGTGATGACGACATCAGTCTTGTAACTGACAATGTTATTGATACCGTGTCTGCACGGCCTGGGTCGTTTAATTCAACATTCGAATTTCTCACAGCTATAGAAAATGCACTCAAAGCCTTAGCAGATGATAGTGGGAAGGAAACAAAGTATTTCGTTCTACTCCCTGATCAGCGCTTACGACTTTTGCCATTTGATGTAGATGAAAAAACTGAGGTCCATTTCTCTCCCCGCCTTGCCCTTCAGCTTGGTCTACCCCATGCTGGCCCGTACCCTGCTAACGAGGAAATATGCGGAGTTCAACCAATAGATATAAGTTTGGGAGTTCCCTCACAAATGTTTATTTACATGGATGTACTGGAAGAACAGATCGTTGGTCATACACGCGCACCGCTGCTCCGCACGGTCCCCGTGGACACCAAGGCACAGTACGCCCTGGTCAGAGTGTCACAAAGCTGATATCAAAATCAGCTTTCTGATATCTGGAAATTTACTTACATCATTAACGTGACTTTGATATCGGTATAATGATTTTGATAATAGTTGAGTGATATTAGTTGCTTATCTGATGTCCGATTGCTGATATACTTTTTGTCAATGCTGACATTAGGATGTCACATCAAGCACACAGATATCAGTTCGGTGATAGAGAGCCTCACTTGGCTGACATCAAAGTCACTTAAGAATTAGAAAAGATCACGCTCCTGACATATTTGTCACTTTACTGATTTGAGTTAGGTGATATCACAATAAGCACATTCAAATTCAGCACGCTGCAAAATCCGCGGTTTTAGAGATTTTTTGCTCAAATTTGGTTTATGGCATCCACGCCCAACTTTAGTAGGGCCATTTCAATATTTTTGAAATCCAAGACTTTTTTCATGCCAATTTGAAAACGGCTAAAGCCAGTGGCGCCCACAATTTTTCCATGTACCGATGCAAAGCCCTCGTTGTACCGACCTTTTTCGGCCAAAATGTACCTTTTTTACAGCACCCCCCCCCCTCTTTTTCCCCCTATCACTTTACCTTATTGACCCTAGTGACCCATAATTTTTATAATAGCGTGTATTTTCGGATCTGAATCTGAAGTAACTGCGCAGTAACAAGTTCGATGTTTTTTATCGATTTAGAGGGAAACGGCAAGAAACAGTAGAATTAAAATAAAATTTATATAAAGACAAGTACAAATTACAAATGTCTCAAAATTAAAATGCATTTATCACTCCAGGTCCAGTACAGGGTATAGTTCCAATTCACAATCACAACTGTCACAACTAACTAAATTTAAATCCCCCAAAATAACCAAAAATGGCCCTACTTCACTAAATATCTCAAGTTCCTCGCCAGATAAAATTCTGGCCGTCTCATATTCGGATTCCTCTCAATAAACTGCACCAGAAACATCACTAGGATTTTGCCCCTATTTAGTTTAAGTGTGCTAAAAATTAAAAAAAAAAAAAAAAACAAAATGACTAGAAATGGCCTTATTTCGCTAAATATCTCAAGTTCCTAACCAGGCCATTTTTGGTTATTTTGGGAGATTAAAATTTTTAGCACACACTTAAGCACAAGAGGGGCGAAATCCCAGTGATATTTCTGGCACAGTCTTTTTCGATAAATCAGAATAAGAGACGGGCAGAATTTTATCTGGTGGGGAACTTGAGATATTTAGCAAAATAGGGACATTTTTATTTATTTTGATGGATTTAAATTTTTAGGAGACAGTTAAACTCAAAAGGGGCAAAATCCCAAAGATATTTCTGGTGCAGTTTTTTGCAAGGAATCCGAATTTGAGATGGCCAGAATTTTATCTGGTGAGGAACTTGAGATATTTAGCGAAATATGACAATTTTTAGGTATTTTGGTGGACTTTAATTTTTAGCACACCCTTTAACTCAAAAGAGGCGAAATCCCAGTGATGTTTCTGGCACAGTTTTATGCAAGGAATGCGAATATGAGATGGCTAGAATTATATCTGGTGAGGAACTTGAGATATTTAGCGAAATAATAGGGCCATTTTTGGTTATTTTGGGGGATTTTAATTTTTAGCACACAATTAAACTCAAAAGGGGCAAAATCCCAGTGATGTTTCTGGCACAGTTATTTGCGAGGAATCCGAATATGAGACGGCCAGAATTTTATCTGGTGAGGAACTTGAGATATTTAGCGAAATAGTGCCATTTTCAGTTATTTTAGGGGAATTAAAATTTTTGGCACACACTTTAACTCAAAAAGGAAAAATCCCAGTGTTGTTTCTGGCAGTTGTTTTTTGCAAGGAATCCGAATATGAGACGGCCAGAATTTTATCTGGTGAGGAACTTGAGATATTTAGCGAAATAGGGCCATTTTTGGTTATTTTGGGGGATTTTAATTTTTAGCACACCCTTTAACTCAAAAGGGGCAAAATCCCAGGTATGCTTCTGGTGCAGATTTTTGCTAGGAATCCGAATATGAGGCCGCCAGAATTTTATCTGGTAAGGAACTTCGGATTTTCCGTGAAATGGGGCCATTTACCTGTAATTTGACCTTTTTTTTGACGTTTTTGGCCCTTACACTGTAAAAAAAGGTTGTTGGATAACGAACAATTTTCTTACAATAGCATTGTGCCACAACGATGGGTGTTGTTACCTAGCATAACGACAAATACATCGTAATGACTCCCAACGAACAAAAGTTATAATGTAACAAAAATATCGTACTTCAACAAAGAAAATATTCAACAAATTTTCTCGTTGACTAACGGCAATAATGGTTCAGAAACAATCCAAGTCGCGTCATAAAGCAATTAAAAAAAAAGTTTACTTACATTATAAAATATTGACACAATCTATTATTACTGTAATAAAAATACCAAATACCCACATTTCAGTATGGTTCCGCACTAAGAGATCTGAATAAAAATAACCTTTTCAATTGTCGGCCAAAAACATGTGACAGCACAACATCAGGTATTAATTACGAGGGAGAAAGAAATCACAAAATTAATGTTGTGCTCAATGTAAAAGTAATCTCTACACTTATGCAATACACTTATTTTCTACTTCCAAATTACAGATGACAGTGGATTATTAGCCATCTCAAATAGGGTATCAGAACACTTTCCATTAAAGGAAATACATGGCACCAGGTCCACAAAGAAGACCTCAGACAACAGTCAACAGTGCTCTGCTTCAGCTAATGAATTTAGCAATGTAAAAGAGATTGAAAGCGATGGACCTGTGGGGCCACCAGCCACCACACATCACACCAATAACATAACCCTACCCACTCTGTGATGCCAAAAATGATACCACTTACTTGAATTCTCTCGATTGTGACAGTTTGAGGGAATGCTTTGAACTGGGAAAGCGGTCCAGAAACATTCCTGCCGATGAATTGTCCATTCGGTAAACACAAATCTTGCTGCATCATGAAAAAAGTTTTCGAAACGGGCCTTTCCTTTGGCTTTGGCCTACTAAGCGCCTCAACTAGTCCGTCTGCTACATAACTCAGCTCGTTGTTATGATGTTATGATTCGTAATTTTAAATCTCGCCTATTTCCAGCTCTCACTGCAAATAGTGAAAACAAAATCAAGGTAATATAATACAAGGCTGTCGCCCCTAGCAGAAGACAGACAATTTTGTTTTGGGAGCGGTTTCGTGCTGGTTTATTGCGTGTGGTGTGCACTCATAACAGTAAATGGCTGGATGACACGAAAGTTTATGACAGACCCTTAAAATATTCACTTTCTTAGCGTTGACAGTTTCCCAAAGTGTGACCCGAGTCCATCTCTTCAACTAGTGAGTTTTAGTCATTGAAATCTGAAAGCCTGCTTGTCTGCATGGGATGACACCTTGCATTCGCTCATCTCTTCACTGAAATATCAATCATTTACCTACTAAGCATAACTCTTTCAAATTCACCTTGTTCGCTTACACAAACTAATTTTCGTTTTGGAATGAGAAAGGTTATGTCCCTCAAGGGATTTCACGCTGTTATTTGAATTGATGTGTGGGCTCTTTGTCTAGTCTAACCTCGCCCATCTAGTAATTCAACTTTTCCAATACTACTTGACTATGACCTTACACTCTGCATATATCTGCAACCCTTTTTATTTTCTATAATTTCTTTTAAATTTTAAGTACACTGAATTGTGTCATTTCTTATAAATGCTGTGCTTTGCTTGACTGCAGAAGCTTGTGACTCTAAGAAAGCAGCTTCAACTCTTAAATGATTTTTTTCTCTTCTCTGTTTTAGGTATTGTTGGAGGTAGTTCATCCACCTGTGTGAATATCATTTCGTGTTTGTGGTGGTAGTGCTCGTTTTGGACAGCCACTCAGAGGCTTTGGAAGCGAGCAAACACGCATCACATCAAAAAGGTAATGGATTGTTCTGTATTTGTATAAAAGGCTTCCTCTCTTCCATTTTAATCTGAGCTTTGAGAGCCTAACCACTGTATTGTGTAAAAATTTAAATTAAAAAGAAGAAAAATAATAATCTTGCAATTGCCAATATTATCTGAAGGATTTTAATCCATTTTTGTCTGCATTATTCCAGGAAACCCTGCAGACATTCTGGCAACTGGCTGTGACAAGCGGACTCCTCATGACTGCAGTTCTCTCCAATCCATTTATCATCACATTACAACCATCACATCCATCTGCTGCAGGTCTGTGGTGAGAAATAACTTTAAATACTTCTGACTTTCAATTTTTAAAACATTTCTTTCCAAAATATAAACAAATTTTGTTTCTTCTGCTCAGGCGTGCAAGACAATCAAGTTACTGCCTTTTATGTGTGGGGATAATCGGGATTTCCTCCTTGTTACAATACCTATATCCAAAAACATTGTTACAGTTTACAGGTATGTTGAGAGTGACTATTCCGTAACCCTAACTTAAACTTTCAATCAAGCTCATAGAGCGTTTTACATTGAAGCCGCATATTATGAACTTCCCGGCTGTCTCGAGAGGAGATCTCCTGCCCAGGTGCAGCCGTCCTTTTTAGCCCGCCCTTCTGCTTTGAAAAAGCATAAAAGCGGGCTTATGCAAACGACCTCGTGTCTGTCTGTGTGTCTGTGTGTCTGTCTGTCTGTTCCACTAGAAGGAGATGAGCTAGAGACTTGAAATTTTTAGGGTGTCTACAGTTTTACTCCTAGACAACGAAACGCCTACGGCAAATCCTGCCAACCCTCATTAAGGCACTGAAAAAAATTATAAAAGTTTTCACGGAATTTATAATTCAACTTTTTCCAACCCCGTCGACCCGTACCTCTCCGGAAGCGTCTTTTCGCGTCTAGTTCAATGGTGCACACCGTTTTACGAAAAAATGGACCCAGCTCGCGACAACACTGTAAAAAGCACCCGTAATTGGTCCAGTTTTCAACTTTTCTCAACTCCATCGAGCTGCACCTTCCCGGAAGCGTCTTTTCGCGTCCAGTTCGATGGCGCCCACCGTTTTTCGATAAAAAGGACCCAACTCGCGACTACACTGTAAAAAGCACCCAAAATTGACCCACTTTTTAACTTTTACGAACCCCATCGACCCGCACCTCTCTAGAACCGTCTTTTCGAGCGCAATTCAGTGGTGCCAACCGTTTTTCAATGTCCAGTGTTGCCAATCGTCAAAACTCAAACATTTCGATTATTTTCGACATTTCTCGATATTTTCCGATATTTTCGACATTTTTCGTTGTTTTTCGATATTTTTTGATATAATTCGACATTTTCGATATTTTTCGACATTTTCGATAATTTTCGATATTTTTCGATAATTTTCGATAATTTTTGATATTTCTTGACATTTTTGATAATTTTCGATGTTTTTTGATATTTTGCGACATTTTTGACATATTCCGACATATTTCGATATTTGTAAACATTTTTGACAATTTTTGATATTCTTCGACATTTTTCGACATTATCCCGCATTTTTCGATGTTTTTCGACATTATCCATATTTTTCGATAGATCTCAACATTTTTGAGATATTTCGAGATTTTGCGACATTTTTTACGAATTTCTACATATTTCGACAATTTTCGACATATCTCGACAATTTTTGAAATTTTCGACACCCCTCGACGCCTATACCATTAAAATTGGTTCGACGAGCGTAATTCAGTGTTGCCAACTGCTGCCAAATAAAGTCCGAGTTCGGCCGTTCCATCTGAGGCCGAACTCACGTATTTCGACATTTTTTCGAGATTTCCGACTCCCCTTTTTTGCCGAGTAACTGACCGTTTAGTCACTATCGGCACGTTTTCAAAGCAGAAGGGAGGGCTGTAGTTTCGGTGGTTCACCGTTACAAACTGCCTCTTTCCGAAGAGAATGCCTTTACGGGCCGCAGGCCCGATCATTTACAAGCTAAGAGGACGTTCTTTGTGACTTAGGGGTCGGGCCGAAGGCCCGACCGAACGCCGCCGGCAGGCCAAGCAGGCACGCCCCCTGCCGAACGGAGTTGCCTGCGTAGCAAAGCGGAGCTGGCAACGACGTTTGGCGGAAGGGCGGGCCTGCTTGTTGTTGGAAGGAAAAGAATCCCTGCTTTACTTTAAATAGTTAATTCAATAATGTACAATTTCTGAGTCTACCACAAGCAATGTAAGGGTGTCAGAAAGGTCTACACTAATGAATCATTTTTGCAGGGAGAGGGTTGAATTTTCTTTTGTAGGGTATTTAACCTTCATTAACTATTTTTTAGCCCGCCCTTCTGCTTTGAAAAAGCTTCAGAGCGGGCTTATGCAATCGATCTGGTGTCTGTCTGTCTGTCTGTTTGTCTGTCTGTCTGTCTGTTCCACTCGAAGGAGTTGAGCTAGAGAGTTGAAATTTTTAGGGTATCTTAAGGGTCACTCCTGGACACCGAAACGCCTGGTGCAAATCCTGCCAACCCTCATTAAGGCACTGAAAAAAATTATTAAAGTTTTCACGGAATAAACAAAAAAATTTTTTTTCAACTTTTTCCAACCCCGTCGACCCGTACCTCGCCGGAAGCGTCTTTTCGCGTCTAGTTCAATGGTGCACACCCTTTTACGAAAAAATGGACCCAGCTCGCGACTACACTGTAAAAAGCACCCGTAATTGGTCCAGTTTTCAACTTTTCTCAACCCCGTCGACCCGTACCTCCCCGGAAGCGTCTTTTCGCGTCCAGTTCAATGGCGCCCACCGTTTTTCGATAAAAAGGACCCAACTCGCGACTACACTGTAAAAAGCACCCAAAATTGACCCACTTTTTAACTTTTACGAACCCCATCGACCCGCACCTCTCTAGAACCGTCTTTTCGAGCGCAATTCAGTGGTGCCATCCGTTTTTCAATTTTCAGTGTTGCCAATCGTCAAAACTCAAACATTTCGATTATTTTCGACATTTCTCGATATTTTCCGATGTTTTTCGATATTTTCGACATTTTTCGTTGTTTTTCGATATTGTTCGACATTTGCGATATTTTTCGACATTTTCGATAGTTTTCGATATTTTTCGATAATTTTCGATAATTTTCGATAATTTTTGACATTTTTGATAATTTTCGATGTTTTTTGACATTTTTCGACATTGTTGACATATTCCGACATATTTTGATATTTGTAAACATTTTTGACAATTTTTGATATTCTTTGACATTTTTCGACATTATCCCTCATTTTTCGATATTTTTCGATGTTTTTCGACATTTTCCATATTTTTCGATATACCTCAACATTTTTAAGATATTTCGAGATTTTTCGACTTTTTTGACGTATTTCTACATATTTCGAAAATTTTCGACATATTTCGACAGTTTTTGAAATTTTCGACACCCCTCGACGCATATATCGTTAAAATCGTTTCGACGAGCGTAATTCAGTGTTGCCAACTGCTGCCAAATAAAGTCCGAGTTCGACCGTTCCATCTGAGGCCGAACTCACGTATTTCGACATTTTTCGAGATTTCTGACTCCCCTTTTTTGCCGAATACCTGACCGTTTAGTCACTATCGGCACGTTTTCAAAGCAGAAGGAAGGGCTGTAGTTTCGGTTGTTCACCGTTACAAACTGCCTCTTTCCGAAGAGAATGCCTTTACGGGCCGCAGGCCCGATCATTTACAAGCTAAGAGGACGTTCTGTGTGACTTAGGGATCGGGCCGAAGGCCCGACCGAACGCCGCCGGCAGGCCAACCAGGTACGCCCCCTGCCGAACGGAGTTGCCAGCGTAGCAAAGCGGAGCTGGCAACGACGTTTGGCGGAAGGGCGGGCCTGCTTGTTAAGCCTCAGAGAAAAAAGTGTACTTTTAGCAACTGTCATATGAGTTCAAAACAACTCTGTCAAAGACTTCCTTTTTCATTATTTAATGACAAATGTTATTGAGAGGTTATTGAACAATTAAAGACAACAAAATTTTTTAAAAGATGTGTTACTCTCTATCCCCTGTTTCTTCCTCAATAATTTAGACAGCCCATTAACATGGTCAAGCTGAGCTCTAAATTAAGTTCATACAGTTGGAGAATGGGAAGGCTTGGTGAGGGTCTGTCATAGTGCTGAATGAAATATGGACCTCCCTCTCGCTTCAGTTAACTCAACTCTTCGATGAGCCTGAATACAATGGGAAGCAAGGGGTCTCAGTAAAATGGAGTGCAAAAAAGAGGTAGTATTAATGGTCAGTTTAATTTTGTACAAGGAATCACATAGTGAGCTATAAAGAGGTGATGACTACACTCACACTTATAACAAATAAAAGTATTTGGAACTGTTGATACCTTTTCTATGCCTAGAGGGACATAAAATATTAATGGTTTGTTTAATTCAGTACAAGGAATAACATAGTGAGCTAAGAAAAGGTGATGACTACACTCACGCTTTAAACAAATAAAAGTATTTTGATTTCTTGATACCTTTTCTGTGCCTAGAGGGCCATTAAAAAGAGAAAAAAAAGGTACAAGGATAACAGTGATAACAAGAAAATAAAGGTGTTAGACTTTTCCATAAAGTGTAACAAAAACGTCAACAATAAAAACAAAACCTAATTAACAAGACTGATATTATCAGGATTATATTAATCATTTTCATCTAAACTATCCTTGAAAGCAGCAAAGTTGTTATGGAGCTTGGCTGCTTTGGTGTTAGCCCTTGACTGCAATAAGCTTGAAGAACATTTAGTTCCTCTTTCTGGAGCAATGTTTGCTATGGCCCTGCAAATAAAAAAATACTATAAACTCTGTAGATCGCAGTAAGACAAACTCTTATGATAAACCAGTAAAACACAACTCACTTTTGCACATATGATAGTGTGCATGCCACGCTGTTGGGGTACCTAATACCAAGCATGAAATAAGAGGAAAACAACATGCCAAATCCTTCTCTTAAGGACTCACATGATGCAACCATTACACCATCAATTGATAAGTATGCTCTTGAAACATTAAACAAACTTGGACCTGCAATAAAAATTCGCCATTAACTGCAGCAGTAATATTTATCTTGAGTGCTATTTCTTACTTTTATAATGGTGGAGTTTAAGCTTAGAAAACACGAGGTAATTTGGAAAAGCTATTTTTCTTACCAGCAATAACCAGATGAGGCGTCTTGTCTGCTGGCAAAATATTGAGGTCGACTTCATCGATGTCTGTGGTGTCCTGGAATAATGTACATTTTAAGGTATAGGTACCTTCAAATGAAATATGGAAAGGGGAAATCAAGAAACAAGGAATGAAGATATTATAAAAGTAACAAACCTCAACAAATGAAACAAGAGCAGCTTCATCTTCACTGAAATATTCAGTCAGCATTTTGATGAGTGCAGCTAGATAGGCATCCATGTTACCTCTGGTTTCGGATCTTATCATTTTTCTCCTTGTTGCGGCCTGTGTTTCGCCTTTGGATGCCAAGTATTCCACTAGGAATTTTCCATCTTCTGCCAAAAAGGTGTCCAGTTGAAGAATAAAATCTGATCCTGTCAATAACTTCAAATGGTAGTTCATTCCAGCTGCTTTAAACAAACATGGCCATTCAGTTTTAAGTTCAACCACTGTCATTGCTCTATTATCAGCTGCCTGCTTATCACCACTTTGCTCATTTTCCTCATTTTCTGGTTGAGGCCGCCTTCTCCTAGATGATGGTTTGGGTACTGAAACAGGCCCATTTATGTTTTTTCTTTGCAAATAAAAGGTAATTTCCATTTCAACTTTAATTCTCCGCCAATCCCAATGACGTCTGCCGTGGTCAAACAGAGATTTCAAGTTGTCCCTTCTTCTGACAAGTGACTGCTCCGTTTCACCCTCAGGACAAGCAGGGTTAAATTGAAGGCAACCATACGATGCTGGTGCTGATGTAGTCTGATCTCGACTTTTGGTAGGTTTACGGTTCAGGTTGTCAAATTTCACTTTAAACTGTGATCTCAGACTGTCACTTCCATGCCTAGAGACTGCCAGTGTATCTTTAAAAGACTCCGGGTACAGCTGCACTAAATTGTCTGCTACAGAATCGAAGTCTGATCGAACCAAATTTGGCACTTTCTCTTTTAAATGATCTACTATCCTATCAACCATACACTGTCTATCTCTTACAGAAGGCCTCTTCTTCAAATCTATCGCCTGTCTCACACCAGCAGGGATAAAAGGACTGTTTTTATCAAACAAAGGCATAGTGAATCGAGCAGTGGGCGTTTCTGAGTTTCTTTCAGAGAGAGGTTCTCTCGATCTTGATGTTGATGGCACACTGTCGTTTTTCTTGCCTATTAGAGAAATGAAAAGAACATTGAAGTCTTGACACAGTCACAAATTTAAACCAATAATTATCATTAACTTTAATATCATATTGGGCCTGCCATTCCTCATACAGATCAGATGCATCAACTGTGTCACAGATGGTCTTGAGACTCGCGATTGTGATGTGGCGAAGATCAGATACTTTTTTGACACCCTCGCGAATGACGAAATCCACAATTATCTGAGCGTCATCGGCATTTTTATGCGGCAGAATTTTAATGACATTGGCAATCAGAGTTCCTTGGAAGGATTCCATGGTCAGCGTTTCAACTACCTGTTAAAGTTAACAATAAATCAGAGTGAAAAACGTCGCCTTAGAGAGCACTAACTCATTTAATACCAGCGACTGATTATCACAGGTGCAAAATTAAATGGTTTCCATATTTGCGACAAACTATAAAGGTTCCAAAATTTGGTGTAATAGTAAAACATAACCCAAGTTACTTTCGGGGAGATCTACAATCGAGCTAGTAGCAGATAAGCTGATGAAACTTACGTCCAAACAATAATTAATCCGACATGAGGACCCAGTTAAGACCACCCAATTCCATTCCAATGACAGAAATAACAAAATGGCAATAATTTTTTTCGTTTAACAATTTCAGAACTGGTCAGCTCGCCTCAACTTGTCATAACTTACTGCGCGATTACGTCACTGGTGACGTCATGACATGCCTGACCAGCTAAGAAAAGAAAAAAAGTTATAAGTATAGAGTGGGCTGGAACGTAATAAGACAGTAGTAGAAATTTCCTAAGTTTTTTATTTGAAAAAAAAAAAAACAATATTATACATTTATAAAGGCATTGTTGCAAGAAATTTTCTGTTATATACGATTTTATTTTCTGTTATGTTGTCACTTCTGAAACATTGCCCTCATAGTACAGACTGCATTTTTTACTTCTGACAAATATTCACTAAACTGTGATATAGAATACAAAAACTTGCAGCAAATGAATTAAGATTCTTTAGAAAAATTTTTAAGTTTATTTTGTGAAAATATTTTTTTCAACTTTTCTTGTAATTGAGAGTGGTCATTCCCTACTTCCGTTTCTGCCTTCTTCTTTTCTTTTTCTTCTACTTCTTCTGACTTCTCCATCCCCCCTCCCCCCATTCTCTCCCCGCCGTCATGGTTCTGTTGATGGTTTTCTGTTGTCATTTTTCCTTTATGGAGCAGATTTCGAAAACGACATTAACATTTAACTATTAGCAAGAAAACAGTAGCAAGTTCGTCTCACGAAAGTGTGTGTTCGATCATAAACTTCGCTTGTTCACGCCTGACGGTTCATAGACTAATTTAACCTGTTTAACCTCTTCGTTGTAGAAGTTGTTCAAAGACGCTCTGTAAAAGACAATAAGACAATGGGTGTCTCTCTAGAGCAGTGGCGAATCCGTATTGAGTGTTTCGGATCAAAATTATGCTCTCCCCCGACTGCAGCCACTAGCTCTGCTTGTGGATTAATCCTATTTTTAAGGATGATTGGAATTGGCTGGTAGAAAAAATTCTTAGCTAATGTCTCATTGATTTTATGTGAAGGCTGTTTTAATCATCTCATATCAGTGTCTTAATCTTTGATTTTCTACTTTTCAGTGTTTTGATTGGGTATGGAGTGTCAAATTTCATAAGAATTATAATGACCATGTGTGTCTTTCTGGAGAGATTGTGTGCCCTTATTGATTCCTTTGTGGGAAGAATCTTTTCTTGTTTGAATGCATTAACAAGTCTTTGTATCATAACCAGCTGTAAATCTCCAGAACTGAAAAGAGTTAGACCGAACAGGTAGAGTGGTTGTCTTTGATATCTTACTTGCTGGCTATTTTAATCCTCCCATAATTCAGTGTTTTAATCCTTGGTTTTTTAAATTTTCAGTCGTGGTTTGATGTGGTATGGAATGTTGAACTTCTTAGCAACTTTAATTGTGGCTGTGGTTGTATTTATGTTGCTCGCCATTGGAAATGTTGAGCAAAACCCTGGGCCTTTCCCATGTCGCCTGTGCCCAACTGTCCCTGAAACCATTGCCAGTCATGTTCGACATCAGAATGATCACAGCACCGGTAACAATTTTGAATATTACTGCCCATCACCTGAGTGTGCCTTCATAACCACATCATTCCAATCAGTGAGGAACCATCTTTCCTTATTCCACCGCAAAACAAAGCATCGAGATCCTGCAACTTCTGAGGAAACTATTTATTCTTGCAGTGTTCCACACTGCATAGCTAGTTTTCCAACTTTGTGGGAAATGATTCAGCACTGCTATGAACATCTGAATAATGGCGTCCATATACCATCTTGCCCAGTAGCAGACTGTGAGTTCAAGCTACCCTTCAAGAAAAAAAAACAATTTAAAAGTGCACATGTCTCAAACACATTATGGTTGGTTGGATGAAGGATGCCCTAAGAAAAGAAAGGCATCAAATGTCAACCCTCCCCATCCTCCGTCTGGATGTACCCTCAGCTCAAGAAATATTGAAGATGAAGCCATAAATTTTGAAAGCACTCTTGAATCAGAACAAGTCATTGACCCTCAGTTCATGAATGATAAGTTTATGTTTGACTGTATTGCAAAGTTTTACCTCAAGTTATATGGAGAATTTTATCTGCCTTACAAAGTTATTCAAGAAATAAGTGAGGGGATTGCACTTATTTGTAATGTTACTCATTCAAGAATCAAGACAGTTTTAACTGAAGAATTAAGAAAATGTAATTTGGAAGAAGAGAAAATTAACCTTTTACGCTACAAGCTGATGCGTTCTGACCTACTGTATTCTTCTCACTCTAAAGATATCCCAGGACCAAGTTTCACATCTGATCATCTCCGCAAAAAATATTTTGAAGATAATTTCAATTATAAAAAGCCTACAGAGATAAGTTTGGACAAGAATAGTGAAAGGACAAGTAAGAAGTATCAATATGTACCTGTTGAGCAAACATTGAACATTGTTTGAAGATTCTACAGTTCAGAGAGAACTGGACAAATCTTTTCAAGAACAACCGACCCAGATAAATGGCATTGCTTCTAATTATACTGATGGCGACCAGTTCAAGAATGAGAACCACCCGAAGAAGGAAATTCATCTATTCCTATTTCAAGATGGATTTAATCCGGTCATGAATGTTTTAGGTTCGGCCAAAAACAAATTCAAGAACTTGGGTGTTTATTTTACTATTGGTAATTTGCAGCCCAAGTTGAGGTCAAAGATTACCTCCAAACATTTAATACAGCTAGTTAGAGAATCAGTTCTTAAATCTGTGGGAGCTGCAAAATGTTTTGAACAGTTGAAAAAGGATCTCCAGAAACTTGAAACAAATGGAATTATGTATAAGGGAGAGAATATCAAGATTGTTGTGCAGTACTCACTTGGTGATAACCTTGGTCAACATTACCTTGGAGGGTTTATTGAAAGTTTCTCTGGAACTTTTTTCTGCCGCTTTTGTAATATAAAGAGAAAAGACTTCAAAAAAAATCCTTCTGCAACTAATGCTTTCAGAACCTGGTCAGCATACAACAAATGTGTTTGGAAATCAAAACTCACTGGAAAACACTGCCAAGGTATTAAGCATGATTCCACCTTCAATAATTCACTCAAATATTTCCATGCCACAACTCATCTGCCTCCATGCATTGCTCATGACCTGTTTGAAGGTATTGTTTCGTGGGATTTATCTGGCATAATAGCCACGTTTGTGAAATTAAAGTGGTTCAGTTATGATTTGCTGAACAGAAGAATTCGCAAGTTTCGCTGCCTTGGCAATGATGCTACTAACAAGCCTGCTCTAGTGAATACTAAAGGATCCAAATTAGGTGGCCATGCCGTGCAAAACTGGACTCTGCTTAGGCTCTTACCCTTTATTATTGGGGACAAAATTAAGGACAAAACAAATGACGCATGGCAGTTATATTTACAGATGAAGCAGTTGGTAGAGTTTTTTTGTGCACCTAAGTTTGCTATCACAGATGTACCATTTATACGAGATGTTCTCTTGCCACAGTACTACGAAAGAAGATCCAGGGTTTCTCTTCTTCCTTCAAGAACGTTGCGACCTAAACACCACTTTGTGTCCCACTACCCGGATTTGTTGTTGAAGTACGGGCCTCTGATACATTTATGGACAATGCCATTTGAGCAGAAACACAAGTCTTTCAAACAAATTTGCAGGATGTCAAGAAATTTCAAGAATCTGGAATACACACTGGCCACAAGACATCAACTCAATCTCTGTTACACAGGAACGGGTTCGAGGGGTAAACAACTCTGAATTTGGTGTACAAATTTCGTGAATTTGAATTGAATTTGTCTGAATTGAATTTGAATTCGTTTTGAATTAGCTTTGAATTTTTTGCGAAGTTTTTTGAAATTATTGTGAATTTGTTGTGAATTTACTTGAATTCGTTTTAAATTCGCTTGAATTTGTTTTGATTTCGTTTTGAATTCGCGTGAATTAGTTTTGACTGCGCATGAATTAGTTTAAATTAGTGTGAATTTTGAATTAGTGGTGTACATCAAAATTCGGAGTTAGATACCCCTCGAACGGGTTTACTTTTCCCAGAAGAAACAGGAGAAATTGGCGACGTTTTTCACTCTGATTTATTGTTAACTTTAACAGGTAGTTGAAACGCTGACCATGGAATCCTTCCAAGGAACTCTGATTGCCAATGTCATTAAAATTCTGCCGCATAAAAATGCCGATGACGCTCAGATAATTGTGGATTTCGTCATTCGCGAGGGTGTCAAAAAAGTATCTGATCTTCGCCACATCACAATCGCGAGTCTCAAGACCATCTGTGACACAGTTGATGCATCTGATCTGTATGAGGAATGGCAGGCCCAATATGATATTAAAGTTAATGATAATTATTGGTTTAAATTTGTGACTGTGTCAAGACTAGAGATCTAAAGCGATAGTAAAAAACTGTTTTTTTGAGTAAAAAACTCGGTAAAAAACAGTTTTTTACTTTACGATATTTCGGTTTTTTACTCCAAAAATACCGAAGTGCTGAGTTGAACCCCAATTTTTGGGGTCTTTTTGTGACTTAATTTATCTGAGTTAGAGACTGTGTCCATTTTGACCATTTTGTAATGGCTTTTAAAAGTTTTCATTGTCAAAAGGACATACATTTATATGAGAGTAAGTTCTAGGGGTTGATACCAAACTAAACCAGGTATAAGGATAATGTTTAGCCCCATAGACCCTACTTTGACCTAATGTTTTCTAATAAAAATTGGATTTTTTTTACAAAAAATATCTTAAAAATTTAGTTTGAGCAACTTCCACATCACTAAATCTTTAAATTTTGAGCACAAAATCAAGTACTAACAGCACACAACAACATATCAAAAAATTGTGACTGGTATTTTTAATGTAAGGAAAACGTTCCAGAAAGCGTTACCCAGAAATCATCACAACACACTGCCCCCCCTCCCCCCCTCTCCATCCCCGCGCTCTCGGCAGCGGGAAGTTCAAATGATGACCCAATAGCGCAAAACAGCTATCGAGCTTTTTAGAGCTTTCGAACAAAAACTTTTCGCAACAGAACTCATTAATTTGTCAGAGGAGTAACACCAGATCACGTAAAAAAAAAACAATTGAGAGAAAAAAAATGATTTTCTATTATTTTTAAGACGAAATAGCAAAAAAAAACCGTTTTTTACCGTTTTTTACCGTTTTTTACCCGGTTTTTTACTGGTTTTTTACTTTTGGTCAAAAAAACCGGTTTTTTTAGATCTCTAGTCAAGACTTCAATGTTCTTTTCATTTCTCTAATAGGCAAGAAAAACGACAGTGTGCCATCAACATCAAGATCGAGAGAACCTCTCTCTGAAAGAAACTCAGAAACGCCCACTGCTCGATTCACTATGCCTTTGTTTGATAAAAACAGTCCTTTTATCCCTGCTGGTGTGAGACAGGCGATAGATTTGAAGAAGAGGCCTTCTGTAAGAGATAGACAGTGTATGGTTGATAGGATAGTAGATCATTTAAAAGAGAAAGTGCCAAATTTGGTTCGATCAGACTTCGATTCTGTAGCAGACAATTTAGTGCAGCTGTACCCGGAGTCTTTTAAAGATACACTGGCAGTCTCTAGGCATGGAAGTGACAGTCTGAGATCACAGTTTAAAGTGAAATTTGACAACCTGAACCGTAAACCTACCAAAAGTCGAGATCAGACTACATCAGCACCAGCATCGTATGGTTGCCTTCAATTTAACCCTGCTTGTCCTGAGGGTGAAACGGAGCAGTCACTTGTCAGAAGAAGGGACAACTTGAAATCTCTGTTTGACCACGGCAGACGTCATTGGGATTGGCGGAGAATTAAAGTTGAAATGGAAATTACCTTTTATTTGCAAAGAAAAAAACATAAATGGGCCTGTTTCAGTACCCAAACCATCATCTAGGAGAAGGCGGCCTCAACCAGAAAATGAGGAAAATGAGCAAAGTGGTGATGAGCAGGCAGCTGATAATAGAGCAATGACAGTGGTTGTACTTAAAACTGAATGGCCATGTTTGTTTAAAGCAGCTGGAATGAACTACCATTTGAAGTTATTGACAGGATCAGATTTTATTCTTCAACTGGACACCTTTTTGGCAGAAGATGGAAAATTCCTAGTGGAATACTTGGCATCCAAAGGCGAAACACAGGCCGCAACAAGGAGAAAAATGATAAGATCCGAAACCAGAGGTAACATGGATGCCTATCTAGCTGCACTCATCAAAATGCTGACTGAATATTTCAGTGAAGATGAAGCTGCTCTTGTTTCATTTGTTGAGGTTTGTTACTTTTATAATATCTTCATTCCTTGTTTCTTGATTTCCCCTTTCCATATTTCATTTGAAGGTACCTATACCTTAAAATGTACATTATTCCAGGACACCACAGACATCGATGAAGTCGACCTCAATATTTTGCCAGCAGACAAGACGCCTCATCTGGTTATTGCTGGTAAGAAAAATAGCTTTTCCAAATTACCTCGTGTTTTCTAAGCTTAAACTCCACCATTATAAAAGTAAGAAATAGCACTCAAGATAAATATTACTGCTGCAGTTAATGGCGAATTTTTATTGCAGGTCCAAGTTTGTTTAATGTTTCAAGAGCATACTTATCAATTGATGGTGTAATGGTTGCATCATGTGAGTCCTTAAGAGAAGGATTTGGCATGTTGTTTTCCTCTTATTTCATGCTTGGTATTAGGTACCCCAACAGCGTGGCATGCACACTATCATATGTGCAAAAGTGAGTTGTGTTTTACTGGTTTATCATAAGAGTTTGTCTTACTGCGATCTACAGAGTTTATAGTATTTTTTTATTTGCAGGGCCATAGCAAACATTGCTCCAGAAAGAGGAACTAAATGTTCTTCAAGCTTATTGCAGTCAAGGGCTAACACCAAAGCAGCCAAGCTCCATAACAACTTTGCTGCTTTCAAGGATAGTTTAGATGAAAATGATTAATATAATCCTGATAATATCAGTCTTGTTAATTAGGTTTTGTTTTTATTGTTGACGTTTTTGTTACACTTTATGGAAAAGTCTAACACCTTTATTTTCTTGTTATCACTGTTATCCTTGTACCTTTTTTTTCTCTTTTTAATGGCCCTCTAGGCACAGAAAAGGTATCAAGAAATCAAAATACTTTTATTTGTTTAAAGCGTGAGTGTAGTCATCACCTTTTCTTAGCTCACTATGTTATTCCTTGTACTGAATTAAACAAACCATTAATATTTTATGTCCCTCTAGGCATAGAAAAGGTATCAACAGTTCCAAATACTTTTATTTGTTATAAGTGTGAGTGTAGTCATCACCTCTTTATAGCTCACTATGTGATTCCTTGTACAAAATTAAACTGACCATTAATACTACCTCTTTTTTGCACTCCATTTTACTGAGACCCCTTGCTTCCCATTGTATTCAGGCTCATCGAAGAGTTGAGTTAACTGAAGCGAGAGGGAGGTCCATATTTCATTCAGCATTATGACAGACCCTCACTAAGCCTTCCCATTCTCCAACTGTATGAACTTAATTTAGAGCTCAGCTTGACCATGTTAATGGGCTGTCTAAATTATTGAGGAAGAAACAGGGGATAGAGAGTAACACATCTTTTAAAAAATTTTGTTGTCTTTAATTGTTCAATAACCTCTCAATAACATTTGTCATTAAATAATGAAAAAGGAAGTCTTTGACAGAGTTGTTTTGAAATCATATGACAGTTGCTAAAAGTACACTTTTTTCTCTGAGGCTTAAAAAATAGTTAATGGAGGTTAAATACCCTGCAAAAGAAAATTCAACCCTCTCCCTGCAAAAATGATTCATTAGTGTAGACCTTTCTGACACCCTTACATTGCTTGTGGTAGACTCAGAAATTGTACATTATTGAATTAACTATTTAAAGTAAAGCAGGGATTCTTTTCCTCCCAACAAAAAGGACGGCTGCACCTGGGCAGGAGATCTCCTCTCGAGACAGCCGGGAAGTTCATAATATGCGGCTTCAATGTAAAACGCTCTATGAGCTTGATTGAAAGTTTAAGTTAGGGTTACGGAATAGTCACTCTCAACATACCTGTAAACTGTAACAATGTTTTTGGATATAGGTATTGTAACAAGGAGGAAATCCCGATCATCCCCACACATAAAAGGCGGTAACTTGATTGTCTTGCACGCCTGAGCAGAAGAAACAAAATTTGTTTATATTTTGGAAAGAAATGTTTTAAAAATTGAAAGTCAGAAGTATTTAAAGTTATTTCTCACCACAGACCTGCAGCAGATGGATGTGATGGTTGTAATGTGATGATAAATGGATTGGAGAGAACTGCAGTCATGAGGAGTCCGCTTGTCACAGCCAGTTGCCAGAATGTCTGCAGGGTTTCCTGGAATAATGCAGACAAAAATGGATTAAAATCCTTCAGATAATATTGGCAATTGCAAGATTATTATTTTTCTTCTTTTTAATTTAAATTTTTACACAATACAGTGGTTAGGCTCTCAAAGCTCAGATTAAAATGGAAGAGAGGAAGCCTTTTATACAAATACAGAACAATCCATTACCTTTTTGATGTGATGCGTGTTTGCTCGCTTCCAAAGCCTCTGAGTGGCTGTCCAAAACGAGCACTACCACCACAAACACGAAATGATATTCACACAGGTGGATGAACTACCTCCAACAATACCTAAAACAGAGAAGAGAAAAAAATCATTTAAGAGTTGAAGCTGCTTTCTTAGAGTCACAAGCTTCTGCAGTCAAGCAAAGCACAGCATTTATAAGAAATGACACAATTCAGTGTACTTAAAATTTAAAAGAAATTATAGAAAATAAAAAGGGTTGCAGATATATGCAGAGTGTAAGGTCATAGTCAAGTAGTATTGGAAAAGTTGAATTACTAGATGGGCGAGGTTAGACTAGACAAAGAGCCCACACATCAATTCAAATAACAGCGTGAAATCCCTTGAGGGACATAACCTTTCTCATTCCAAAACGAAAATTAGTTTGTGTAAGCGAACAAGGTGAATTTGAAAGAGTTATGCTTAGTAGGTAAATGATTGATATTTCAGTGAAGAGATGAGCGAATGCAAGGTGTCATCCCATGCAGACAAGCACCCCAGACACAGCCAAACCGGGCAACTATCAGGCAAGCACCGGGCAAATAACGGGCAAATAACGGGCAACTACCGGGCAACTCCGGGCAACTCCCGGGCAAATCCGGGCAACTCCCGGGCAACTTCCGGGCAACCTCCGGGCAACCTCCGGGCAACCCCCGGGCAACCTCCGTGCAACTACCGAGCAACCACCGGGCAGCCACCAGGCAACCGCTACGCAAGCCTCGGCTGGTAAAACAAGCCTGGAGCCAGTGCGGAGAGCCAGCTGCAGACACTTCACGGCTCATACCTCGGGTCGGCACCACACGGCGTGTGAGGGCAACTGTCGGGCAACCGTCGGGCAACCGTCGGGCAACCGTCGGGCAACCGTCGGGCAACCGTCGGGCAACCGTCGGGCAACCGTCGGGTAACCGTCGGGCAACCGTCGGCGTGCTCTCGAGCGCCTGGCAGAGACGGGGAAGGCCACCCGCCCGCTTCCCTGTTGGGCGGGCGGCCTACGTCGCCTCTGCCATCAGCTGACGCCTGGCAGAGACGGCGCCGGCAACCCGCCCGCTCCCCTGTTGAGCGGGCGGCCTACGTCGCCCCTGCCATCAGCTGACGCCTGGCAGAGACGGCGCCGGCAACCCGCCCGCTCCCCTGTTGAGCGGGCGGCCTACGTCGCCCCTGCCATCAGCTGACGCCTGGCAGAGACGGCGCCGGCAACCCGCCCGCTCCCCTGTTGAGCGGGCGGCCTACGTCGCCCCTGCCGCTGAGGCAACCGCGGTTGGGCGGCGTACCCGGCGATCTCTGCTACTCTGTGGACCAGCTGACCCGATGTTCATCGGGGTGCATCTCGGGCGGGGGTTGCGTATGGGGGGAGGGGGGGGGGAGCAAAGAAAGGGAGCTGCGCGCGGCCCCCGAGGCCGGCCCTGCCGTCACACTTTCGGGCCAGTTCGTATGAGCTCTATGATTAAAACACGTCCTGTCACATTCAAACCTCTTGATTGTGCAATACAATGTGCTAACTTTCTTTTATGTTCCAGAGGTCCCCGGCTCCAGTTACATGAGTGTGTTTAGCATGTCGAGTTTTCCCTTCAAAGTGCAGGTCAACATCCTAAGGATCCCTAGTATCTGAATCTTGGCATTCACAGTAGGTATGTCATTCCAGTTTTAATCAGATGCTTATATTAAGAGTTAAAATCGAATGAGCAGAGTGGAATTCGTCATGAGCAGGTTGGATTCTTATTGTTTTTGCTTCCAGCTAACTATGAATTTCTTTCTTCAATATCACATGAAGTGCGAGCCTTTTACTATCAAATTATTATCTGCCTGTGGTTGTTACGTCATCAGCTGACAGCTGAAAAGACTAGAAGAAAATGCTCATATCTTGTTGCAACGGTTTGTTGGGGTTTACAGTAAGGTGGATTAGAAAATAATAATGAGGTATATCACTATGGCAAATGTTTATTTGTCAACTTAAAGACCTATCTAACTAAAAAATATTTTTGTTTCATTCTCTTTCCCTGCCATTTAGTGGGCGAGAGATGTAACACTTACTATTTATATTAATAGAGATACATGCTCCAAGAAGAGTAGTACACGGGATTATTTTTAGCCCGCCCTTCTGCTTTGAAAAAGCTTCAGAGCGGGCTTATGCAATCGATCTGGTGTCTGTCTGTTTGTCTGTCTGTCTGTCTGTCTGTTCCACTCGAAGGAGTTGAGCTAGAGAGTTGAAATTTTTAGGGTATCTTAAGGGTCACTCCTGGACACCGAAACGCCTGGTGCAAATCCTGCCAACCCTCATTAAGGCACTGAAAAAAATTATCAAAGTTTTCAGGAATAAAAAAAATAAAAATTTTCAACTTTTTTCCAACCCCGTCGACCCGTACCTCTCCGGAAGCGTCTTTTCGCGTCTAGTTCAATGGTGCACACCGTTTTACGAAAAAATGGACCCAGCTCGCGACTACACTGTAAAAAGCACCCGAAATTGGTCCAGTTTTCAACTTTTCTCAACCCCATTGAGCTGCACCTCCCCGGAAGCGTCTTTTCGCGTCCAGTTCAATGGCGCCCACCGTTTTTCGATAAAAAGGACCCAACTCGCGACTACACTGTAAAAAGCACCCAAAATTGACCCTTTTTTCAACTTTTACGAACCCCATCTACCCGCACCTCTCTAGAACCGTCTTTTCGAGCGCAATTCATTGGAGCCAACCGTTTTTCAATTGCCAGTGTTGCCAATCGTCAAAACTCAAACATTTCGATTATTTCCGACATTTTCGACATTTCTCGATATTTTTCGATATTTTTCGACATTTTCGATAATTTTCGATATTTTCGATAATTTTCGATATTTTTCGATAATTTTCGATAATTTTCGATAATTGTCGAAATTTTTTGACATTTTGATAAATTTCGATGTTTTTCGATATTTTTCGACATTGTTGACATATTCCGACATATTTCGATGTTTGTAAACATTTTTGACAATTTTTGATATTCTTCGACATTTTTCGACATTATCCCTCATTTTTCGATGTTTTTCGACGTTTTTCGACATTTTCCATATTTTTCGATATATCTCAACATTTTAAAGATATCTCGAGATTTTTCGACATTTTTGACGTATTTCTACATATTTCGACAATTTTCGACATATTTTGACAATTTATGAAATTTTCGACACCCCTCGACGAACTTAATTCAATGTTGCCAACTGCTGCCAAATAAAGTCCGAGTTTGACCGTTCCATCTGAGGCCGAACTCACGTAATTCGACATTTTTCGAGATTTCCGACTCCCCTTTTTTGCCGAATAACTGACCGTTTAGTCACTTTTAGCACGTTTTCAAAGCAGAAGGGAGGGCTGTAGTTCCGGTGGTTCACCGTTACAAACTGCCTCTTTCCGAAGAGAATGCCTTTACGGGCCGCAGGCCCGATCATTTACAAGCTAAGAGGACGTTCTGTGTGACTTAGGGGTCGGGCCGAAGGCCCGACCGAACGCCGCCGGCAGGCCAAGCAGGCACGCCCCCTGCCGAACGGAGTTGCCAGCGTAGCAAAGCGGAGCTGGCAACGACGTTTGGCGGAAGGGCGGGCCTGCTTGTTACTATGTCAGATATCTTGTACTCATGAGTGTTTGGTACTTCAACGCCAGGAACCAAGGTAGGGAAGCCTGCAATTTTTTGAGCCACCTTGACTACTGCATATATGTGACTTTCACATGAGCAAGGATCACTACATTCACAAGTAAAGCCTCTAAGGAATTGTTGAATCACACATACATTTGCAGTGTCTTCATCTTCGTAAGCAGCAATAGAGGAATCTTGGCGTTTAGACAAGTTGTTTTGCTCAGGGATATAAATAAATTTTCCTCTTTTTAGAGATTTTACTTCATAGGCTTTTGTTATTTTGATGTTTTTCTCATCAAGAAGAACTTGTACATGTTGAGGTATTGGTGATATAATCTTTTTATCACCAATGATGACACACTTGTCAACTACATCAGAATCATAAAATTTTCTTCTGTTTAGTAAGCGGTTACAGAAGTTTTTTGGCAGCGAGTCACTCATGTTTCGAACAATATTGGGCAAGCCAAGGCAAGTCTGGACAGAAGTGGCGATTTGCCGATCTGCCCATCTGGTCCCATGGACAAGATTTAATACAATGCCATTAAGGTTTTCCAGAGGGAAACATGTGTACACCCACGTAGGACCAAGATCTCTGACGACTTCTGGTAGATGAAGCAAGAGGTGAAAGTTCATGGTAAGAATATTAACAGAATAAAAGTCTGCCAACTGAGATACATACACATTTAGTAATCTCTCAGCTTGTACAATATCTTCTTCTGTGACAACATCAGAACTGAGCAGCTGGATTGCAGCGACCAGAGTACAGAAATGATGGAAGTATCTAGGGGGCATTATTTGGTACAAGACGGGAACTGCGTACTCTGTCAACCAATGAAGCCATTCTGACATTTTCCAAAACGCCTTTTCTTGGTGAGAGCGTGGCATTCTCATGATATGTGCAGGCGGTTTAATGCTGAGAAGCCTTCTGTCAAGAATGCCAAGGTGTGATGATACACTCCACTTCTTTGATGATGCCTTGGTGCACAATAATAATTCTAGGATTTTTTTGGAAATACCACTGAGCAGATGCATTGGGTCGATAGCAGTCCCACGTATGGTATCTGGAACAATCTTTGATAAAGTTGTGGTACCTTTCACTCCTAAGACTGCTTTACCAGCCTTGTTAGCTTGCTTTCCACAATCCTTCAAATTTTCATGGGTACGAGGGACCATTACAGCACTGTAGGGAAAAAGTCTTACGCCTGGGAAATTCACTCGGGGTTCTCCTTCTTCCACGCACCTCTGGCAGGAGTTGGCACCATTTGATTCTTTCATATTTAACATCAGACTTCTGGCTGGTAAATCTGCAGTTCCATTGACAACAGTAATTTCCACTGATTTAGAGCTACCACCATGTACATCAAAACTAACTCCTCCGCTTAGCACTTCTAGTTCAGGTTGAATAGAATTTAGAACCAAGTTGCCTGGAGGCTTTGATGACCCACACCATATGATTGGCACAATAACGTTCTCTTTATTAAATCGCTGGTTATAAGGAAGTTCATTGATTGTGAGATAGGTCAGCCACACACTAAAATTAGTTGACTTGTATAAAGCAGCACCATCAATATACCACTGGAGTGATAAAGCATGTAGTTTTCCTAGAACGCCAGCCTGGACTTGTTCTTGATATACACCCCCATCATACACGTCAGCAAATTTTCCAGGTGTGTGGGCATTCACAAAGTTGAGCTTGGAGAAAAAACCTTCTCTTGCAAACAAGGTTTTCAGCTGGTCAAGAATTGGTAATTTGATTAGATAACAAGTTTTACTGTTTTCACACTTCTTTGGGCATGAGCCTCCTTTGATAAATTCTGTGTAACACTCAGAGCAATAATATTCAAATTGCTTTGGGCTTTGCAAGTAGTAAAAGTAGTCTTTGAAAAATTGAAGAGATGTTTTGAACTTGTTATCTAATTTTGGTAAATGAAGTTGGATGAGATCAAGAATGCCTTTTATACAGACACCAGACAGCTGAAATGTCAGTGCTAAAGTTAGAATTGAAACAAACGATTGATGAAGAGTTATCGGTGCTCCATGGTATAGTGGAGGATCTTCTTCAAGTAAACTAAAATCAAATGGTATCTGCTCATCTTCAATTTCGTATTCTTTGTCTTCATCATCAAGCAATAAATTTGAAGTTATCTCTGAGGCTAATTCAGCACTGGATGACTCGTTCAACAGTTGTGATTCTATAATGAAAACAAAATGTGAGTGAAAAGTAGTTGTACATTTTATTTCAGCATAAATATTGACAACTAAAAGAGTTTTACCTGCTTGATTGATCTGTACATGAATATTAGGAGGGTCATAAAACCTAGCATATGGTGTATCTGTAAAAGACCAATAACATAACAAGATTAAAAAATGTAATCAAAAATTAGTCTATGGTAAACTCTTTAACACAACACATAAAAAAATATATTTCAATACTTTTTAGGATTATTTAAAAAATAGTTCAAGTATAATGAGTCATACTAGTTCTCTTACTAACCAGGTGATTTATTACCTGTATTTTCAACTGTCACATCAAGCAGATTATTCATTAGAAACTGATCATCATCAGGGGATGGTTCATCTAGAACAGGATGGACAATGGTTGTTTAGAAAAATAAACAGAGATACTTTCTGTCAATCGCCTTTCCCCCATCGCATAACTTTATAACAAACCTTGAAGCAGCTCAGAAGTTTCGCTATCTTGGAATGAAGAATAAATGTAAGGGTGACTGTCAGAGTCAGAAACATAGGAACATTCATCTGTAAAACAGAAAAAAGAAACATATAAAATTTGTTCAAAACAGGTTGAAGTGATAAAGGTTCTTATGACACACACTTGCTAATAATGGAGCAGAAGGGAAAGAAGATTCATTGGATGGAATAGATGCAGAACCATCCTCATCATTTTGAAAACAACCAGCTGCACGATCATTGTCATCTGGAAAAACACAAATAGTGCAAAAACTCGTTCATTGAAGTTTTTTTGGGTACTAGCCGTAGTAAGAAACTATCATAGAAATCTGAAGATAATTGAAGTACCTCTTCCGAACTGACCACAGCCGGCGGCATCGCTTCCTAATATGTTTTTATTTTCAAGCCTGCAACAAATTTTAAGTTTAAAATACTTCTCACACTTCTTCCACACCATTTGGATTTCTGGCTTAACTCTCTTACCTTGCTCGCTTATTTGGTGAATCCATTCTCATGCACTCACTCAGTCAATCCAAAGCTCTGGACACAACAAACAAGTTAGGTTAGTGGTTGGGTAGTAGAGTCCGTTTCATTCTTCCAGCTCTCAGAATTTTGGCAACACTGTCATACCACCGAGAAAATAATTTAAAAAAAGGGCTTTCGTTCATATAAAGCTCAGATTGTATGCTTCCGCAAATGTCACTTTGCAAAATTATTGCAGTTATAAGGTATTTTGCCTCATACACTTTCAATTCCCAATCTCAATGATAAAACAGCTTAATTAAAAACACTTTAACAGATTTTCTGAAAAAGCCAACCCTTTTAGGGCCTGATAATGACCTACGTGATGAGTAGGAGTGGGAAGACGGTCGGGCGGTGACACTCTGTTTCTGCTGCAATGCTTTGCTTTAAACCTACCGCCATCTCGTGCCAGTGCCTTCTACTGCCACGGGAGCGTTCCTTCACACTCGAAGTGGAGGGTGAAGGAAATACCCAGTCTCGTCGTCTCAATCTCCACTGCTGTGCTCCGTCTCGACGACTTTTAGTGTGTAAAACAACATCCCCTCCCAAGCGCACTCGGCGTGGGTAGCATCTAGCTCTTTGCATCATAATTTGTGTTTTTTGTCTTATTTTTGTGATTGATTCTCAGATCTGATACCAGTAAAAGAACTTCTCTTAAACTTTCAATAGATTTCATCATTAGTATCACACAAAAAACCTATGTTTCCTACTTCGTTTCAACAAAATCACAAAAATATAGCACATGTAATAAAAAAAGGAATTTTACCGTTTTTTTACCAAAATTACCGGTAATTTACGGTAATTTACAGTTTTTTACGTAATTTTGAAAATTACCGGTAATTTTGCATCCCTAACCACCGCTCTGCCGCTAGAGTCGCTGTGGAAGGGAGTAGCGCTACGGAGAAAGGCGTGCGCCGTGCGGCTGGGAGCGGGTGGGGTGGGGGTGGACTTGTTTGCAAACCGAGATGCATTTCTGGCTTCCCGGTGTTTATTGTTTTGTGATGTCAACATGGCGGATCAGGCTAATCAATTTGTGGGACTGAATGAGCTGAATAAAGGTGGCCCCACACTCAGTGGTCCTCTTTGGGAATATGCCAGACTTTTTGACGTACAGTGCCTGGACGTTTATTTTGTCATTTTCTTTACGGCCCACACCCGGTACTGTCTTACCAGCCAACCAGGCCAGCCAGGCCGGCCAGGCCAGCCGGGCCAGCTACGGTTGGCGCGCTGAGTGTGGGGCCACCCTAATAGTGATAAGTGCAACATGATGTTCCCGGGTAAAAATGAGCCTCATCCGCAGCCAGTCCGAGCGGGGGTCTGCTTTTTTTGAGGTCCTGATCATTTCTAGGTGGTTGCCAAACACACTTTTTTGGGGTCCAACACTCCCATATCCGAAATTTTACAAGTGCTGGACCCGAAAAAAGTGTTTTTGGCGACCATCTAGGCTAGAAATGCTTTTTTGAGGTCCTCGATCAATTCTAGATGGTCGTTAGAAAACAAAATTTTGGGTTCTTAAGTGTTATTTCTGTCTTTACGGGGCTAAAACATCGGTTCGGGGGTCCGGGATTGAAAATATATATATAATGTATATAATATGACGATTTTGAGTTTTTTGAGGAGCTAAAACTGGTAGAAGGACCAAAATACCCAACTTTTTTATTGATGCAACTGAAAGAAGAGGCTGAAAACCTCTAGAAACCACCTAGATTTCCCGTATACGAGGTGCGGAACATCTCGATAAGATATCGCCAAAACCCGTTTTTTAAGCCAAAATCGCCCTTTTTTCATTTTCGCCGGCCTGTAGCGCCTAAACGAGGTTCGGTCCCACATGTCTCACCCGTTTTATTGGAAAGAGCGAGTAACTATCTTTCATTTTACCCCCAAAAGGTCAAAAAGTTATGGGGAGGTCAGCCGTCCAGGGCCGCGAAAACGCATGAAAAATTAACGAAATTTCGACTTTTGGGGTATTAGGATTTAAAACTCGTCCATTCTGGGGTCGGATTCGGATCCTGGGATCATTTTACGTACTTGTACATGATCGACTCGCTTTCGGGAGCGTTTCGGCTCCGCCCAGGTCGTTTTTTCGAAATTTCAGTAAAAAAGGCTCAAAATCCTTAAAATCCTTATATCTTCGGAACCCTTTGAGCTAAAAATCTGAAAAAAATTGGGGAAAGGTCTCTCAAAGGGTACTATGGACTCAGGTCAAAACAAAAAAAAATCCAAGGAGTCACTGCAATTAATCGAAATCTTGTTTGGAATGACCCTATTTTAATAAAGATCCACCCCTGGAGGGTATGCAGGCCCGCCGGACACGCCCTTTTCCTTCTTATGGTTCCTCCCAACGAGACCTCTGACCTTAACAGACCAACCAGTGACCCCACGTGACGTTTTGGGCCGATAAGGCCACCGCTGCGTGCCACGTACGGAAAACCTTTGCAAACCGTGGAGCGCAGCGCGAGCGACTAGGTCACCTTTGTGTGCTTCCCCTGACCTCAGTTTCGGTGCTATTGAGCTCAATTTTTTTTTCAACTTTTGCGTCACATAGTGCTCTGTAAGTTTTATGGAAGTCGTTTTTGCCGAAATGTCGACCGTTCTCCGAGAAATCACAATAAACCAAAAAGTTTGCATTTTTGTAAAAAAAAAGTTTTGGGAAAAAAATATTTTAAACGTTAAAAAAATGAAAATTTTCACTGTTTGAGGAGCGGAATCGTGTTCCACGGGTCTCTTATAGTAGGAAACGACCCCAGATTCACCAAAATCGGATCAAAGGCACGTGCAGGGCCGCTAACAGGGGCCTAAGTCGTAAAATCGGCGCCATCTTGGAAACCGGCCGCCATCTTGAATCCTAAGGGACAAATCGATGGCCTCCCGTTCTTAAATCGACCCACATGTACCAATGAACAAGTGTTCCAAAGCTCATGCTTCTACTCCGATTTGCAGTTCTTTTTGGAAAATTGTTCTATACGGACCCCACTAGTCCGGGAGAGGTTCCGCGGACTACTCCGAGTTACACCCAGAATGTTCCCAAATCGGCAACTTGGCGGGTGTGTCCGAATGCCAAACTACGGGCTAAACGCGGGGTTCCGGGCTGCGGGCCCACCCCGGGGCGAGTCCGATTTACACTGTAAAAAAATATGGTTAATTTCCTATAAATGTCAGTGGCGCAATTAACATCTACGTCTATAGGAAATTTTCAATACATGTGTGTAGGGAATGTACTATTTATGTGTGGTGGTCTCACCATATATATATGAGAATTTTCCTATACATTAGTATAGTCCTCTTTCAAAATAGAAAACAGAGATTCCTTGCTTTCCTGTACTCCTCTTGATTACCTTTCGTTACACTTTACTTATGACAGTTAATTGACACATGTAACTACATATTGAACTAACGAAGAATTACCTTACCTGATGATGAGTTGAACCCGGACTTCTTTGCTCCGAGCCCGTCACGCTGACCACTGGACCACTGGGACGTGCTAGGAAACGTGCCCCAGCGTGTCCAGGTCATCCCGAAGTCGCGCGCCCCTCCCGCCGGGCCAGCCCCGGCCAGCCCCGGAACGGGGATGGCCCGGTGAGGAGGAGTGCGCGCCCCGGAAGGCGTGGCCGGTTACCCTCATGCCATTTCAACTGTTTACAGCTCGCGGAATTTACGACCAGATGTTTTGATGCTGGGTTCAGTTCCCTCCCTACCCTTCGTAACATTTTTACCACCACTAATGTACCTAGACATACATGTGACATTGCTGCACTCTGAATATCTAAGAATAATATTTGTAACTAGTTTCGGACTGCTCATAACTAGATCAGATACAATGTCTTACCAAATACGTAAAACAAAATTTGGTACTGATAATACCAAATGTGTTTAATTAGATATGCACACAGAAGTCCGGTGATCTCTAATACCATAGTCCTCGGATATTTAGAGTGCCCTCCCTCTAGGGATGTGCACATTATGCGGTCGCATTTTCGCATTATATTTTGAAACACTCCGAATTGAAAAAATATTGAACGTTTGAGTATGTATGTGACCGTCTGAGTTCATCCCCCGTGCGCATAATTTCGCATTTTTTGCTATGGATTGCAGCATAGTGCTTGGAACGCATTTTTTGCGCATAATTTCTCGAAAATCCTACGTAGTCAATAAAAACCAACCCCTTTTTGGCTCTCAAAGTGTGTTACGGACGTTTTAAGCGCACATCGCATTTTGAATTTCACCGCGCTCGCGCTTCACAGCCATCTCGCGTACTTTCGGTGCTGAGAGGGGAGAGGGAGAGGTGTGCGGGGAGGGGATATAGGGCACGTTCAATACGACAAATACCTAGGTGCTGAAGTGTGAGAAATTCACCAACTGAGTGGCCTTTACATTCCAAAGAAAAAAATGTGTAATAACTAGGTGGATCTGAAAGATCGTGTTGGCTTCGCTGGCTTTATTCATTTGAATGAATTAATTGAACAATGTTAAAATAATTGAATTAAATTTGAATTTTGAAAGTGCTGTTGTTATGTGGTACTGTTTTTGTGGCGGTTTGTGGTCAGCTAGGTGGATGTTCACTACGGTATGCTGAATGGAAATTTATGGATGGAAAATAAATGTCTAATGTCTTTGACTGCAACTTTTCCTGATTCTGACGATTCTGATTTGTCAGAGAACTGATGTTTACTTCTAGGTATGAGGAGAACTCATATGCAAAAATATTTGGAATGTCAGTCAATGAAGTATGCGTATCTGAAACAATGTCGTTCAAATTTGAACGGCAAACTGTAGGAGCTTCATTTTCTTGAAATGATTAAGTTGAAATTTTAGTCACTGAAATGTATTCATTTAAATAATATCATATGAATTTGAAGCACAAACTGTAGTAGTAGTGCTGTGGGGAGGAACCATTTTGGGCAGCGACAGGCATAAAACTTGAAAGTTCTGGAAATATGTTTCTCCCCCGTCCTGACTGGTAAAACTTTGTTGACGCAAGTCAAATTTGAATCACAAACTGTAGTAGCTTCATTTAGTAGAGGGGCTTTGAGTATCACGAACATCACTTTTGGATAAAGGAATGATAGGAATGGCTCCGTTCTTTAACTTTCAGAATCCTTTAAATTAATTCTTGAAATGATCACTACACGGGTAAGTAGTGCTATGGGCAGTAACCTCACCACATTTATTTTGATTTATGATGAATTCTACCCATTTCTCTGAAACTTCAGGATCCCGAGGCAACCTGATGTTTTATTGGAGCAAATTTAGTATTTACCACAAATTTTATCATACTTCATAAATCAACATCATATCTCACCCGTGGTAATATATGTTGCTAGGATGCATCGTGTGTCAAGCAAAGTAAATTGTAGGAAAAAAATCTAGACATCCCGCATTGTTTTCGACTACAATAACAATAACAGTAAGCCCGCAGCCCGCCCAACGCGATTCAAACATAAGGGATAAACAAACAGTCCGGCAACACGGGACACAAAATTAAGTGAATATTATGAGATTAATTAGTCAATGTAACTGTTTTTCGTAAAGTTAATACGAAAACATGTTATATTCCCGAATGGTTTATTTTATTTTCCGTGTAAACTTGCGAAAACTCCAGTTTTATCGATACTTTTTTGTTACTGGTTTTTGTGTTTGTGGTGTTGGTCAGCCCGGAAGGGACCGCGATTTGGTCCGGGTTCCAGCCAGCCCCCCTCGACGTCGATCCCTTCGGCTTCGCCTCAAATAGATTTACTTTTCTTCTTCTATTCTATTCTGTAACGGTGGCTCAGCCAAAAATGTGACTATTTTCAGTTTAAATCTGTTTTTATTGAAAACTTACGAAAGTTGCATAAAAATGCATTTTCCCCCATTTTTTTCCTGCATTAATGCGCATTTTTTTGCTATTTGGGCCGCATAATCCACGCATTATCGAGGCATTTGGGATGCATAATTTGCCACGTTTTTGGCGCATAATTTGAGGCTTTGGAATGCACAAAATGCACATCCCTACCTCCCTCCATGTACGACCGAGCAGTGAACAAAGACACTCACATTGTAAGCGCTATCAACTGTAATGAAGTGACCCATTTCCTTAAAAAAGTTAAAAAAAAAAAATAATAGCAGTGCATAGCAAAATTTACATATCGTCCAGTTCACAAGTCCACCGAAGCGGGTAAAGAGCAAAAAAGCCCGCAAGGAGACCGAACTCTGACCACGGACCCTTTCCGGGCTAAGACCGGACCTCCGGACTGAAACCGGACTGTTCGAAGGCCCCGGAGCATAATTCGGACTAGTCCGACCCCGCGGCCGGACTAAATACGGAAGACCCCGAAGGCGTACGGACTCTTTACGGGACAGCCCGGAGCCTCTGGGGGTCATTCGGACCGCTGGCGGACGGATTCAGGAACAATTTGTTTTTAAACGGGTTGATTATGGGTGAAGTCGGAGTGGGTCGTCCGAGAGAAGCAGCACGAGTAGTATAGATGGTACAGTGTCGCTGTCCGCCATCTTGGTGGTACAGTCAAATGCCCTAATTTCGGACTTGTGCCCTAATTTCGGACAATTTGCAGAGAAGTGCTTATTTCAACCTATCTCGGTCACCTTTTGAGATATTCAAAATCCGGAAACGGCATCGTAGAGTTTGCAGAATAGAGTACCATATTTCGTCAAGTCGGTTAAAGTACCTTTAAAGTTTTACAGCACACAGGAATTTAAAGTTAAAAAAAGCATATAGAACAAAATTGCTGTTGTGAAATAAGCTCCCCCAAAAACCGGGGCTCATGTAGGTGTGTGCTGCCCCATGGGTGGTCCTTTAACGAATGAATGTATGGTATTTTGGCTACAGAACTACGTAAAAATGTATTTTGTAAGTCAAACCGTTGTTTGGTACGGGACGATTTTTGAAAGTGCTACAATTTCGGACACTTTTTCTTATGGGCTAAATACATGGAGATTTTTAGAGTGTGTCCTACAGAAATTTTATGAAAATGTTTTTTGTTGCAAATGTAATTTTAAACAAGATTTGTCTTATAGTTTCCAACGATATCTCTGCTAGTTTAGGAGAAATAGTGTGCTGAAGTTGTTTCCTTTGTAGGGCTATAGACGGCTATAGAGCCTAAACTAGTACAGATATCGTTGCAGACCATAATAACAAAATTATTTAAAATTAAATTTACAACGAAAAACGTTTCCATAAAATTTCATTCTACAGCGAAACTAGCCATTTAGAGCACGTGTCCGAAGTTAGGGCACTTTCGTCCCTAATTTCGGACACTCTCTCGAGGGCTGCTGTAGCTACACACATTTAGATAGAAATTCGGCATGGGTGTCATCCGACGTGTCCGGAGCCATAGTATTTCCAATCGCAACAGATTTTTGATATGTTATCATGCCTACACGTAAGAAAGGAAAAACCGCTAAATTCGTCCGAAATTAGGGCATTTGACTGTACATCGTCCCCCACCGCCATTTTGAATGAGGACATCCCCCTAGGTTCGAGGGGGAAAAAGGGTATCTTAAGGGTGTCTAACCCAACCTAACTTTTCAGGGAGGGTATCTTAGGGGTGTCTAACCCATCCTAACTTTTATTGGAAGGGTATCTTAGGGTCGTCTAACCCAACCTAACTTTTTTAGGAAGGTATCTTAGGGGTGGCTAACCCAACCTAACTTTTGGAAGGGTGCCGAAGGGGGTGGCTAACCCAACCTAAGGGCCTAAGTCACCGACGCCATCTATGGCTAACCCAACCTACGTTAAGGGTGGGTAGGTCAGGCTGTGTAACCTAAGAGGCCCTCGGTACACGGATGGTCCATAGATGTCAGGATGGCCGAGTGGTCTAGGGCGTCAGACTTAAAATCTGTGGATCACGGGTTCGAATCCCGCTACTGACATGTATTTTTTCACCAATTCCATGCGCGGCCCAGGAGGCTTGGTGATGCGCTCGTTAGAATTTTTAACGGAAAATCCTATCCCCCCTCAGTGGGAGGCCTATACGAAACCGACTTGTACATTAATGTTTGTTGTACTCATACCAAAAACCTATGCGCTTAGCGTTGAGTGCTGCACAGTTTTGCATGGGGAACACGCCGTGCTCACATCCGTGAAAGGGCACGAACATTTTCATTATTTTGTCCAAGCGAGGACAGCCCTGCACTGTGATGTCAATAATCAGTGCGTCTGGAACGATTTTCTGTAGGAGTCTTTTCTTTTCCTCTCCCTTGACGTATATGTATGCATAGTCATCAGTAAGGGCACGAACCGTGCCGTGACACGCATAGTAAGGTATGGTGCCAGTGTTCCATGGGAGACCGTGTATCGACGTGTGCGTGCAACAAGCTCCTATCTTTTTCGGCTGCTCCCAACAACATCCTATCATTTTCGTCTGCTCCCAACAACATCCTATCATTTTCGGCTGCTCCCAACAACATCCTATCGTTTTCGCCTGCTCCCAACAACATCCTATCTAGCTCTTAGCAATTTCTGAGATATTCGAATTTGAATGTTTGAATCTAAATGACAATTCGCAGTGATTACTTATAAGTCGGACAAGTGTCGCATAATATTGCCCACACATTGATGAACCTCTGAGTGTAAAGTTTGTGTGATGCGTGGCCTCGTTCGATGTAAATTAAATGAGATGGAGTTCGGCGCGTCTATTCTGCAATTCTGCTGCCTCAAAAGGTAAAGTGACGCATTAGGGGCTGTGCACAAACCACGGGGCCGGTGGGGTCGAGAAAAGCCACCCCCGGCCACAGAGGGGGAGGGTGGGGGTGTTAGGGGCCGGGTCACGTGGAAACAGTTGGGAACACGAAATTTCGCAGAATGTCGCGCGGTGATCGCATTTTCGCCTTTGCGCGCGTCCGTCTGCCTGTCCGCTTGCCCTCCCGCGCACTTTGCAAACGTAAAAAAACATTTGCTCGAAAATCGCGCTTTTTCACCAGAAATCGATTAAAAATCGTCAAATAAGCGTTTTTTTGAGAAAACTGCAAAAGCCACGTGGAATTGAGAAAGAGATCCCAAACAGAACGAAATAAACGCTAGTCTGAGGCATGTTTCTACTACACTCAAAACATAAGTTAAAATACTTTGTATCCATTAAAATTACTCACCTTTTGCTTTCAACTGGGCGAGGGCCACCAGTCGGGCAGATCTACTGGAAGACATTTCGTAATACTTTGGAGATCAACATTTATTAGCTCTCGACCTTACAGGACTTGCTTTCCTTTCTGCCTCATCAACACGCCGCAGGCTGCGCTGCGCGCTGCAGCTCGAGTGGTTGTGCTCAACGCGCATGCGCGGGGAGAGGCAAGATGCACATAGGCTGTTGTTGCAGGACTCGGCACGATCGCACTTCCAGATAGGTTCAAGTTGCACGGCTCACACCAGGCCTCTTTGCACATTGGATACTTACTATTTGTCAAATTACGCCAATTTCGCGATTTTTAACGCAGAAATGATTTAAACAAAAGAGAAGCGTCTCGACGAGTACTATAAGATACCGTTTTAAACGGAAAATACCCGAAAATGCTGCTTAGGATAGTTTAGGAGGGTACCAAAACAAATAGGATGTTGTTGGGATGGGAGCAGGCGAAAATGATAGGATGTTGTTGGGAGCAGGCGAAAATGATAGGATGTTGTTGGGAGCAGCCGAAAATGATAGGAGCTTGTTGCACGCACACGTCGGTATGTAGTTGCTCACATATCGGTTGTGTTTGCGCTGTTGTGGTGACAGAATAATTTCAGCGTAGGGCGGTGCGAAGATGACCGAGCCCCTACTGATATCCCATCGTGAATCATACACGCTAAACTCCTTGATCACGTACTCCCCGTCTGCATCCCTCAGCATCTGCATATCAGCGAAAGCGTAAGCCATGGTGTGGACAGAGAAGGAGAGCCACAATCAGCAGTGATGTGACACCTACGAGACGCACCAAAGTAATGACACGACCCGGCTTCCCTCTCTGGATTTATAGGTGCGTAGCGCCAGCCGAGGCGCCCTCCATCGGCTATTTTCCGAAAATAATTACTACTGGCTGAGGTCCAGTACCAGCGGGCACAGTGCGCCGGCTGCACGTCAACCCCACTCTGCAAACTCAAGTGTGAGACAGTACTACACTTTTTACTGCAGTACCACTGTATCTCACACTTTCAAAAACTATTTTCTGTCGTTGAATAGCAATCACGTTTCAGAGAACAGCATCAGCTTTGATTCAAAATCCCGGTTAAAACGAGCTACCATGTGATAGGGTTCTGATCGCAAACAACAACGTTCCTATAAATTTTCGAAACCATTAATTTACGATTATTTAATGTATTGCTGTTCCAAACCCCATCACATGGTAGCTCGTTTTAACCGGGATTTTCAACCAAAGCTGATGCTGTTCTCTGAAACGTGATTGCTATTCAACGACAGAAAATAGTTTTTGAAAGTGTGAGATACAGTGGTACTGCAGTAAAAAGTGTAGTACTGTCTCACACTTGAGTTTGCAGAGCAACGCGCGCGTGTTGAGTGGGTTGCCCACGGTGGAGAGCACGATGTACTGAACCCCAGTACATCGTGTTGGTTCAGTACATCGTGGTGGAGAGAGACCCGGTGGCGGCACGAGCCTACCTGAGCTGACCCCGGAATCGGTGCCGGATTCCTCTTCCCTGGGCGGCCGCCAGGGGCGCGCGGATCGAGCCTGGGCCGGCTACACCGGCGGTTCAGTCTACCTGCAGCCTGGGCCGCGCACCCTGCCTGCCGGCCGCCCGGGATCAGCTTAGCCTGGCCCGGCTCTTCACGCTCAGCAGCTGTTGGGGCGGCCCGGGAGGCGTGGCGGCCGGCCGAGCGAAGTGCGTAAAACCCCAGCCTCGCTAAGCTGATCCCGGGCGGCCGGCAGGAAGGGTCCGCGGCCCAGGCTGCAGGTAGGCTGAACCGCCGGTGTAGCCGGCCCAGGCTCGATCCGCGCGCCCCTGGCGGCCGCCCAGGGAAGAGGAATCCGGCACCGATTCCGGGGTCAGGCGCTAGCACGGGAGGGATAGGCTCGTGCCGCCACCGGGTCTCTCTCCACCGTGGGGTTGCCTGTCGCGCCAGTCGTCTCTGGAACTCCGGCCCTGGCGTAGCAACTCGTTCCGAGGCGTTGTTGCCAGCTCTGCGCGCGGGGTGCGCGGGGAGGGCGGCGGCCCGCCGCGGCAACAGAGTCCTTCGGGGTGAAGCGAGGGGCGGAGCGGTACGCAGCCAGGGCGCGCGGGGGCGGGGAGGCGGTAAGGGGAGGGGAAGTCGCGCCGGCCGGCTCGCGGTCGCGCCAGGCAGAGCACTGAGTCATTCTGTCGCTTCGCTTCACGGCGTGAACATCTTCGTCAACATGGACTTGATCCAAAGCTACAGTTCTTCGAGCAGCAGCAGCAGCAGCTCAAGCTCATCATCATCATGCAGCACGTCCAGTTCATCGGCCAGCTCGGTCTCTAGTGTCTCCGAAGTCGACCAGAGTGGAGACACAATCCTGCTGAACGACAGCTCCTTGGAGCGTGAGCTCAGCACGATGAACGTAAGTACTTTCTCGTCGTTTTTTCGCCTGAAGTCAATGAATTTTTGCGAATGAATTTTCACTGAATAATGTGATTAAACAGTTCTACGTCTTAAACATGCTCTGTGTGGCTATGGCGTGGTTGTTTTCAATCACGTTTTTAACATCTTTTTTGCCCATTCTCATAAGCGTGAAAAGACGTAGGGCTGTTCTTATTTCAGTCGACGACACCCGCGTAGCCGCCCAATGCGGCACGTTCGCGTTATTCTGCCACCCAATATGGCGGTTTTGTAAGTACTGGTGAGTCCCTGCGTGTTCAAGCGAGATATCGCTTTGTCCTTTCCTACCTCACTTTGGCACAGCTTGCCTTTGCTGTAAATAACACTGCTTTGCGTTTTTAACTTGTCTGAAACATTTCGTGACCTTGAGCGCGCGGTGACGCCGCCGCGCCAGTAGCCCTTACAAAACGAAATCATTCCGAAACTCGTCCTGGACGGTTCCAAATGTATTCCGATGGCCGCGGACAGCTCCGAATGTGTTCCAGGACAGTCCGTTTAGAGCCCGAGTCCGACCGAGGACAGTCCGGTCTAAGCCCGACGCAGCCAGGGCAGTCCGGTCTAAGCCCGAAGCAACCAGGACAGTCCGGTCTAAGCCCGGCGCAGCCAGGGCAGTCCGCAAGTAGTCAGGTGATAAGCGGGCTGCCCGGAGATAGTCCGAGCGACCGTCACGGGCTGCTCCCGGGCTGTCCGAAAACGGCGTGAACTTGGATGTATTTCTTTGCACAAGTCCATGTTATCTTTGCATATAAAGGCGTTACATCTTTTACATGTAGCAGCATACCTCAGTTAAGAAATATTTAACGCATAATCTGTCTCGCCACGTAAACACTAAGCATCGTGGTGCCACAGGTGATATGACTTTTGAATATACGCACTTTTTTCACGTTCTAGTTACGTTTCGTTGCCGGAAGGCGTTACTACAGAAAACAATTAACGTTACAATATTTAAAGACAGTATCTTTTAATTTTCTTTAATGTCCTTACCGGAGCGCAAGCGCAATATCAAATCATTTGCCGAAATCCTGATCACGATGCGACTATTGGTTCACGACGCTGTGCAATGCGCGGCTCTTCGAAGACTGCTCCGCCTAGCATATGAGTCCTTCTTGAGTCTCTGCCTCTCAGCAGTCAGCTTAGCTCAGTCGGTAAAGGCGTCGGACTGTGGTAGGAAAGACTGACGGGTCACAGGATCGATCCCTGCGTGCTGTCCCTTTTTTTCCATTAACACATGTACGGACTCATATCGGACTGTCCGGAGCACGGAGACCGCACGCTTCGGACAGCCCGAAAACTTGCAGATTTTACTCATTTTCGGATGGTTTTTCGGTATGTTCCGGGGCTTGATTTCGGACAGTCCGCGGGTGAGCTTCGGACTGTCCGTTCGGACTCCTTTCGGTATGAAACGGTTTTATAAGGGAGGGGCGGGGAGGGAGGGGAAGGGGTTGTTTGTCGCGCTCCTATGCAGCGCTGGGCTCAGCGTAGAGATGGCCAATCGAACGAAAACTATCGATATTTGATAAATCGATATCAAAAGTTTTCGATGTATCAAATATCGAAATATCGTGCAAAAAGTATCGATATTTTAAAATATCGATTAAAATATCGTTATATGTGAGGCTGCACATAGAAATGGGGAAAAAATTGCTAACAGCGGCAGATTTAGAGGAAAAAATATATAAAGGGTCGCTTAAATCAAAAATTTCAGCTTCTCAGGTGGTAAAGCAACAGAAACTTTAATTAATCCCCACAGTGCTGCCAGCTAGCGAGGAAAGTTGTAGGCTGCTCCAGGAGCCGAGCCACCGAGCGCCCGAGCCCGAGCCGAGTCAGTTGTCGTCAGTCGACTTTTGGCTTCGGTTCGGCTTAGTCACACATCACAAGCAGCCTCAAGGCGGCCTGTGCATTTAACATTATAGGATTTCCATGTCATTTTTTCAAATTTTCCCTCCGGCTGATGTATCGGAAAATGTGTATCGATATATCTAGAAATCGAAAACTCAAATATCGATGGTAAAATATCGATACATCGGAGCCAACATATCGATATTTTGAAATATCGATGTTACATCGGCCATCTCTAGGCTCAGCGTGCTACCGCCCTGATTCCTATGCGAATGAAATATGTTTTTGGATCGCTCTGTCTGTCTCTCTCTCTCTCTCTCTCTCTCTCTCTCTCTCTCTCTCTCTCTCTCTGTGGGGGGGGGGGCGCGCGCTGGCCCGGGTACGTGTGATCCTGTGTGTCTGTCTCTGTCTGTGTTCGGGCGCGCACAGGGGAGGGGCGCGGGGCGGGTGTGCAATCTGAAGTTGCATTTGTGATTAATATGTGTTTATGACAAATCTTTTACAGTCGGGCAGTTGGGAGGCACCAATGAGATGCAATAGTGGTGAAGCTGCAGCGCTCCCCCCAATCGTATCGTTTTCGACGGATGCGTGCGACGTTGAAGGCGTAAGTCCATGCTTGTATTTCTTTGAAGTGTGCTCTATACTGCCACTGGCAAAGAGACTATCAGTAACACTTAAGCGCCATAAATTTGTTTCAGTTTGAAGTTGAGGAGGCGGGAGTAGTGGCAACTGAGGAGGCTCCACACCCCCTATCCCTCCCCGTGATAGAGGTTTCTCCCCCTACCCCGCCAACCGATGCGCGCCAAAGCGTTTTTCGTAAACTAGGCCCGAAGCTTGCGGGCGAGGCGCTCCCACCAGCCGCCCCTTTGGAAGGAGGTGATGTAGCGTAAGTGTTTTCGAGTTCCCAGTTTGCAACGTAATCTGGATTACATTTTTCTAATTTCTGCTTTTGATTCCAGTGAAAATGTGTTCAAGCGGGGTTTTGCTTTGACCAAGCCCTCAACGCCAGTAGCAAGGCCCCCTACTGCCGAATATTCAGGAAAATGTTTTTTGGAGAACATTAGGCCAATGGGAAATGTACCTTCACCAGTGCCCCGCAACCCCCAACCAAAAGTAAGGCAAGCTGTACTGCATGTAAGTTTTTCTAGCTTTATTCTTTATTTTACATGCTTTAATTGTGAACTTGAACGAGTAACTGATGCTCTGCATACGTTTCAGAATCCACCAGGCTATGACGAAAGTTTCAAGGAAATGCTTATGAAGAGAAAATATAATGAAGACGATAAAATAAAGAGGAGGACCTCTTCAAGAGGAATGAAGAGAGACAGCAGAAGAAGTTAGATGAGAAGATTGAGAGAAGGAAGAGAAAGAAGAAGGATTGATGTGTTGTTTTTTTTTCAAATGTGTATTTTTTCTTTTTTAGAAAACAAGTGTTTTTTCCAATTTCTTTTTTTGTTTTATTAAATTGTCTATTTTGCAAGTGTCAATATGTTGTAATTTTTCCCTGTGTATAGATATGTTACACCAAGGTGACGGTATAATTTTTTAAGCAAGTCAGTTCGCCTTCAAGTTTGGTTGAGTTTCGTGTTGGAGAAACATGTAACTAAGTGTGTCACACTTATGAGTGGGTTATTTTCTTTTTAGACTGTTATTTTTATTTTCATTATGATACAAAACTTCTGTTAAAAGTAGAAAATCAGGTGGCAGAGCAGTACAACATGCTCATCTTTACATCAAATCACTTCGCCTTTTCAACTTCGGAAAAGTTTTGGAATTAGGAAGGGGAGTACTCACAGTATCAATTACATTTCATGGAGAGCATGAGACTGAGTAGAAGAAATGAAAATCAATGCAAGAAGTGATTGCACACTAAAACATTTTTTTCAGAGTTGTCATTTTTTATTAGTTTTTATGGATTTTTAACTATTATATTAGTTTTTTGTAAGGCAGAACAGGGACACTACTGCTGTCTTAAGGCAGTGAAAAGCTTTTCTTTTAGAAATCAATGTGGTAACACACCATTTCTCTCCTTAATTTTAGAGGGAAGGGAACACCTGTGTTTTCATTAGGGAATTCTGAAGGGGTACATGATAGTAAAGGATTTTTTTCTAGAAAATATTCTGTGACAATGGGAAGCTTTAAATTATATTGTATCTTGCCTCCAAGAAGTTTGGTGTTGGAGAAACATACAACTAAGTGTGTCACACTTATCAGTGGGTTATTTTCTTCTTAGACTGTATTTTTTAGGCACGAAGTAGCCTTATGGTTTTGTCTCAGGATCCGATTTTTTTTTATCGGTGTGGCCCCTTACCTAAATCCAGATTTTTCTATACGATTTCGATAAGACTTGGCCGAGAGGTACAACTTATTTCCCTTATTTCACTGGTGAAATGCCAGGCCAAAGTTAGCGGCCAATTTTGAGAAATTTCGATTTAAAATCTTTGTTTCTATGGTAATACTCGACTCGTCATGGAGCCGAGTCGGCTCTGACCAATAACATTATTTCGCGCGAAAATCCAGCCAATGAAAACGGTCGCCTGTTGCTTTGTACCTCGATATCCAAAAGTGTCAACGCAAGGAGTGGTCACGTCAGAATCGTTGGAGATTCACGCCATGTTAAAGGGTTCACCACCAGGAGACTTTCAAACGTGACCACTAGCTGGCCGCCTTGGCTCCTGATTGTTGGCTGGGACTGTAATTTGGCCTTGGGCGGGGCTTGTGACAATACCGCCAACCTCAGAGTGAATCCTCAGCTCATGTTTTCATTAAAAGATACAAATAAGTCTACTCTTGTGTTCCGTGGTATTGCGTGGATGCTTCCACAGTTCTTTGCTAAAGGCCTGCAACATCATTTCACGTTGTTACTAAATCTAAAACTAGCAAAATATATTTTGAGTTGGTTTGAGTGGACACCAAGGCGGCGTTGTTTATAGCTGGCCCGCTCGGCGCCATGTTTGTGTTGGAAATGTGAGGCGGATAAAATTCACGATTTGGGCTCTCACAGAGAGTATTGACCTAATATTTTAATTGTCTACTTCATTTAATGGTAATAAGTGTGTGGCAAATGTGAAACTACGACCCTTTAATTCTTGGCTGGTGGTTCGATTTAGTGGTTGTCAAGGCGGGTTGTTGACAGCTGGCCCGCTGGGGAGCTGGCTCTCACCAAGTCTGCCCCTGCGTTCCCTGTGAATGTGTAGTGCCTCCCATACCTGTGTGCTAAAGAACTGCAACATAACTTAAGATCGTCACGAAATTAAAAACTTGCCAAATATATTCTAGGTTGGTTTGAGGCGGATGCGTGAGGCGCCGTGTCGCCGGCCCCGCCGGCCCTCTTTCAACCATAGCCGCCACGGCCGGGGGCTGAGAGGGTCCCACCTCGTGACTTTAAATCATTGTGTAAAGTTATCGGAACGTTGACATGGCGAACTGAATGCGTTTACAGTGGTTTTGCACCTGCAGAAAACTGTTTGGGAAGTTTGACTTTAATCTGGTGAGCAGAATTCTTGAAATGGTGTACATTTACGTGAATAATTTTACGAATCCATTGAACTTCTTTGGGAAACGATTTCCGTGGGCCCGAAACTCCTGTTTTCACAGTCATTTCGGCCAAGAGATAAGTACTTTAGTGGATATGAAGCTGCTGCCCCCCTAGTCCCCGCCTCGGCCCACGTTGCGACATCTGAAGGCCATACAAATGCACCTTTTCTCCCGGTTGAGGGCTCTAAGTGTCGGCAAGACTTCAACCTAACTATTCGTAACAAGTCTGAACGGAAATAATATCATGAGTTCGTTTGGAAGTCCCTTAAAGTTGTACCTTCGATCTGAGACCGTCCGCTTCTCCGATCGACCTGCGCCTTGTCGAAGTTTTGGCGACGTTCCGGGCGCGTTTTTTTTTCTTCTTCCGTCGCGAGCTACGCTCCGCCACCAGCTCGTCGTCTGTTGTGGCGGCTTTTCTCCGCATGGCGGCGTTGTAACCCTGTCTCGTCCATTTTCGTCCAAAAAGGTAATAAAATAAACAAGGGAGCTCATTCATCTGTTAAATTTACGGAAGTCCATACTTTCATAAGTCAAAAATCGAAAATTCAATGCATAACCGTGCGAAATACTGCCGTGTCTTGGTGCAAACATCGCGACTCGGGGGACTTCTAACCCACCACTGGTCCCTTTGGCTAGTGTGCAGATGCAATTAATTGAAATAAATAATTCATATCGACATTTATTGACACATCTGGCACATTGACCCTTTTTATTTTGCAGGGCTTGAAGATGGAACAAAATGAACGAAGATGACGCGGACTGGATAAATGTATCCAGTGTCTCCATGTCTATTCATTCAAACATTTCTACCTCAACTCCATTCAAAGTGCCAAAGCAACCGAGTAAAAGGGCAACTAAGAAGAATAGATTGTACGTGCGGCCTGTGTGTGACACCTGCAACATCTGTGGACAGGAGTATAGGTGCCACCGTTCGTACCTTAACCATGTCAAGAAACATAACATACATGGTAAAAACACATTACTTTCTGAAATCATTAATGTTCTCTAGGCAAGAAATGTATTCCCTATTTTGTAGTGTTGTATTTAGACTCTGCTTCCAAATTCCCAAGTCCAGCCCAAATTATTCAGCATTGTTCCGAAACCCTGGTGGACAGTCTGGATATAATGCAAAATCTACCAGCATTTTGTGCCATGGGTCAGCAGTTCAAGGAACTTGTTATTCATGCCAAGAATAATATCAACAGTTCTGTTGAGTGGAAGCATTTGTTTCTCACAATACATGAATTAATGACCAAAGACATAGGGGAGAACAAAATATTGATGCCGTCCGCCATAGTCAACATTTTAATGAAGAATTGTGATAAACTTCTTTCTGATAACTGCCAAAGAAAAAAATTGTGTGGTCTACTTCAGCTGTGCGTGGTGTATGATAGTGTAGTTGCAAATATCTTTATTTCAGACTACTTACTAATGTTAGTCAAGAAAATTTTTAAATATTTTAGTGCCTGTTTGAAAAGTGATAGTAGTATAAGTGAAATTTTACTGCCAGAACTAGACAATGAAGATAAGGAAGCAATACACTACATTTGTGGGGCTGTTGTAAGGAGTTTTTATAAAAGAAGTAAGTCTTTCCCGAAACATGTTGGCTGGAACAACATTGGAAGACTTATTACTGATAAGCTCATAGAAAGTGACGCTGTACCTGGCCCGCCCCTTTCAGTAAAAGGTTGGACACTAGCCATCAGAAATAGGGGTAGATTATTTTTTGTTAGTTGTGCTTTGTACGATTTCTTTGTTTGCTTGGCCCAAATTTTACATGTGATCACAAGAAATAAGCTCAGAGTTGACGCCAATCTTGCCATTGAAAAAGTGTGCCAAGGTATTGCAGTTTTTGTTTGGGATGAAGCTGTAGGGGACTCACTCAGTGAGAATTGTTCATATGATCTAATGTGTGGTATGATCAGATCATTTTGTAATACCTATGGTGTAGGTAAGAAGAAAGAGTTGCTGAATAAAATCAGGAGTAACAAGGCAGAGGCAAGTCTTGCTTTGCGTGCCAGAGTTGCACCCAAGTCCTGAATTTAATGAGTGAAGGTGGAAGTACTAATTTATAAAATGTGAAAGGTGTGAAATGTTTTCTATGTCTTGACTGCTTTCAGGGCTCATTTACTGTAATCTTTTGTGATTGTTTTATGCCAAACTTTAAAGTTTATGTTAATTTTATGTGTGATACTTATTATATTTAAGTAACCTGTATTTGTTTCAAGAACTGATTGTAGGGAAACAATATTTTTGTAGTGCAACTTCTAGACTGTGTTTAATTCAAATTGTACAATTCAAAATAATAATTTTTTGATAAGTATCTTGACGAGTATTTTAATTGAAAAGTTCACAGCAGTAATATATTACTCATAATTGAAAAGTGAATAAAAACCACAATTAAAATAGAAATGAATGTTCAATAGGGTATTCCGGACAAGCCGAGGACCGGAAACGAAGGCGACGTCCACCGTGGTCGGATCTCAGCCTAATGGTTTCTGCATCCGGATTGTCTGCTGTGGACCGCCGCCATCTTTGTTCAGATTCAAGATTCACATTCGCATATCGTGTTGTTTTGGTCACGGAGGACTTCGCTTGTGATTTGTCACCTCTACGACTCCTTTCCGTCCGTTATGTTTTCCTAGAACACCCACCGATATGCGAATGTGAATCTGAACAAAGATGGCGGCGGTATCCGCAGCAGACAAACCGGATGCAGAAGCCATTGGGCTGAGATCCGACCACTGTGGACGTCGCCTTCGTTTCCGGTCCTCGGCTTTTCCGGAATACCCTATTCAGTTATAACCTTATTCCTTGATACATGACACAATAATAGAAAAACATTAAACAAGAACAGTACAATATATACTAGGAATCAATTATTTTATTCTTCCTACAACTTTGTCTTTTGAAAAGGGGTTCTGTACTGATTCCATTCTCTTCAGGCATCACTTCGGTATTTCCTCTCTTGTTAGCTGCACTCAATTCTCCAATGATTGAAAACCCTCGTTGTTTGTGCAAGAATTGGTTTAAATTTGGGTTGCTGCTGCCCCCTCCAGCCATCCGCTGCCTCCCAAAGTTCTGTTCCAGGGGATCCTGACAGAACACTCGAGCGTTGATGAAAGACACACCTTCTTTCAAGAGAAAAGTTGTAGCACTGATGAATGATCTACAAGACATTTCAATGCCTAAGTGGGTTTGGTGTGATATTAGATTTCTTGACGATGGTTCTTCCCCTTGTTCTTCTGTCTGTCATTCAGTGCGTGGAAACTTCCTTCATCTGGTAAAACTTCAACACCAAGGTCATCCATTAAACTCATTGCAGATCTTGACAACGAAGCATTTTGTCTTGACTTCACTTCTTTCCAACAATCTAAATATTCAACAAAATCGAGAAGTTCTTGAAATCGATTGCCTGCTACTCTTTTTACAAAATCTTGCACATCTTGAATGGTGTACGGATTGAGTCTTTTGTCGTTTTTCTTGATTCCATGAGTAGAATAGGCACCGTTTAATAAGTCAAACCAATTATTGACTCTGTATATGAAGTCAACGGTCTCTGATGTTCCAGCCCAACCTTGGCTTAAAATGTCAGTAGCAACTGTGTGACTCATTACCTCTGCAGCTGGCCGCACCTTCATTCTACTGAAACTATCAGGGTATACATTCTGTGCATTGAGCTTATACGATTTCCTTAAAGTCTTGTCTTTTTTTGGAGAGATAAAGCTTGATGATAGTGTCCCATACAATGTATTCACCATTCTTCCTTAATAATCGAGGGCTCTTCTTCTTATTTCTGGGATTTTTCCTTGAATTGAAGAAAGCATTGCGCAGTGTCTTTAGTAGATGTGGTACATCAGAAAAGAAATACAACAGTCTGTCAGGAACATGTTTGTTAGGAGTATAGAATCCCCCTAGTCCCGGGCCGCCATTTTGATTCCCCCTAGTCCCGGGTGCCCCGAGTCCCGGCCCCCTAGTCCCGGGTGACCCCCTAGTAGCCGGTGACAGGTCAGGACGTGTAACCCAACCTAAGTTCACGACAGGTCAGGACGTGTAACCCAACCTAAGTTCACGACAGGGCAGGACGTGTAACCCAACCTAAGTTCACGACAGGTCAGGACGTGTAACCCAGAGGGGCGTAACCCAGAGGGGCGTACCCTAAACCTAAGTTGGGATGGCTAACCTAAGTTACCGACGCCAACCCAACCTAAAGAGGCGTAACCCAACCGAAGTTAGAAAAGATGTCAGGATGGCCGAGTGGTCTAAGGCAGCAGACTTAAGATCAGCGATTCGCGGGTTCGAATCCCGTTCCTGGCATTTTTTTTTTTTATTACAGTATTTCCATGCGCGCTCCGTGACAGTTGTCTATACCGCCGCGCTATCTGCCGCGCTGTCCGCCACGCGAGCCGTCGTGTCGAAATGGCTGCCTACCTCAACAGGCGCTCCACAGCGCAACGCTCCGCAGCGCGACGCCCACTTTGGCAACGCTGTGCGGAGCGCCTCAACACAACTTTGAATCGCGCGCCAGCATGCTCCCCCCCACCGCCGAGCGCAGCGCCTTACCACACATACTTGAATCGCGCGCCATCATCCCCCACCACTTTGGCTTCTGCTATCACGACCCTTCCTGTGTTTGTTGAAGTGACTTATGACACATGAAATAATTTTTGGAACGGTGAAAAGACGTCGTTAATGTTTCGAAGTGCCAATAAGCATAACTATCGTTTTGACATCGAGAGTGCCGCCGAGCCCACCCCTTCCCTACCGCCCCGTCCCCCTACCGCCCCGCCGCAGGACGCCGCTGCGCAGCCGCCCTGACCTCAGTTGAAGCCTAAGTCCAGCGCTAGGTGGAAGCGTTTATCAGTGCGAAGTGTGGTGTGTGTGTGATACGTGTGTGAAAATGGAGGAGACATTGGAGCTGGGAGTCGGGGACTCCACGCTGGAATTTTTGGTGAGTCATATTTTTTTTTCTATTTATCCTAATTCTTTTCTTTATTCCCGTCTTTTTAACGTGCCTATTGTTTCTGGTGGAAAGTTCATGTCTCGCTTTCTAACCTTGTCTCTGTCTCCCGCCCGCCCTCGGCGTTCCCTTGTCGCTATGGTTCTGTGCTAAATTCTATGCTTCGCGGTGAGGTGTATCTCAACTCCTGTCCTTAAAAAAAGTAAGATTTTTAACCTGATATTCGTGCCGTTTCTCTTCCCGCGTTCCAGCCTTTTCTATCTCCCGACCTCTTCGCGTTCTGTGTTTTATCGAAGCTTTGGTGGTCTATGTTACGCATGCTTTCTGTTAAACCGGAGAACACACGCGCGTGCTCTCACGCCCGTGCCATTCCCCTCTACGGTTCCCGCGCGTGCGTAGCCACCTCCCGCTTCGGACCCACCCCCCGTAAGCGGCCTTGCGCGCCGAGTGCACAGCGCTGTGCGCTGATTCGCACGCACCCTCTCAGACTCCCGCTTCGGACGCACCCCCCGTAAGCGGCCTCGCGCGTCGAGTGCACAGCGCTGTGCGCTGACTCGCACGCACCCCCTCTGACTCCCGCGCTGCGCGGTCGAGTGACGCCCGCTTCGGACCCAACCCCCGTAAGCGCCCTGCGCGCCGATTGCACCGCGTTGTCCGCCGATTCGCACGCATCCTCGCTCTGATGACGTGTTGCTAGGGGAGGTCAACTCATCGCGTACTATTTCTCCCTCAGGATCGCGCCGCCGAGGACATCCCCGCCGACGCAAGCGAGGACGCCAGCATCTCCAGCGCCCCCGCCGAGGACGCCAGCAGCTCCAGCGCCCCCGCCGAGGACGCCAGCAGCTCCAGCGCCCCCGCCGAGGACGCCAGCAGCTCCAGCGCCCCCGCCGAGGACGCCAGCAGCTCCAGCGCCCCCGCCGAGGACGCCAGCAGCTCCGGCGCCCCCGCCGAGGACGCCAGCAGCTCCAGCGCCCCCGCCGAGGACGCCAGCAGCTCCAGCGCCCCCGCCGAGGACGTCAGCAGCTCCAGCGCCCCCGCCGAGGCCAGAGAGAACGTCAGCAGCTCCAAAAGTACCACCCCTGAGGGAGACCTGGCCGGCGACCTCGCCCTCTCCACGACAGTGAAAATGGAGGAGGGTGAGGATGGGGAGCAGCAAGAGGAGCCTGAGGTGAGTTCTTCTACTGTCTTTTATTTCCTTCTTCTGATTGATGCATGCCTAACAGAGTTACAAATTTTTTCACAGTTCTGCCCCCTTGCTGCTGCCCTCATGGCCCTCACCCCCTCCACCTCGGGGGAGGGCGAGGCCATCGCTGACCAGCCAGCCGCGCCAGGTTTCCCTCTGAAAATGGACTGTGCTGTAAGTATCTCTCTCACTAATGTCTTTTTTTCTCCAACAGATCAGCAGTCTCATTTTTAGGCCCCCGTTAGGGGTGCCTATTGCTTTCGCCAGAAAGTTTTTTATTATTTATTCTTGACGATGGCCCCTTATGGGCGCAGCCGATCCTGTCGAAGCGATTCGTACAAAGTTATAATGAAAAATACTACGAAAAATTAGAAATTTTTTGAGATAGGTATGATGTCAAGCTGTCTATACGTTTTTGCATAAAGTGAATTTGCATCCTCCGTTTCTATGGTAATTGCGAGCCGAGCACCCTGTGCCGAGCCAAAATTGACACCCTCCAAAATGCTCTGGCCAATAGAAATGTTCCGCGCGAAAATACAACCAATAAAAACGGCCGACTGTTGCTTTGTACCTCGATATCCAAAAGTTTCACCGCACGGAGTGGTCACGTCAGAATCGTTGCAGATTCACGCCATGTAAAAGGGTTCACCACCAGGAGACTTTCAAACGTGACCACTAGCTAGGCGCCCCGGCTCCTGATTATTGGCTGGGACTGTAATTTCGCCGTGGGCGGGGCTTGTGACAATACCGCCAACCTCAGAGTAAATCCTCAATTCATGTTTTCACTGAAAGATACAAATAGGACAACCCTTGAGTTCCGTGTTAATGCGGGGAGGCTTGCACCGTTGTTTACTAAAGGCCTACAACATCATTTTACCTAGTTACTTTATCTAAAACTAGCAAAATATATTTTGTGTTTGTTTGAGTGGACACCAAGCCGGCGTTGTTTATAGCTGGCCCGCTCGGCGCCATGTTTGTGTCTTAAATATGAGGCGGATAAAATTCACGTTTTAGGCTCTCACAGAGAGTTTTGACCACAAATTTTTGATTTCTATTTCATTTAATGGTAAGTGTGTGGCAAATGTGAAACTAAAACCCTTTAATTCTTGCCTGGTGGTTCGATTTAGTGGTTGCCAAGCGCGTTGTTGACAGCTGGCCCGCCCGGCGCCATGTTTGTGTTGGAAATGTGAGACGGATAAAATTTACGATATGCCTCTGTGTCTGCCTCTGTGTTCCTTGTGAATGTGTAGTGGCTTCCATAACTGTGTGTGCTAAAGGCCTGCAATTTAACTTAGCGTCGTCACCAAATTAAAAGCTTGCCAAATAAATTCTAGGTTGATTTGAGGGGGGACGCCGTGAGGCGCCGTGTCGCCGGCCCCGCGCCGGCCCTCTCCAGCCATGTCCACCACGACCGGGGGCTGAGGCTCCCACCTCGCGACTTTAAATCACTGTATAAAGTTATCAAAACGTTGACGAGTCGAACTGAATGCGTAAATATTGTTTCTGCGCGAGCAGAAAACGTTTTGGTAAGTTTGAATTCAATCTGGTGAACATAACTCTTGAAATGGTGTGTATTTACATCAATAATTTTACGAATCCAATTTTTTACCTACTGATTAAACCTCCTTGAAACTTTGGGAAACGATTTCCGCATGTCTAAAACTGCCTCTTTCACATTTATTTCGGCTGTCTAACATATTGTTCAGCTAAAATAAATAGTCGCTGGTGCGTTAGTGGAGGTCCCAGCCTAGAACCATGAAAGCGACAGGACTGGGCACTCACACCTCAAACGCGCTCCGTCTTGTCGGAGGCGGCGGCGCCTCCCCCAGCCGAGCCACCGGCCTTCTTTTGTTGAGTGGAAGTACCAGTCTAGAACCTAGAAACGACAGGACTGGGCACTCAAACCCCAAACGCGCTCCGTTCTGTCGAAGGCGCGGCGGCGCCGGCGGCGCCTCCACAGGGGCGCACTCCAATGGGAGGACTTGGGGAGTCTATGTTCTTGTTTTAGTTGTTGTTGTGACGTAGGACCCAACCACGCCGGTAGGGCCAACACAACAATGAGGAAGCCTCTACCTTCGCCCGGGCCGAATAAATGGTGCTTCCGACAAGTTTCCATGTAAAAAATATTTTTAAAACTATAAATACAGTGACATCTTATCATACTGCGCCTTGTTTTGTGTCTTTGTGGCACTAAAAATTATACGAAAACAATAAATGCATCAATCCGTGTGAGTGGTACGCGTGACGGTTTTTGTTTACGAGTCCAGCGGCTTTCCTCGGTAACATGCCTGAACAAGCTGAATTTGGGAATTAGCGTGAAATGAAAGACAATGCGTCTGTGATTTTGTGTGGTGCGCAAGCCGAGAAGTGTGTATTGTGGAAATGTGTTTCAGTGTACGACAAACTTTTGTAATGACGCATTATTCGGACAGGTAAGCTCCTCTTGGACTTGTTTGTGTAGCAGTGTTTCAGGTTAAATGTACACACTTTAAAAAACACAAGCGCTGCTGATTTCAGATTAACTAAGTCACCAAAAAAATGATTTACTGAAAAATTTGAATACGGATGGACTGATATTATCCACTGTCAATAATAACACAGCTATAGGCAGTGTGCTTTGAAAAGTTGCTAGAGATCACAAGACAAAACAAACTCATAAGTGACAAAGACAGCTTGACAAAACTTGACTTGACCATTATAGTAATAGGACTTGACTAGACATTACATGAAACTAGATTGAGAAAGACAAATACCACTAACCTCCAAATTCAATTTTAGTTGACAAGACAAAATATAACATGAACTCCTCATAAGAAGAATTGATATTTTCTATACAAAAGGAGACTAGTTTTCACATTAGCACAGGTACAGACTGATGCTGATCAACTATTAATAATGCCCAGGGAAATGAGATAGCCAATGCATGACAATATTAATGTAACCTAACTAAGTGAAGTAGCGTGAATAAACTTCACACAACTATGGATGAAACTAGACTTGACTAGACAATATAAAATATAAACTGGACAACATTTTATAATATAGAATAATATCAGAAAAATATGACTAGACTCCAAATTAAATTTGAGAGCTGACAAGTCGATAATTAACAAAAAGCCTCAATCAACGGAATTGATAGTCAAGACACAGAGAAGTTAAAAAAAAATGGCTATTACCAGACAACAAATGGTAATTGTACAATACTAGACAAAGAAAAAATGTAGACTTAACAATACATAAAATAAAAAATTCAAATTTATAGTGAAGTATTATACTCTTAAACACCTCACAAGTGGCTGACCATCTGGAGTTTGTGACATTTCTCTTGTTGTGACCTTTTCCTTTTTTCCTTGTAGGGGAGAGTGGGGCACATTGGTCCATGGGGCACATTGGTCCATTTCGAATTTCGCGAGGTTGGAGCGACCGCAGCGCCACCACTCGGACAGTGGAAGAAGCTATCACCTACCCGACTATTTTTCCGAAGAGTCCGCCGTTCGTCAACGGTCGCAATCCAAATGGCCAGGGGTGAAGTATTGAATACCCCATAAAACAGGTAAAAGTAAAATGTTTCTACTCTAAAACCATCTCGTTTAGGGGTATACAACTCTATATTTTAATCACGGCACCTTTTTAAAACGAAAGCCTGATCACTTACCTTTAAATTGAATATAGTTTTGAATGGGCTAGAAACAACTACTTGCATTCTAGAAGCATTTGAATTTATTTGCTACACTTGGGGCAGGTTGGGCCGCTTTTTTACGGGGCACATTGTGCCAATATAACAGTATCCATTAAAATTGCAAATTTTGATATTTCAGGAAGTGTTGTGACAAATGCTAGGTTAGGTTTTTTTATGGTTTCATTTTCTGACATTTATAAAAAATATTCTTAACTGTTTTTACTGTTTTAATTAGTTAGCAGAATTTTATTTTTGATTAGCCTACTTTTGTTAAAGTACAAATACAAGAGTACGAAGTACCTAACTGAAATTACTTTTTTTGACAAATTCGATTTCCTTTATCACAGAGTATCACTCAACACATCATTAAGTGGCGTAGATAACGGTTCTGGCCATTTTTTCCAGCTTGGCCCAATGTGCCCCATAGGTCGGACCAATGTGCCCCGGCCCGGGGCAGATTGGTCCACTTGCAGGCCGCTTGGGTTTTCGGTTTATCTCAGCTTGCATGGTCGGAAAAATGTTGGAGATGGTTTTCTAAGGTAAAGTAATGTACAAACTAAGACTTGGCACAAAAAACTTTTTTTGGGGTCATCACATGCGGCGTAGGGAACTAAAAGAAAAAAAACGGACCAATGTGCCCCACTCTCCCCTAGGCTTGATTCATAGCCACCAAAATGTCCCTTAGAGCTTGAACAGCAAGTGATTTAAAAATATTCATCTTCACATCTTGATGATGAGCACACAGGTTGAAGTTGTTGAGGACTGGATGACATTTCAAAGAATTTAAAAATGTGGAGATGATTTGAGGCTCGGCAATCCTGTTGGTAAGCTGAAGATTTGACTGATGATAAATGAATGTAGTGATATTGCTGATGGCTGCTGATGGGACTTTCTGATTTGATTGATTACAGGATGATACTGATGACGTGATTGTTGACAAGATGTGAAGAGGAAATTCAGCGGGACTCTGAAGGATGCTGCTGCACTCTGCACATTTGAGGCGCTCAGTGTACGCAGCCACTACAGGAGCTGCATTGTGGGCGCCAATTGCAGCAGTCAACTTTGCCCTCACACGGCTGGCAAAGTTTTCATCGCAGGTAAGCAGTGTCACCACTTGCCTGTTCTCTTCCTCAGCCTCTTCCTCAGCCTCTTCCTCAACCTCTTCCTCCACCTCCTCTCCCTGCTGCTGGTCATCTTCCTCTTGATCCTCTTGTAAATTGACATAAATTATGGGCTCATCTGTGGTGTTGGACTGCTGTCTTTCAGCCAACTCAAGAAGAGTATTTAAATCAATGAAAAATTTTGCTCGGTCATCCTGACAATTCTTCCCTTTGATTTCCACAGATGAGAGATCTTTTATCAGACAGCTGGCAAAGGCAGATGGGTAGTCCTTGGCGCTGGGGTTCTTCCGACAACCACCAGCATTCCGGGTCCTGCTGTTGAAATTCTCTATGCAGTCCCCGTTAATGCGACCAACTGGAAGGTTGTCATAGCCATCCGCCTTCAAGTCTTCCCACAAGGCTGCCAGTGCATGAAGGGTGAGTCTCCAGTTAGTATGGAATGTTAGGTTTTTAGCACCCACAAACTTCCACTCTGACATCCTATGGTATAAATCTGTCCACAGCTGAAGGTGTTTGGAAGAGTCTGACTTGAGGGCCACCTTGTAGCTGTCCGGGTCGGTTGATGAGATTTCAACACCATTTAGGGAATCAAAGAAGTTATTGATTCTCTCACAAAACCGACCCGTCACCATGGCCTCAGAGGGAAGAGCACCAAGGACGGTGTAAGTGATGACACCTGCTGCCACTGTGTTGCTGAAGATTTGAGCTGCTGGAGCAACACGCATCTTGTCAAAGCGATTAAGGTCAAGGTGAGTGCTGACTGTTACCTTCTTCGCAAGGCGTGGTGACATTTGCTGGTCCATGCTCACAAATTGACGGATGTATTCTTCCTTCACAGTGCCGTCTCTTGTGTGAAGGTGGTGGCTCAAAACTGCATTTCGCAGGCTCTTCAGGAGGCGAGGAATGTCAAAGATGGTAAAAATTTTCTTTCCATTAAGGAAGAACCATGGTGTTTGATCACTGGCACCCAAGAGACTCATGGCTGTTTTGTTTTTTGATAGCCCATCTGTCACAATACAGCGCACAGAGAGCCCAGTGCTTTGGACAGCAATGATGGCCTCCTGAAAGAGTTTCTTGAAGTCAGCTCCAGTGAGTTTCTTGTGGGTGAACCAGAAGCAGAATGGTTGCTTCCAGTTGCCATAGATGCTTCTCACCATGGCCACTAGCACCTCTTCAGCTGGCACGGCTTGACGCTCACCATTACCAAGGTCAGTAAACCCCACAACCTGGTCAGCATGAGAATCATATGAGAACTGAACTCTAAGAGACATTTCATCAAACACTACAATAACTTCTTTCTGAGCTTGTGACAGAGATTCCACTTCTGCACGCATTGATTCGATGACAATTTCATTGCAGCCAGGGCGAAACTTCAACTTCTTGAGCATCGTAGAGATGGTTTTCTTGCTGGGTTTGATAATGGGCATACTATTATATGCACCAGGACCATTTTGACTGATGCCCAGACAAACCGCCTTCTCTGCCAGATTGTATCTGTAGCCATGCTTGCTTCTTCCTGCATTTCTCAGATTACACTGAAGAAGGTGGAAGAACCCAGGGGTAAGTTTCTGACGGAATCGCCTCAGTACTACTTTCTCTTGATTGAGCCTCATTTCTCTAATTTGACGTGTCTTCTTTTCATTGTCCATTTGCAGACGGGCTGCCCTGGCCTTACACTGCGCCAGACTTTTCAGGAGCGACTTGACAAGAGGAGTTTTCTGAGATTTGGGCACTCGTGGAATTTTGGGAAGTGGCTTGAGGATTCGCTTTCCCACTGATGCTTTTCCTGGAAGAAGAGGGACCACGATAAGTAGATGTTCTTTAGTTTTAGTTTGTTATTAATCCGTTTTTATATCCATTTCTTTGCTGAGCCTTATTTTATTTTTCATAATTTATTTATTTATTCATTTATTTATTTTTTTATTTATTTAATAATTGATTGACTTTTTTATTGCTTGATTGTTTATTTTGTTTAATTTACTGATTTGACATGGATTTATTTAGTTAGTTACCGAGTTCTTTAGTTGTTTAGTTATATATAGTTACCTAGTTTTATAGTTATTTAGTTACATAGTTATTTAGTTATTTAGTTACATAGTTATTTAGTTATTTAGTTAGTTATCTAGTTATTTAGTTTGTTAGTTATAAAGTCAGTTAGTTTGCTAGTTTTTAAAATCTTTTTTATATCTTGTTGATTGATTGATTTAAAATGTATTAAAATATTTGCCCCCTCCATTAACTGTCAAATCTAAAATCTACTACTGCACTCACCAGCACAGAGAGGAGATTTAATTGGCTCCGACTCAACATCAGCCCAGGAGTTATCAGCATTCTCTTCGTGTTCTGGTGCCTCTTGAAGTGCATCCACTCCTAATGCCAACCCTGCCACAGAGATTACATAATGAATTGTTGCTGCCAATGTTTTCTGTGGTCTGTTGGATATTTTAAAATTTTTGCAGTGGCATGACGGCACTCACCATCTGCAGGACTCTTTGATGCTGAAAACATCTCGATGCCCAGGAAGCTCTCAGAGACTGAGTCTGCATACTGCACCGAATCCTCTGCATGGCAATGAGTGGAAGTGGAAGGCGAAGAGTGGACTCGATCACTGGTACAATGTGAGTAGTCGTGGTCCAAGGCAATTGTTCCAATTTCTGTCAGAATGAAATCGTCACATTAGTATTTTATGAATTATGCAACTAGGTGTACTTTGATGTGACACTAAAGTAATTTATGCATTATACTTGCCATCAACAGGAGGAGAAACAGAGCTAGCAACTACTTGGCTCTCCACCTCAAGGTGCATGGCAACACCATCACCATCACCATGTAGTGAGGCAGAGACAGCAGTTGCTTGGCTCTCAACCCCAAGATCTTGCTCCACACCAGCACCATGGTGGGAGATAGATGCAGCAGCCTCAACCTCAAGTACATCATCATCATCATCAGGATCAAGAGAAGTGGAAGATACATCTGCAATGAATATTTATGAATGACATTTGTGTCTATGTGTTGATGAATATTAGTGTGTTAGTGAAGACAGCAGCAAATGACAGAGTACAAATGTCATGCAAGTCTGGAGGAGCAAATAGGCCAACAGTGCAAATGGCGCACTGATGCACATTCTTTCACTTCTATATTAAGTCCTCCCCCCCTCTCCCCTCCAGAAGTGCATAACATTTGAACACTTGAGTCTGCAGAGTATGTATTATCATATCCAAAGCACATGGTCACTAAGATCTTTCACCTACCAAGCTGTACAGTAGGTGTAGCAGCATCTGTCAGGCGGTCCTTTCTGGAGCTTAAAAAGCAGCTATCTTGAAAATGTCTCCCACAAATCTTGACATGTTTGAGCTGCTGCTTTGTCTTCCTGTCCAGCCCAGGGATTCTCAATATGTCAATCCAACGTGACCTGTCAGAAAATATCATATGTAGAATTTCTCTAATTTCGTGTAATTAATGTCAAAAGCCTGAAAGTCATCACGCTAGACTTTAAACGAGAAGGAATACTAGAATTTACCGAGTCAATTTGCATGAGGGCATGAGGGCATGAGGGCCAAGAAGAGGTCACACTTACCTTACTGTGAAAAACGACAAATTTGGGCTATTTCTTCTTGTATTTTTACAACTCTTGATGCAGCAGCCAGAGTGAGACATTATTTTTCACAATAATGTGCAGCGCGGCGCTGCGCGGCTTCCCAACAGTCGCGATGGGCTCAGGTCAACCACCCACCACCACCACCATGTGCCATACAAGAGCATGAAACAGGTGCTGCTGGTGAGGGAGGTATTTGACTGACTTCCCTTCAAAATATTGTGTCACATGACTCTGTGTCCCGTCCAATGCAGCGCCGGCGCGAAATTTTAAGCGTCAATTGAGTCGTAAATTAATTTAAGTGTGCTGATGTAGCCTATTAATTATATTTAACTTTCTAGCTGTAATTCTTATTTAATGTAATTGATGACAAGGTGTTATTAAAGGAAACTACTTGTAATTTTTTTTGAGGTTTTATTTGCAATGAGATTCATCATGTTCCTTGAAATATACACTTCAGCAGCAAGTGACAAATCAATAAGAAAATGCACAAAGTATTTTTTTAAGAATATTTTTTAAAAATATGGGTAGTGTAGGGGTGAGAATCGCGGCGAATCGGTTCATTTGAAGGTCGCGCTGCGCTCCACGAACACCAACGCTCCAGTATTGAAATGACGATCTTCTGTGATCTTGTGTGAAAAATTCCGACCGAAATATCTTGTTTAATTTGTTGTACCACCTCTGGACAGTCATAAACTGTCAAGTATTGCATTAGTGTTGTTGAATTTATGGAATTGTATGGTTCAAAAGCAGGACATGTATGTGTTGTTTTTGTGTTGGCCCCACCGGCGTGGTTGGGTCCTACGTCACAACAACAACTAAAACAAGAACATAGACTCCCCAGGGCCTTCCATTGTAGTCCAACACTGTGGGCGCCTCCCTCAGCTGGCTGCGGATTGTCTAGCCTACATTATTTGCCCTGCGGCCAGGAGTGCCGGCGAGCCAAGCCGAATCGGCATTGTCGCAGGCTCGGGTGCTCGGGCGCTCGGCCCCTCTGCCCCTCTGCGCGGCGCCCAGGGGAGGAAGGAGGACCGTGGCATATTCAGTTACTTAACCAGAAATCGTGGTTTGCATCTTTGTTTTTTTTTATGGTGATTGTTTCCGGCAGCGTTTGAAATCTGTCACGCCAGGCAACATTATGAGTGGCAAATGTGGGGCGGAGGAAATTTATGGTTTCGTTTTGAGACAGCGTTCTTAATTAATATTATCAAAGTCTTTCTCATTCTTAAATAACTGTAAAAACCTAGGGGGCCGTTTAACGCGCTAGCGTTAAAATTTTTTCCTTTCTTTTTCAGCCTTTACCCATGCTGTCGTGGGAGATAGCCCCCCCCCCCCCCCCCCGAAGGAGGCCTCCACCCCCGTAAAGGTGAGTTGTTTTCAAATGGGTCAATTGATTAAAATTTAGCGATTCCACACTAACTTGTGATTTTTTTTCCAGCCTGATGATGTCCAGGGCTGCCGCCCCCCGCCCCGAAAGAGGCTGTGCATTGAGGCCGGAGGAGCCCGGGTCCCCACCACCCACGCCCGCCCAGGACTGAAACTGGAGCCGGATTGTGAGTTTGGGCATGTGTGTGAGTGAGTCAGTGAGTGAGAGTGTATGTGGACTTATGGCTTGTGTGTTTTTGTTTCAGATGACAGCAGTGACCTTAGCCATTTGAGCGAGGAGGATGATGAATAAATTTTTGGATAAGGATCTATGTGTATTTATTTCAAAGTCATGAAATCGTGGAATGATGGGTGCTTTGATTTCTCACTTCGACTTTTGCAAGTGGAGTTCAAATATTTTTTAAGAGTGCAGGTAACATTTCACTTACATGGTGTGATAACTTGGAGTGTGAGATAACTTTTTTAAGGAATCAGAGCGTGATTTTTTTAAAGTCTGGTTGGCTCGGACATGGTATCCTAAAATGTTGGGTGCTTTGATTTCTCACTTCAACTTGTGTGGTGAGCTTCTATTATTTTTTTTCTCAATCACTCGGGTTTTCCATATATTTTTCTTGATAGAGAACAAGTAAATGTTTATGTGATAATAACTTGGAGTGTGAGATAATTTTTTAAGGAATCAGAGCGTGATTTTTTTAAGTCTGGTTGGCTCAGACATGGTATCGTAAAATGTTGGGTGCTTTGATTTCTCACTTCAACTTGTGTGGTGAGATTCTACTATTTTTTTTTCTCAATCACATGGGTTTTCTATATATTTTTCTTGATAGAGAACAGGTAAATGTTTATGTGAAAATAACTTGGAGTGTGAGATAATTTTTTAAGGAATCAGAGCGTGATTTTTTTAAGTCTGGTTGGCTCAGACATGGTATCGTAAAATGTTGGGTGCTTTGATTTCTCACTTCAACTTGTGTGGTGAGATTCTACTATTTTTTTTCTCAATCACATGGTGTTTTGTCTTTTTTTGTGCTTTTTTCTTATATTAGTTTTGTATTGGGTTTTCCATATTTTTTTCTTGAACAACATTTACAGCATAGCAAAAAGTTTCTCTTTAAGAAACTCAAAGTGATAGCAGACCATTTCATCCTTTATCAGTTCGGGAAACAAGGATGGCTGATTGAGTGCCTCACTGAGCACTTCAAATTGCTGCTCATAGTTTAACTGTTTGAAACCTCTGCTCACACAAAAGTTTTTGCATTGCAAAAGTAAATCAGAAAAATATTGCTGAGCTTGTGTGCACATTGCCTGTGTATAGGCTTATCTATTTTGCATAATTTTTTTGGCCTTATTTATCATGAGCCACGAACTACCACCAAGGTAAATTTTAGGTGGAGTATTTTCTCGTTCAACACACACAGTAGTGATGTAAGGTGGTCGCTCTTGAACTCTGATGCTTAGTGTGAGCCCTCCAATAGTGAGTGGATCAAGGCATGTTTTAGAGTCCACACCATTTTTAATATGACTGAAAACCTCAGCAGAAGTGAGCACTTCGAATTCATCAGGTGTGATATTCATACAAGGGCGATTTCCCTTGGGATTTGCATCACCCATTAGCAAAATGTAGGGAGTGAAATGTTTCACATCCATGCCAATTCTAATTTGTTTAGCACTATTTTTTGTGAGGATTGCAGGATTTGGTAGAAAGGTGCAAACAGTTATCTGAAACAGAAAAGCAGGAGTTAACTAATTTATTGCGGAAGCATCATGACGTTTTCGCGAAGGACAACACAACTTTTGGGAAGTGTGCCTGGATAAAGTTCCGAATAGACAATGGTGATCATCCACCCATAAAGCAGACAGCTAGGCCAATACCGGTCCATTATAGACAGGCAGTAATGAAAACTATCAAAAAATATTTGGATCAAGGTGCAATAATGCCTAGCCAGTCAGCTTGGGCTTCACCCATCTTATGTGTTATGAAAAAGACTGGGTAAGTAAAGGTATGCATTGACTATCGCGCTCTTAATGCAGTCACTAGAGTGCCAGCAATGCCGATACCAAGGGTGCAAGATTTACTACAGCACATGGGCGGAAAAAGGATGTATCATGCTTTTGATCTAGCACACGGATACCACAATCTAGAAATCCACCCAGAGGACCAACCCAAAACAGCTATAATTCTGCCGGAAGGCTTGGGATCGTCACACAGACAATTTGAATTCACAAGACTAAGTTTTGGGCTATCTGCAGCACCAGGCGCCTTCCAGTACATAACAGACAGAGTGATCATGCCCGCAAAGGGGAAAACCCCTGAGAATGGCTTAGGAGACACTGTGTCAGTATACCTGGATGACATCTGTATTGGAGGAGTCAATTTTCCACAAATGCTTCAGAGGCCTGAGGCCTTATTCAACAGAATAAGAGCAGCAGGATTTCTGTTGAAAGCAAAAAAGTGTAAACTCTTCCAGTCAGAAGTCACATATCTGGGTCACAGGTTGTCTGAAAAAGGAATAAAAACGGATCAAGACAAAATAAGCAAAATCCTTAGCTGGCCAGCACCAACCAACGTAAAAGAAGTAAGGTCATGGTTAGGGCTGGTTCAGTACTACTCCAAGTATGTTCCCCACATGGCAACCATAGCAACGCCAATATTTAAGCTGCAGAAGCAAGGGCAAAGCTTTGAGTGGAGTAATGTGTGTCAGGAAGCATTCGACAAAATAAAGAGCTTACTGACTACGGCACCAATATTAGGCACACCAGACATCACAATAGGACCTTTCACCATCACAACTGATGCTAGTTTAACAGGTCTAGGGTGTGTCCTGAGTCAGGAGCAGGATGGAAAAGATGTCACTATAGCTTACTGGTCAAAGACACTCAATCCAGCACAACGAAATTACTGCACAACACACAGGGGACTATTGGCAGTAGTAGAGTCTGTAAAAGCATTTCACCATTACCTGGCAGGAGCACCATTTATAGTGAAGTCAGATCATGCAGCATTACAATGGTTGAAAAACTTTAAAAACCCCACTGGAAAGTTGGCACGATGGTTGGAGAGACTTGCACCATATAAGTTCCAGGTAGTGCATGTCAAGGGAAACAGCATTGGGCATATGCAGATGCATTGTCAAGACGACCTTGCGATGATTGCAAGAAATGTGATCGTCTGGAAGAAAGAGATAAAACAGTGTTAGTTTGCCACTGCAAAACAGAAGTGCACTGCGAAGAGACATGTTCAGACTGTCTATTTGAAGAGAGGAAGGTTACCAGAATGACGAGGGACACCATTGACATTAACTGGACAAGAGTCATTCCTGATGGTTTAAGTCCAAAGGATATCAGAAAAGCACAGCTGCTTGACGCTGATATTATGCCCATCATGGTTGCAGTACAGGACCGGAAGAAACCAGAATTCCAGGAAATTGCACAAAATGGCCACAAAACCAGGTCACTTTGATATCAGTTTAATTCACTGGTAATAGAGGGAGGAATCCTCTATCGCAAGTTTGAGCACCCTAGTGGAATAAAAGAAAAGGAAGAATTACAACTAATTCTACCAGCCAAACTTGTGAAGCTAACGGTAAAAACATACCATGAACAACTGGGAGTTGGAAATCATTTTGGTGTGTCCAAAACCTTGGCATACATAAAGAGATTCTTCTGGTGGCCTGGAATGTTTGAGGACACTTATGAAGTGATTTCCCAATGTGGAATTTGTGCCAAGTTAAAAGGACCAACTCATCAGACGAAGGTGCCACTGAAGTTGTTCCAAGAAGGAGTTCTGCACGGACGCTGGCATGTGGATATCTGTGGACCTATAAATCCGAAAAGTAAAGAAGGATTTGAGTACATACTGGTCGCAGTTGAAGCCTTCTCTGGATGGCCAGTGGTGGTGCCGTTGTATAAGCAGACAGCGGATAAAGTGGCACAGGCACTTATCACTCATGTGTTTTCCATCTTTGGCGCGCCTCAATCCTTGTTGACAGATCAGGGAAAGGCTTTTGATTCCACACTGTTCCAAGAAATAATGGAACTTTACAAGATCAAAAAGCTTAGAACAACAGCGTTTCACCCTGCAAGAAACGGAAAACCAGAGAGATGGATTAAGACACTAAAACAACATCTCATGATCCTGGTGGAGCAAGACCGAGAAAATTGGCCAAAGTATTTGCCATTTACAGCACAGGCATACAGAACCTTACCTCATTCTTCACATAAGTTCTCACCATATGAGGTTATGTTCGGGGCAGCCATGAGAAGCCCTTTGGATCTGGACAGAGGATCACCACCTCAGAATGAAGAGATGCACAAAATGTATCCCTTCTGGGTGAGAAAAACAATGCAGGACATCCATGAAGCGGTCGCACACATGAGCAAGAGGGCTGCGAAAAGAATGAAAGCCTATTATGATAGGAATGCAACACTATCGCCATTCCTAGAGGGAGATTTGGTTTACCTGTACTATCCCAGAAGAGTGAAAGGAATCTCTGCTAAACTCATAACCAGATGGGAAGGGCCTTACAGAATCATAAAGATAATTAATGACTGTAATGCAAGAATTGAAAGAGTTGATAATCCCAGTTAAAAGCTGATAGTGCACATAGATCGGCTAGCAAGATGCCCGGCACCAGACACGGCTGTAAACAAGCAAGATGATATGAGAAATGCATGGCTACTTTTCATTGAATGAACAGCTGTGGGTGAAAGTGAAAGGCCGCGAGATTTAAATAATGAGTATCTAAGATACCAACAACAAGGGCCTCACGGGTTGCTAGAGACGCTAGGGAATGCCAAGCGAATTGAGCTAAAAGCGTCGGTTCAGCCCAACGTCTTGACGAAGCCAGACGCGTATCGGCATGGAAACCTCAGAACTGAAGAACATACCAATGGTGCCGGTGAGGAAGGAATCTTTCAAAAGCCTGCGAATGGCCCTAAGGAGGCATGACGGTGGAAGGAAAATAGTGAATGCAAAAAAAGAGTGCAAGCCAAACGCAACACAACCGGCAGATCAAGCTAAGCTTCAGCAGATAGTGAGTAAAATGAAAAGGAAGATGGAGCAGAAGAAGGCGGTCGAGGAAAGCAAGAAAGCAAGAATTATCAGCAGCCCGGTGAGGATGAAGCAGCGAAGGAGCTGTCGGCCGCGGTTGCCAGTTTCAGCCGGACCAGGTCAAGCCGCCTCAGCTCTATTGGTCCAGCCCGGCGCATCGGCAGCAGAAGAGTGGGAAGAGCTTCCAGTGTTAGAAGCGGACAAGAGTCTGGGAGCGTCTCTGCGGGAAGCAGAGGAATCTCCTACTCTGTGTTTCCCTCCCCTTATCAAGTTACGTACAATGCCTGAATTGCAACTGAGTGATCAGGAAACAGTGTTACCAAGTTCATTAATGAAGGACCTGGAGTTGAGCGACACGGACTCAGAAACTGAAGCAATTGTAGTAAATGAGAAAAGGTATGTGACTGAGTTGGCTGAGGAAATAGAGATGTTAGAAGTAGAAATAAATAAAGTAGATGTAAGTGAGAGGGAAATAGAGAGAAGAATGGAGGAGGAGAAACAGGCCATTCAGGAAATTGAAAGAAAGTTGTGTTTAGTAAAGACGCAAAAGAAGGAAGGAAGTGTAAATATTTTTGGAGGAAAGACAGGAATGTTGTGGAAATTGTGTGATGTGAGTGACATATCAGTAGCCAAAGGAAGGAAAGAGTGGATGGAGAATTTGTATAAGGAAAGAGAGCGAGAAAAGGGAAAATTGAAAGTTCACCCAGATGATCCGAGACAGAGTCTGAGATGTAGAAAGTGCAGGAAGCGTTTCCACTCAGCACAACAATGTCCCAATGTAAAAGTAAGCAAAATTAAAAAGAATAGTACGTAAGAAAATTTGTGAACCCTAACTGGTAAATAAATAAACAATGCTGAAGTTCACCCGTTGAATTATTTACCATAGCGGAAAAAAAAGAGGGGAAAAAGGAAAATTGGTAAACCAAACACCAGAATAGAAACCATGCAAATAATTATTCAAACAAACAAAGAAGTGCAGAAGTACGGAACAGAAAAGAAAAAAGACAAAATGCAGAAATAATAATAAATAATACATGCAAACAAATTTGACGTTCAGAAACAAAGGAATGCAACAGGAAAAAAAAAGGAAATAATGACTTGAGGTCTTGGAAAGAAGTGGGTCAAGCAGGAAGGACGAAAGCAGGATAAGGGGTTTCTGCAAATAAGACACCAGGGTCAGGCAGACACCAGGACCGGATGGTAAAAGGGAGAGAGAGGAATAGTGCTTACCTAGTCTTCCATGGTGAGATCCACGAACTCAGCTTCTGGAACAAGCCCCCCAGGGTTATTGACTCCAGGGGGAGGAATCACGGGTATCACGGGCGTGTTCTCCTCGTCAACAGCCCGGTACAAGCCGTCGGAGAATACGTCATGTTGGAGCACAAGCTAAAAAGAAAAAGGGGAAAGTTAAGCAAGGAAAGTAAAATTAAAAAAAAAAACTAAGATCAAGAAAAGAAATAAAACTCACATATCAAGGGTCAAAGCAACAGTGGCAGATGTAAAACCACTCCTCTGCCAGCATCAGGGACGGAACGAATTGTTCAAATTGGATATAAGAGGGATCCATAACGTGCCAGAAGAGGCTATTACTAGCAGCTTGAATGCATTGCAAACAAATCTGAGAAAGAAAAGGGAGATGAGTCTCAGAACGGAGGGACAAGACGCGGTCAGGGAAGTACAAAGGAACGTGTTGCAGTGAATCAGTGATAGTGGGTAGAGTACTCACTCGTCTAAGGGTAGGGTCGCCGATCTGGGTCCCCACAAAGTGCTGAATCAGGATTCTGCTGATCTCCATGGCTGAGGACTGGTACAAGTCAAAGGAAGACGGAGCACGGGCAGGACTGGTACAAGTCAAAGGAAGACGGAGCACGGGCAGGACTGGTACAAGTCAAAGGAAGACGGAGCACGGGCAGGACTGGTACAAGTCAAAGGAAGACGGAGCACGGGCACTCAGGTTGGTGACTGACGGCAGACTGACGCCAAGCGGCGCGGACCGACGCGTTCGTCCAGGGCGTAACAATACCGCGAAGTTTGACCAATCCCGGGGCCAGAGCAGTGTTGCGCGCACGATCACGTGATCAAAAAGGAGTGGGGAGAGCCCCCACGTGTTCAGGGAACGACCGGAAGGGAGGAAAAGGGGTCCTCAGCAAGGACTAGCGGAAATCAAACCGCGAGTTCGAGCAATCGACTAAGCGAGCCGAGAAGTAAAGACGAACAAAAATACAAACAACTGTACGGCTGAAAGTAAACAATGGCATACTCACAGTGGAAAAGAGAGTAATGAATTAAAATTGCAACATTCAAAAACGTCAAGACGAAGGAGAAACCACAGCAACGCAGACAAAGGAGACTCAACGCAGAAACGAGGAAAACGACGCTGGATCAGATACGCGCTCCATCAAGAATCCAAAAGGCAAGTATTCATAACCTTCAAAAAGGTTAAGGGTTATGAAAGGTTTAGATTTTCAAGGTGTCACGTAGATAGGATTAGTTAGCCGAGTAGGAGACACCAAGGGCTAAGAATCTTACGCCCTAGGCAGCTGCTCAAATATCAAACTTGTACTGTTCCCATTGTTTTTGTGTGTTACAGGTTCTCTGTCACACTACAGGACATCAAGATGTCAAGATCTAATCACAAATTAAACTGGAACGGATCCCCGTGGTTGACGTCCTTGAATGATTAAACTACTATTAAACAGACTAAACAGTGGTCCTGAGAAGGATTCATACTAATGCATTGCTACATGCTAGGGGAGAAGTCAATTTCTTTTTGTTTGCACACTGAGTCAAGCTAGTAGGGTTGCGACCCGTAGGCTTGTACAAGGTGGAAGTCTACAGGATTAATTAAGGATTTTAGTAAAGTTTGCAAATTAATTTATTGGAATTGTATAACGTTAACGTTAGAGCATTGAATTTTGAATTGTAAAACTGAAATGTGTAACGGAGACAAAGGCGAAAAAGTTAGGGAGTGACAAAACGAGGATTTTTGTCAAGGAGAGGGGTTCTAAAAAGAGGGAATAATGTAGTATTGTCGCTATAACCTAACCAGGTTACACTCAAACAAGCAGAAGGCTCTCCGAAGCACGGCCACCAGTGATCACTGTTGGTAGCGACATCCCCTTATACATGCAGCCAGAACCCAACAATAGTTTTGTTTTACGATCGCCTTTGTTCTTCCTGTTGTTTTGCCAATCACCCAATAAAAGGGGCGCGAGCTTTGAGCTCGTCGCCAGTCTTCCCTCAGGTGAACTACGACTCACACTGATATCGGCTCCCCACAGAACCCACAATACAACTATATATATATATATATAGATATATATATATATATGTGTGTGTGTGTGTGTGTGTGTGTGTGTGTGATTTTCAATACTTATAAACCACTCAAAGTATTTTATCTTGTATGTCTTCTCAGCATTTTTTCCCCCTTAACGCTTCCAAGGTCTATTACAGTAAAACTTCATTTGCTCCTCAAATGAAACTTCTACATTTAGCACACCTCAGTACTCAGCATTTTCAGTATTAACAAGGTAATGTATTTAAAAATTAATTGAAATAATTAAATATTTGACATATACTACAACAAACTTACAACACTGCAATTATTTGCAGCTTACATCGTGTTCATCTCAGTCACTCAGACTGTAAAATGTCTCCATTCCCTCGAGTCAAACCTCGTTCAACATCAATGCCAAGGACTACTACCTCCTCTAAATTGCTTCACCAGCTTCTTCAGTATTAATAAGATAAGAAATTTTAAGTATTTAATTTAAAAAGAGAACGGATACTTAATTCATGTAATCCACTAATTTGCTGAAACCCTTTTGCAACTTCCATAGTGTTCGTCATGACTCCGAAGAATTTCCAGCTTCTTCCATCCTAGTCCCATTCCAGTATAACATCACTTCCTTCTCCAATGCTCCACTAGATATAGCACATTTTCCAAATAAGGTTCTTCCAAATTAACAAGGTAACAAATTTCAAAAGTTCTATTAAATTAATATAAAATTGATGAACAATACTGGTACGCGAATAATTTACAAAAATTATTTCCAGGTTATATCGTGTTCATCTCAGTACCTCAGAGACTGTGAAATGTCTCCCTTCCCTCCAGTTGAACTTCATTTATCATCTATGACAAAATCTCCCTTCTCTAATTACCTTCACCACCATCTTTAGTATTCATGAGATAAGAAAAAAAGAGTTAAATGAAAGACAAAAATATTTAATGATTAATACTTGTAACCAAATATTTTACTGAAACCCTTTTGTATATCCCATTGTAATCTTCATGACTACAAAGACTATCCATATTCTTCCCTGAAAGTCCCATTCCAGTATAACTTCATTTTTGACTACAATGCCACTACTAGATTCAGCATTCTTCTGAATTCGGAATAAATACTTTCTTAATATTTCAGTCATTCATAGATTTTTCACTTGTTTAACCAAAAGAACACCTACAGTCAATGCCACCCAAAGTACCGTAAAACAGGCTACTATGAACAACAAACAACTTGCCCAGAGAGGCAGTGAAGCATGGAAACACAACAAAGCAGACAGCCCTCTATAAATAATGCACTTTATACAAAAGAATTTTCATTTAACGTGATGCAAATGAATGTGCAACCATGACACCTAGGCACCTCTTACTAAATACAACTATGATTGAATCGAGTCTAAATCAAAATTTAAAACAGTTCTGTAGGTAGGTTATGATGCTTTGTTTTGCTTTTCACTACACTTTGCCACTCTGGGCAAATTGTCCACTAAAAATAATGTACACCCCTCTCTCCTTCCTGGATTTCGCTTCTGCAAGACTCAAGCAACCAGATTCGTCAAAAACCACCAACCAGCAACCACAGTATTATAAAGCAAAAAATTTCAGATTTATTTTCATGCGCAATGATGCCCATTTATGTTTTATTTCATGCAAAATAAACATATTGTAGTATTGTCGCTATAACCTAACCAGGTTACACCCAAACAAGCAGAAGGCTCTCCGAAGCACGGCCACCAGTGATCACTGTTGGTAGCGACATCCTCTTATACATGCAGCCAGAACCCAACAATAGTTTTGTTTTACGATCGCCTTTGTTCTTCCTGTTGTTTTGCCAATCACCCAATAAAAGGGGCGCGAGCTTTGAGCTCGTCGCCAGTCTTCCCTCAGGTGAACTACGACTCACACTGATATCGGCTCCCCACAGAACCCACAATACAACATTAGTGGCAGCGGTGGGATAGGAGAAAAGGAAGGGCTTAGAACCGGCGAGACCTGCTAGAGTCAAACGCCCGGAATCTGCGAGACCTCTTAGTGTCAGACGCGGAAGGTTAGAAAGGCTAGAGCCTCACAAGACCTATGAGTGTCACACGTGAGACGTGAGACTAGGAAAGGATCGGCGAGAACCTCTGGTGTCACACGCTGAAGTTAGGAAAACCGGTGAGACCTTAATAGCGTCACACACTGGTCAGATAGGGACTCGCTCAGACCTTCTAGTGTCACATAGCGAGGCTAAGAGGTAGCCAACAGTTTGGTAGAAGGAATAGTATGCAAAGTAGCGTATCAGAGCATTCCGATTCTCCTATACAAATAAGTACAGTCGGAGCCGAAAGAAGCTCAGATGAATGGACGCTGAAACCGACAGAGACGTTCTCAGCATCAACCAGAGCGAGGCAGAGTCCGAGCACGACCAGCCAGAGCTCCCACCCGTCCAACCAGAGCTCGCCAACGTCGTCGACGTCGGACAGGCCGCGCCAAACATGCCGCATATCTTCAACAACATACGAGCAAGAGGACGAGGGCGTGGACGTGGCCGAGGACGTGGACGCGGACGAGGACGCGGAGCAGGACGACTCATGGAGTATGTCATACAGGAGCATCCTGTGGCTGAGCGTCGAGGCGTCGGACGAGGACGAGGAGGAAGAGGAAGGCCTCAACGAGAAAGAAGACCTCCACGACGTCTTCTGGAAGAAGGACAGGATGAGCAAGCACCACAAGTTCCGAGGCCGCTACAGGCGCTGCTAAACGAAAACCGAGTCCAGCATCCCAGAATGCAGCATCCTGGAGCCCAGCAGCAACAGCAGCGGCAACAAGAAGACCAGCAGTATGCAGACCTGGAGGAGGAAGAGCAATGGGAAGAAATGGACCTGGAAGAACCACCAGAAATTCCAGTTAATCGGCATCCAAATCGAGTATGGATGCGGGAAGGCCGTCATAGGAGACCAGTCCACGACTATGACGGGCGCCGTCAGGAGTACTGTTGTGATGCTGGTTTCGCGACAGTCCCCCCCCTCCCCCGCGCCGAGCGGAGCGGCGCCGGCACCCGAGCCCGGCCGGGGTCGGCCATTGTCGGCGGCCTATAAAGGGCCGCACCCGGGCGCGCCGGGCCAGAGCTCCGCGGACCGCGCACTGAGCACCACGCATTGCCTTGTCCTGCCTTGCCCTGAGAATAAACCCTCATATTTCCGACCTTTTCCCTTGACCCCTGGCTCACCCCCTCTAGTCCTCACCCACCGATCCAGAGACACAACACTGGTGGCAGCGGTGGGATTGAGGACGGACGGGCTGTGTCCACGGCAAGAGGGTAGGCCAACCGGAAACCAGTCGAACAGCGGAGCAACGGTCACCGAACGGTCTGCGGGGTCACGTCCCCCCCAGGCCCTTCGCGAGCCTAGCCCGACTGCACCGCGTTGCCCGGCGTAGCGCCAGGCGGGTCACGGCACGGTCAACCCCTGCCCTGTTCCTCCCTGTCGTTGCACCGACGCGACTGGTGACACCTCACTGACCGACCGGCGTAGCACCAGGCGGTCCACGGCAGTCCTTGCCCGGAGCCCCCTGTCGTTGCACCGATTCGGCCTCGAACTCCGTCCGTAATGCCGTCACGTCAGCGACGCGCGGCACGAGAGCGCCCTCGCCGCGCACGGAGCGCCGCACGGCGTCCAGCGGCCCCCCGCACCCGCGCTGCTGCAGCCCGCCTGCCCCCGGTCACCGAGGCCCTCACTGAGGTGTTGCACCCGGAGGCCGACGGACAGCCACGCGTGGCTACAGGCCGGGCCGCGCACTCCCCGGTCCGCTGCCCCGTGACCGCGGCGGCATCCCCCTCGCGCCCAGCGGTGAGCGCGACGGCCGGCGCGGCCCCGCTCACGACCGAGCCCGAGGAGGCCCCCGTGTACGTGCAGTCGACCGGCAGTCAGACGGACGTCGCCGTCATGGCCGCCCCCCTGCACCAGCCGCCCGCGCTGACTTCGGCTAGGCCGGCAATGCGCCAGGCCACTTTCCCGACGTACGACGGCAAGACGGACTACACCTTCTACCGAGCGCAGTTCCTAGCCCTGGCAGCCAGCCGCCCCATGTCGGAGTGGGCAGAGGCCCTAGTCGTGGCGCTCCGGGAGCCAGCCAGCCACGTGCTAAGCACGCTGACGGTGGATCAGCTGACCGATTTCGGGGAGCTGGACAACGCGCTGCAGACGCGGTTCGGAAGGCCGCGGCCGCGAAACATCGCAGTGCAGAGCCTGAAGGCGGCCCGCCAGCAGCCCGAGCAGAGCCTCCGGGAGTTCGGGGTGCAGATCGACCTGCTGTGCCGGGACGCGTACCGGGACGACCCCATCGTCGGGCGCTCGCCGAGTGTGCTCGATAAGCTGGTGCTGGACAACTTCTTGGCCGGCATCGCGGACCCGGCGACCCGGCGTTTGCTGCTGATGTCGCGCCCCACCGACTTGACGACGGCGTTGGCGACGGCTAGCGAACTGGAAGACGCGCCGCCACCCGTAAAGCGCGTCCGTCAGGTCGATGTCGAAGCCGCCCCCGCCGCACCCGTCCCGAACGTTACCGGTGACGCTCACGATCCCGGACAATTGGCCGCTCAACTAGCCGAGCTGACGGCCGCCGTCCGTGCTGTGCAGTCCGCGCCGGCACAGCCGCAAGCACAGGCACCCACGTCGTCGGCGGCAGCGGCGCGCCCGCGAGCAGCCCCAACAATGGGCAGGCCTGACATGAAGTGGGCCAGCGACGGGCGCCCGATCTGCTGGAGGTGCGAGGAGGTCGGCCACATCGGGCGAGACTGCGACCAGCGCCGGGATGTCCGCGGTGACGGACGCGGCCGCCGGAACGAGGACGGCCATCGTGATGGCTGGCGCAACGGACGCGGCCGCCGTCAGGGAAACGACCGTCGGTCCCGCCGGTAGGGGCACGGCGCGGACCTGCCGGGGCGACCGCGTCACCGCCCCCGCCGCACGCCGACGGCACGCCGCCCTTGCCGCCGAGCGCCCTGGACGCCGTCGCTCCCGTCATCAACATTGAGGTCGACGACGAGGCCTGCCGCGCGGTAGTCGACACCGGGGCCGTCATCACCTTGGTCCGGCGCGGTCTTCTACCTGGCCCAGCCCCTCCTAAAGCCAACCTCAGGATCCGCGGCGTGTCGGGAGAGGTCAGCAGCACCTTTGGCCCGCGACGGGCGGTGTTCCGGTTCAGCCAGGTGCCTGTCGCCTGGGGGGTCTTCGAAGTCGACATGCCGGAGGACTGCTTGCTCGGCGCGGACCTCATGGTCCACCTGAAGGCCTACGTCGACATGGGGCATGCACAGTTCGTCCTGCGCCAGCAGAGCCCTGGCCGGGCGCTCCCGAGGCCGCTGGCCGTGCCGTTTACGCGCGCGCCGGAGCTGCCGGCCCTGTACCACTTCGACGCGTACCTCTGTATTCGCTCAGCTGAAGAGCTGCGGGTCCCTCCCAGCGGCGAGTGCTCCACGCGAGCGCTTCTCCGCTCGGATTGGCACCCACCGGCTCGCCGTTGTCCTAGTCCGCCCAAGGGTGAGGATGGTCCGCATGGAAGCGGGTCCTCAGGGAATGCACGCTCTGACCGCAGGGTCCCCCGAAGAGCCGTGGACGGCGTGGTAGCACTGACGAGTGCTCCGCCGGCGGTAGGTACTGCGGGGCACGAGGTCCGTACCTGGCCGGAGGCACTGGAGCGCAAGGGGTGCTCGTGCTGTGCCTGGGGAAAGAGTTCCGGCACTGGAGCACGAGCACGCGCTGTGCCTGGCCGAAGGCACCGGAGCTCAAGGGGTGCTCGTGCTGTGCCTGGGGAAAGAGTTCCGGCACTGGAGCACGAGCACGAGCTGTGCCGGGGACCCTTGCCGTCGAGCCTGCTGGAAGGACACGGTTTAAAAGCTGATGCGACTTGGCCGTCGAACACGCGTTTTGGCCTCCTCCTCGACGCAACGCACGACCGAGGCGCCGCGCGCCCCGCGCCGTGCGCCGCCCTCTCGGTGCGCCCAGGCGTCGTCCCGTGCGTCCGGGACAACGTCGAGTTGACGCTGGCCAACACCACTGACGCCCTCATTGTCGTCCCCCGCCACGCCGTCGTTGCGGAGGTGTACTTGATCGGGCTGCAGCCGGACGACGCGCCGCCGCAGCGCCCCACTTCAGCGGCCGCCGCCGCGCCCGCGGCCACCGCCGCGCCCGTCCGCCGCGTGGAACGGGACCGCGCTCCCATCGCGCCGGACACCCCGCTCCCGCCCGCGCTCCAGGAGCTGCTCGACCGGGCCGTCGACCTGGACGCGGCTCAGCGCCGCGACGCGGACGGCTTCCTGCGCGAGTTCCACGACGTGTTCTCCAAGGACGGCGAGTACGGCTTCTGCGACCTTGTCGAGGTGACCATCGACACCGGCGACGCGCGGCCCATCGCCCAGTCGGCCCGCCCCATCCCCATCCACATGCGAGCCGAGGTGCGCAAGCAGTTCGAGTCGTACCTGCGCGATGGCGCCATTGTGCCGAGTACATCGGACTGGGCCTCGCCGCTCGTCCTCGTCAAGAAGAAGGACGGCACGCTGCGCATTTGCACGGATTTCCGCATGCTCAACTCCGTCATGCGAGGCACGGCCCTGCCGCTGCCGCGCGCTGACGTACTTCTGGAGGAGCTTGGAGGGCATGAGTGGTACAGCGCTGGCGACTTTGTTTGGGGTTACCATAACCTCAAAATCGCCGAGAAGGACCGCCACAAAACCGCCATCATCGTCCCGGGGATGGGCTTGTTCGAGTACGTCGTCCTGCCCTTCGGTCTCAAGACGGCCCCCGGAATCTTCCAGTCGGTGATGCAGCGCGTTCTCTACGACCCGCTCCCTGACGGCGCCATCGAGGACCCCGTCCCGGACACCACAACGGCCGTGTACTTGGACGACCTGGCCGTGGCCGGCATGACGTTCACCGGCACCCTCGCTCGCATGCGCCAGGTGTTCAGCCGCATTCGACGCTCCGGCCTGCTGCTGAAGCCCAAGAAGTGCACACTCCTTGCCCGGTCCCTCCGGTACCTGGGCCACATCGTGTCCGTGTCCGGCGTTGCCGTTGACCCCGAGAAAACGGCCAAGATCCACGCCTGGCCTACGCCCCGCAGCAAGGACGACGTCCACAGCTTCCTGGGTCTCTGCGGTTATTATCAGAATTACGTGCAGCGGTACACGGAGATCGCGCGGCCCCTGCAGCAACTCACCCGGCTGCACGTGCCCTTTGAGTGGACATCAGACGCTGCGACGGCCTTCACCGCCCTCAAGAAGGCCCTCACCTCGCCGCCTATCCTGGCCACCGCCGCCATCACGGGAGGCCGCTTCGTCCTGGACACCGACTGCAGCGCCTTCGCCCTGGGAGCCGTGCTCTCACAAGTCCAGCAGGGGGAGGAGAAGGTGATCGCGTACCACAGCAGGGCCTTGACGGTGTCCGAGACGAAGCTGTGCGTGACAATGCGCGAACTCCTGGCCGTAGTGGACAGCGTCCGGAAGTTCCACTTCTACCTTGCCGGAGCCCCGGAATTTCTCATCCGGAGCGACCACGCGGCTCTCCAGTGGCTAAAGAAGTTCCGTAACCTGGACGGCAAGCTCGCACGCTGGGTTGAGAGGCTCGAGAGCTACAACTACGTCCTCGAGTACCGCAAGGGCTCGCAGATGACGCATGCTGACGCCCTGTCTCGGTACCCGTATCCGACACCCGAGCTGCGCCCGTGTCCGGAGACATGCCCCAAGTGCTCGCGCCTGGAGCAGAAGGAAGAGGGCACGTTCCAGCACCGCCATGCCGCCGCCCGTCGCACCACCGTCGTGCCCGACCCGGACTGGTCCGTGGCCGAGCTGCAAGCGGCGCAAAGACTCGACCCCGGCATCAAGACCATCCTGGACGCCATGGAGCACAGCAGCACTCGGCCCTCGCGCGAAACGGCTGAGTCATACAGCTGGGAGGCGCACTGCGTTTGGCAACAATGGCAAAGTCTCTCCGTCCGAGATGGGCTGCTGTACCGCGAGTGGCGACACCCCACGGTGCCCAACAAAACCACGTGGCAGCTAGTCCTGCCGCGCTGCAAGGTGCGCGAGGCCGTGACCATCTACCACGGCGCCCCTGGCACCGGCAGCCACTTCGGGGTCAGGAAGTCCCTTTCCACCCTGCGGGACCGCTTCTACTGGCCGGGCATGTACGATGACGTGCGGGACGTCATCAACGCGTGCGAGACGTGCACCCGGAAGAACGGCCCGCCGAGGCGCACGAGGGCACCCCTGCGTGGTGTCCTGACCGGCACCTGCCGGGCAAAGTGGTACGTCGACATCCTGGGGCCCCTCCCGCGGACAACAAACGGCAACCGGTACTGCCTGGTGGCCATCGACAGCTTCTCCGGGTGGCCCGAAGTGATGGCAGTCAGGACCATCACAGCGGATGTTGTCGCCGGCGCCCTGGTACGGGAAGTGTTCTCTCGTTACGGCGCGCCCCGTGTCGTGCACACCGACCAAGGCCGCCAGTTTGAAGCGCGCCTCTTCACCGAGGTTCTGGCCTTGTTCGGCATCCGGAAGAGCCGGTCCCTGGCCCTTCACCCGAGCAGCAACGGCAAGGTGGAGCGCTTCATGAGGGTCATCACGGGGCACCTGGCCCGGATGATCCGGGAGGACCAGCGCGACTGGGACGACGTCGTGCCGCTCATCTTGATGGCGTACCGGGCCATGCCGCACAACGCCACCAAGTTCAGCCCTGCTGAGGTGATGTTCGGGCGCAACATCACCCTCCCGGCTGACCTGAGTCGACCGCCCCCGCCGGACGCAACCGACGCGGAGGACGACCCGGCACTGTACCCGGCGTGGCTACGAGAGCGGCTCCGTGACATCCACGAGGAAGTCAGGCGCAACATGACGACGGCGCAGTGTCGCGCCAAGGACCACTACGACGCGGCCGGCACCTTCAACCCGGTTCAGGAAGGTCAGGAAGTCTGGTTGTACGCCCCGCGACGCCGAGTCGGGCGCAACCCCAAGCTGGAGTGCCCTTGGGAAGGCCCGTACCGCGTTGAACGAGCAATCAACGACGTGGTCATGGAGATCCGGCCCCTGTTCGAGACGGTGTCCCGACGCCGTGCACGGAACAAGATCGTGCACGCTGACCGCCTTGCCCCGCGCCGGGCCATCCCGGCCCTTTCCCGCCAAATCCCTCGACAGCAACAGAGCTAAGTACCGGCTGCGCGGTTGTCAGGGAAACCGTGTCCATCCGGTCCACCGACGCCCCCGCACCATGGACCTGAGGGACGCCATCGCCGGACTGCGGCAGCGTAAGGCGCGGACAACGCGTCCCAGCTCCAGCGTGGCCGTGCAGACGGCCCGCACGCTGAGGACGGCCACAAAGGTGACGCAGACGCCGAGGCGCTGCAGGGCAGTCCCGGAGACGCCGGAGCAGGTCAACAAGGCCACGCAGACGTCACCGGCGAGAGAGCGGCAATCGAACCGGGGCCGAGACCGCCTGCACCGCCGGTCCCGCCAACACCAGCAGGTTGGTTCGCGACCCGAGTTACAGCATCGGCGCCGCCGGGCACAACCAGCCGGAACCGGAGATCACCGGACTTCGAGCGGCCGCCATGAGGAACGTGGCCGGAGCCGTTCCCACCACCACCAAGCGGCCCCACGACGACGAACGCCGGACGAGCCGCGCATCCGCTCAGTAGCAGTGCTGCCCGCGCCGAGGACGGCAACGACCCCGAGCCCGAGGACGGCGGTGACGCCGAGGACGGCGATGTCACCGGGCGCGCCGGACGGACCGGCCGCGACGACCCTGATGGCCGACGAGCTGTCGGCGCTGCTGCAGAGTCTGGAGGTGGAGGGAGCCGACGACGGACTCCGAGGGGACGCGGACTTCGGCGACCTGGACTACGACCTGGAGCTTTTTGCAACGGAGGGGGAAGTGTTGTGATGCTGGTTTCGCGACAGTCCCCCCCCCTCCCCCGCGCCGAGCGGAGCGGCGCCGGCACCCGAGCCCGGCCGGGGTCGGCCATTGTCGGCGGCCTATAAAGGGCCGCACCCGGGCGCGCCGGGCCAGAGCTCCGCGGACCGCGCACTGAGCACCACGCATTGCCTTGTCCTGCCTTGCCCTGAGAATAAACCCTCATATTTCCGACCTTTTCCCTTGACCCCTGGCTCACCCCCTCTAGTCCTCACCCACCGATCCAGAGACACAACAGTACTATGACGGTGAGGCAGATGATGAGCAAGAAGAGAGGCAAGATCATCCTGCCACAAATCACTTCTTCATGAAATTACTGGAGAAGATAAACAAGCCTAAAAAATATAATGAAGCTCCAAAGTATGACGGAGAGGCTGACTACTCCGTGTACCAACTGCAGTTCCAAACAGTAGCAGAGGTAAATGATTGGGACGACAAGGATAAAAAGACAGCTTTGGTACAGGCGTTAACAGGAAACGCCACTGATGTTATAGCAAACCTGCAGCATCAGGAAGTGCCAATAACGTTTAAGAGTCTGGATGAGGCGCTTGTCAAAACGTTCAGCAAGACAGCCTCTATGTGGGAGCGAAAGAAGGATTTCAACACTCTCACACAAGAGAAAGATCAGTCCATCAGGCAATTCGCCAGACAAGTGGAACGGTTGGGACGGTCCTACCTTCGCAACATGAAGGAAACGGACATTCAGGAAGCCTTAGTAGAGAGGTTCATTAAGGGCCTTGCTGACAGAAAGGCGGCAGCACGGCTGGCCTTTGCTGCCTTACCCACCCTGGATGAGGCCATGAAAACGCTCAACAGAGGCCTTAGCCTGGAAATAGACGAACCTCCAGCTAAGAGAGTTCGTGTGGCAAGGGCAGAAGAGGATGAAGAAGAGACGGAGGGGAAGACCAAGCATAAGGATGCCAAGGTCAACATGGTATTTCCATCTGAGCCTTCCACGAGTGCCCAGCAGGACGCGGACGTCTCCACACAGCGAGGTCGCGGTCGGGGACGTGGCCGCGGCAGAGGAGGACGAGGCAGAGGCTTCAGCAGAGGCCGAGGCAGCTTTTCGGGAGGCTTTTCGGATAACCCCGATAAAAACATGACATGTCGGTACTGTGGCAGGTTAGGTCACAGAATGGCTAATTGTAGAGACATGGCCAGAGATAATCGGCAGTCCACTTGTCATAAATGTGGAAAAGTAGGACACTTTATGAGGGACTGTAAAAGTAATAAAAATAAGGACTTTGCAATGCCGAATATACCACCAGATTTGTATAAGGCTACTATTCAGTGGTTTATTAAAAATGGCAATTTCGGTTTTAATAACAAAAAGCCACCTCATGTTCCCAAACCAGATGAGGAGCAGGAAAACTAGAGTCAACCTCCAATGGCACGGTGGCAATGGAGGTTGAGAGTGAAAAGACTGATAGAATAAATGATAGTCTTAATGTAAAACCACCGGTGATGTCTCCAGACAGAGTATTGTCAAAGGAAAAAGAATGTTCCTTTCAGCCTGAGAATCATCGGGAGGTTCCAGAAGTTCCTTGTTTAGTATGCACAACTGTAAATACAGCACCTATGATAGATTGTAAAATCTTGAATGTAAATAAAAGTGGATGCATTGACACTGCAGCTGTCATTACAGTTATTCCAAGGACTAAAGACCTCCCAGTTGCGAAACTCAAACTCAAAGGAGTTACATCACACAAAGCCAATCTGTACGGTCCAGCAATGACCGAATTCGAGATTGGTGGAAAGGTATTCAAACATAACAAATATGAGGCGGATATTCATGAGAATATCTTGGGGATAGATTTCCTACACAAGTTTGATGCGGTGATAGGCATCAAAAAGCAAGTGCTAGAGATTGGTGAAGGGCTTGACAGGGTACAAGTACCATTCACACTGGGAGAAACGAAAACTGCCAGAATTTACACAACAGACAGGGTTGCCTACACAATAAGAGCTGAAGGGAGCTTTAAATTAAGACCGTTTGTAGAGAGAGAAATACAGACAAGATTGGTAACAGATGCGGTAACTGATGAGCCAATGGGTGAAGGAAATTGCGCCTTGGAGAGCAGTGGAAACACTCAGGGTCTTGACTTGGGTGGACAGGGCCACACCCAGAGTAGGGTGGTCTTGGAAACTCAAGTGGCGGACCAAGCAGTGTTGTCAGGCTCCAAAGGAACTGAGGAAAAGGGATCCCTAAATAAGCGCGGCCAGTTACCAGGAGAGACTAAGCTGGGATTGTTCATTTCCAATCCAGCACTCGGAAATAAAATATCTAGGCTACCACTAGGAGTGATAGCACAGTCTGGAGTCATACCCTGTCTTACTGCACCGATCTTTATAACCATGAAAAACTTAGGGGACAAATGCGTTACAGTACCTAAGTATGCAGTGTTAGGAGAGGTTTTTATCCTGCACCCAGATAAGTATGAGCAGGAGTTCAACACAAATTTTCAGGAGGAGGAAGAGGTTGATGAAGGCATTGATGAAGGCATGGACACAGATGAAACAGTCCAAGTCAATGTAATTAACCATGACACAACTCCGTTTTCTGATGCAGAAATAAACACCATTCCGAATCTTCCGGCAATTGGGGAGAATGAACCACTTCCAAAGGACTTGCAGGATTTGGTAGTAACGTGTAAACAGCTATCTAAAACAGAAAGGCAGAGGTTAACTAATTTATTGCGGAAGCATCATGACGTTTTCGCAAAGGACAACACAACTTTTGGGAAGTGTCCCCGGATAAAGTTCCGAATAGACACTGGTGATCATCCACCCATAAAGCAGACAGCTAGGCTAATACCGCTCCATTACAGAAGGCAGTAATGGAAAATATCAAAAAGTATTTAGATCAGGGTGCAATAAGGCCTAGTCAGTCAGCTTGGGCTTCGCCCATCTTATGTGTTATGAAAAAGACTAGAGAAGTTAGGGTATGCATTGACTTTCGTGCTCTTAATGCAGTCACTAGAGTACGAGCAATGCCGATACAGAGGGTGCAAGATTTACTACAGCACATGGGCGGAAAAAGGATGTATCGTGCTTTTGATCTAGCACACGGATATCACAATCTAGAAATCCACCCAGAGGACCAACCCAAAACAGCTATAATTCTGCCAGAAGGCTTGGGATTGTCACACAGACAATTTGAATTTACAAGACTAAGGTTCGGGCTATCTGCAGCACCAGGTGCCTTCCAGTACATAACAGACAGGGTAATCATGCCCGCAAAAGAGAAAACCCCTGAGAATGACTTAAGAGACACTGTGTCAGTATACCTGGATGACATCTGTATTGGAGGAGACAATTTTCTACAAATGCTTCAGAGGCTTGAGGCCTTATTCAACAGAATAAGAGCAGCAGGATTTCTGCTGAAAGCGAAGAAATGTGAACTCTTCCAGTCAGAAGTCACATATCTGGGTCACAGGTTGTCTGAAAAGGGGATAAAAACGGATCAAGACAAAAGAAGCAAAATCTTTAGCTGGCCAGCACCGTCCAACGTAAAAGAAGTAAGGTCATGGTTAGGGCTGGTTCAGTACTTCTCCAAGTATGTTCCCCACATGGCAACTATGGCAACGCCAATATTTAAGTTGCAAAAGCAAGGACAGAGTTTTGAGTGGAGCAATGAGTGTCAAGAGGCATTTGACAAAATAAAGAGCTTACTGACTACGGCACCAATATTAGGCACACCAGACATCACAAAAGGACCTTTCACCATCACAACTGATGCTAGTTTAACAGGTCTAGGGTGTGTCCTGAGTCAGGAGCAGGATGGAAAAGATGTTACCATCGCTTACTGGTCAAAGACACTCAATCCAGCTCAACGAAATTACTGCACAACACACAGGGAACTACTGGCGGTAGTAGAATCGGTAAAAGCATTTCACCATTACCTGGCAGGAGCACCGTTTATAGTGAAGTCTGACCATGCAGCATTACAGTGGTTGAAAAACTTACAAAACCCCATTGGAAAGATGGCACGATGGTTGGAAAGACTTGCACCATATAAGTTCCAGGTGGTGCATGTCAAGGGAAACAGCATTGGGCATGCAGATGCACTGTCAAGAAGACCTTGTGATAATTGCAAGAAGTGTGATCGTCTGGAAGGGAGAGACGAAACAGTGTTAGTTTGCCACTGCAAAACAGAAGTGCACTGCGAAGAGACATGTTCAGACTGTCTATTTGAAGAAAGGAAAGTTACCAGAATGACGAAGGACACCATTGACGTTAACTGGACAAGAGTTATTCCTGATGGGTTGAGTCCAAAAGATATCAGAAAAGCACAGCTGCTTGATGCTGATATCATGCCCATCATGGTTGCAGTACAAGACCAGAGGAAACCAGAATTCCAGGAAATTGCACAAAATGGCCACAAAACCAGGTCACCTTGGTATCAGTTTAATTCACTGGTAATAGAGGGAGGAATCCTCTATCGCAAGTTTGAGCATCCTAGTGGAATTAAAGAAAAGGAAGAATTACAACTACTTCTACCAGCCAAACTTGTAAAACCAACGGTAAAAACATACCATGAACAGCTGGGAGTTGGAAATCATTTTGGTGTGTCCAAAACCTTGGCATACATAAAGAGATTCTTCTGGTGGCCTGGAATGTTCGAGGACACTTATGAAGTGATTTCCCAATGTGGAATTTGTGCCAAGTTCAAAGGGCCAACTCATTGGACGAAGGTGCCACTGAAGTTGTTCCAAGAAGGAGTTCTGCACGGACGCTGGCATGTGGATATCTGTGGGCCTATAAATCTGAAAAGTAAAGAAGGATTTGAGTACATACTGGTCGCAGCTGAAGCCTTCTCTAGATGGCCAGTGGTGGTGCCGTTGTATAAGCAGACAGCGGATGAAGTGGCACAGGCACTTATCACTCATGTGTTTTCCATCTTTGGTGCGCCTCAATCCTTGTTGACAGATCAAGGAAAAGCTTTAGATTCCACACTGTTCCAGGAAATAATGGAACTTTACCAAATCAAAAAGCTTAGAACAACAGCGTTTCACCCTGCAACAAAAGGAAAAGCAGAGAGATGGATTAAGACACTAAAACAACATCTCATGATCTTGGTGGAGCAAGACCGAGAAAATTGGCCAAAGTATTTGCCATTTATAGCACAGGCATACAGAGACTTACCTCATTCTTCACATAAGTTCTCACCATATGAGGTCATGTTCGGGGCAGCCATGAGAAGCCCTTTGGATCTGGACAGAGGATCGCCACCTCAGAATGAAGAGATGCACAAAATGTATCCCTTCTGGGTGAGAAAAACAATGCAGGACATCCATGAAGCAGTCGCACACATGAGTAAAAAGGCTGCGAAAAGAATGAAAGCCTATTATGATAGGAATGCAACACTATCGCCATTCCTAGAGGGAGATTTGGTTTACCTGTATTATCCCAGAAGAGTGAAAGGAATATCTGCTAAACTCATAACCAGATGGGAAGGACCTTACAGAATCATTAACCTAATTAATGACTGTAATGCAAGGATTGAAAAGGTTGATAATCCCAGTAAAAAGCTGATAGTGCACATAGATCGGCCGGCGAGATGCCCGGCGCCAGACACGGCTGTAAACAAACAAGATGATATGAGAAATGCATGGCTACTTTTCATTGAATGAACAGCTGTGGGTGAAAGTGAAAGGCCGCGAGATTTAAATAATGAGTATCTAAGATACCGATTACAAGGGCCTAACGGGGAATGCCAAACAAATTGAGCTGAGAGCATCAGTTCATCCCAACCCTGTGAGAAAGACGGACGCGTGCAAGGCGAAGGAAAGAAAAACTGCGATGGAGACAGTGGTGTTGAAGGACATTCCGGTGATACCGATTCGCAAGATATCATTAAAGGATATCAGGATCACCCCGAGAAAACAGGAAAACGGCAGGCAAATTATAAATGCCAAGAAAGAAAGCAGACCAACCGCTACACAGCCTGCAGATCAAGCGAAGCTGCAACAGATAGTGAGCAGAATGAAAAGGAAAATGGAGCAGAAGAAGGAGGCTGAGGAGAACAAGAAAGCTAGGATTATCAGCAGCCCTTTAAGAATAAAGCAACGAAGGAGGAGCCGGCCGCAAATGACAGTCTCAGCCGAGCCGAATCGACTGCCCAGCCGAGCCCCGTGCCGACAAGTCAGCCAAACCCGACTGGTCCAGCCCGGCGCACCGACAGAAGAGGAGTGGGAAGAACTTCCAGTGCTGGAGGCGGACAGGAGTCTGGGGGCATCCCTGCGGGAAGCGGAGGAGTCTCCAACCCGGAGCTTCCCTCCTCTCATCAAACTGCCTGGGCCATCCAAAAGGTTGAGAGAAACGGTTTTGCCAAGTTCTTTGCTTAAGGATTTAGAACTAAGCGATTCAGATTCAGAAACTGAGTTAATTGAAGTAAATGAAAAGAGACATGTGTCTGATTTAGCTGAGGAAATTGAAATGTTGGAGGTGGAAATTAATAAAGTAAGTGTAGAGGAGAATTGTGTGGATAAAAAAAGGTTGAATGAAATTAACAGGCGTATGGAAATAGAGAGGCAAGCAATCCAAGAAATAGAGGATAAGTTGCAAACGGTCAAGTTGCAGAAAAATTGTGAGTGTGTGTACGGAGGAGTTATGATAAAAAATGAGTGGAAATTGTACCTTGTAAGTGACGTACGGGAGGCTTGTGGCAGAAAAGAATGGATGAATGAACTTTATGAGAAAAGAGAGCGCGAGAAAGGGAGCTTGAAAGTTCATCCGAGTGATCCAAGGCAAAAGTTGCGATGTAGAAAATGTAGGCAAAGATTTCATTCAGCAAAACAATGTACTAATGATAAAGTCAGCCGTAAAGGAAAGTAGTAAGTTGAATTGAAAATAAATTATGGATCAGAATGTCAAAATTAATTGTGTGAATAAATAATAAACAATTCTACCGTTGCTAAGTTATTTACCCCCAAAGAAAAAAAAAGAGGAAGATAAGGAGGATAAAAGTTGCTAAACTAAAACACCAGGATTAAGCAACAACATGTATTCAATAAAAACACAGAGTACATGCAAAAGGGGAAAAGGTACATGCAAAAAAGGTACATGCAAAGGAAAACAAACAAACAAGGAGGAGGAGCACATGCATAAATTGAATTTGAAGAAAACACAAGAAACGATAAATAATGCAAAATAAAAATAAAAAAAAATAAAAAAAGACACTTAAGGGAGTGGCGGCCCCGGGCGGAAAGAGGACGACTTCGGTGGGCCAACAGTCCAGGAGGTCCGATAGTCCTCGAGGTCCTCCAGTACAGTCAAAGTTCCTAATTCCGGACACGTACTCTAATTTCGGACAGAACTGCGTCTTTTGCTTTAAATGCTTAGAAATCAGATACTTTTTTAGCTAATGTCAACTTCATGGGTATCAATCGATTGTGAAAAGAGCCCTCTTTGATATGAGACAAGTTGGGTGTTGATCAGACTTCGTTTCATTGAACAGCGCGCGCTCAAAGTTAAATAAACACTTGAAACGAATGACAAGAAAAAAATCATGGTCAACTTTACGTTGTCAGCGCGGAGGTGCCGAGAGGGGCGCGAGTCTGGATTTTTTATATGTTATAGTGCAATAGTTTCTTAGTCTATGTACTTTCTTAGATTTTCTATGCGAAGCGCCGTTTGGTTTCTGTAAACAGATTACATAGTGTCTGCAATTCCGGACACTTTTTCTTATGGGAAAAATACATGGGGTTTCTTAAAGTTTGTCCTACAAAACTTTTATGTAAATGTTATTTGTTGGAACTGTTATTTCAAACACAATTTGTTTTATGGTGTGCAACGATATCTATGCTGGTTTAGGAGCAATGACGTGGTAAACATAGCGTTTCTGGTTTTCTCTTTTTAGACCATAGAGCCTTAACGAGTTCCGATATCGTTGCGGACCATATAACAAATTTTGTTTAAAATTTAATTTCCAACAAAAAAGATTTTATGGAAAAACATGTACTCCGAAAATTGCAGCTCTGGCAGCAATTAGGAACTTTTTGTCCGGGATTAGAAACACATGGATTTTAATTTCGGACACTGCTTTTTGAGCTCGCGTTTGAACAAGAGTTGAGATAAAAAATCTTGCGACATGATCAGGTGGGTCCTATGGTCTAGTTTCTTCATTCACGGAGCGCCTTTAACATCTCTCGTACATTTAGGAGTTATTTAGAAAATACGTCAAATTTCGTCCGGAATTAGGTACTTTGACTGTATCCCGGTGCCGATGCCTTAAATCAAACCGGAGCGACACGTAAGTAAAAGAGGAACGGAAAGGAGGGAGAAAGCAAAAGACTCACCTAGTCTTCCATGGTCAGGTTGACGTACTCGGGGTCGGCGAGCAGGCCACCGGGATACTAGGGTGGGTCGAATTCTCCACTTTTTTGATATTGATGTCGTAATACCGCGGCAAACGTGCCTTGTTACTTGGGGAGTCGAGAGGTAACTTCCTTTTTGCGATCGGACTTCATCTTCAGTTCGGGGTTTGAGTTTGAAATTTCGAAAATTTTCCTAAAAAAGGGTAAATACTTGATTGGTGCCAAAACCATGACTCACATGACAAAATGTATAAAAGGTAAAGTGCGTAAAAGTATGTTCTTGATCGAAAAGGTCTTAAGTGTTGTTACGATAGAACCAGCCGGGAACCACGTTCGCTCGTATGACAGTACAGAAGTGACAAAGTTGCGATTGGTCCCGAAGTTCCAATATTTAAGTTTGAAACGAATAATGAAAATGGTACAGATAATTTAAAAGCCAGTAAAAATATAATCCAATATGATCCAGTTAAAATTATTCAAGCCCGTAGGAATTAAAATCAGGAACCAGAAGCGGTAAAACTGGAATCAAAGTTTCCATATTTTTTCTACTCGTCTCGTTCCCGAGACAATTATTTTATCGGAAGGTTTCGACGAAATGGTTTCAAAATGACTGCAGTCAATATAAAAAAAATAAATAATTAGCGACTTATCTGTCGTCAATTTTCGACAAAATTTTTAACAGTATACCGCAGCAAAGAAGTGACAAAGTTACGATTGGTCCAAAAGTTCCAATATTTAAGTTTGAAATGAAATGAATACGGTTTAGATAGTTTAAAAGACAGTTATTTTATCCACGCCCCAGCAGGCCGGGTAGGGAGAGGGGGAAGGGGGGGGGGGGTAGCGGGGCGAGCGAGTGGAAGGGGGTGCGGAGAGACTTCGCTGACATCCCATCCCATTGCACTTGACCGCCCGGTCATTGTTGCGGCAGTCTGGGGATACAGCGCCGAGCCACGTATTTTCACCTTACGCTGAATTGGCACACGTTTCTGCCCGTATCTCGAAAACGGCTGGTTCTATCGTAACAACACTTGAGACATTTTCGATCAAGAACATACTTTTACGCACTTTACCTTTTATACATTTTGTTATGTGAGTCATGGTTTTGGCACCAATCAAGTATTTACCCTTTTTTAGGAAAATTTTCGAAATTTTAAACTCAAACCCCGAACTGAAGATGAAGTCCGATCGCAAAAAGGAAGTTACCTCTCGACTCCCCAAGTAACAAGGCACGTTTGCCGCGGTATTACGATATCAATATCAAAAAAGTGGAGAATTCGACCCACCCTACCGGGATACTCGATTCCCGGGGGCGGAACTTGGGGGACCACCGGTGAGTCCTCAAAATCGTCGGCCCGGAAGCCGCCGTTCCTGAACACATCAGTCTGCAGGAGGATCTAAAAAGAAAGAAGGGAGACTCATAATAATAAAAAAAAAAATTCTAACGCTAACGCGTTAAACGGCCCCCGAGGTTTTAAAACTTGCCACAAAATGAGAAAGAACTTAAGTCAGAACTATCAAGAGTATTGAGAATTTGCAATAGACACAGGAGATACTTTTACATTATGCCTCAAATCGCACTCATGGAGTATTATGAAACTCCCAAAACTCACCTTTAATTTGTTGAGAAAATTTTAGACTACAGAAAAATAGACATAAGGTCGTGCTTAGGTCATTGTTTATTTAAAGTAAATGCTTTCCAAAGCTTTGAGTTGAGAAATGAGCGAACCAAAATAATACTGTATATATGAAGCGGGCAGCAAAGCCGCTGCTGCTAGCTTCGCCCACGTGGCGAGGGTATTGTTGCCTAGCTACACATTCTGCGCATTGAATTGGAAATTATTCAGATTTGGTAAGACAGTTGATGATCAGACTCAGCTTCAAAATTTTCTAATTTTTTGATTTATTTTTCATGATAATTTTATTAAAATGTCTTCGGTAGAATTGGCTGTGCTCATGAGAATCCATTGTTGAGAAAAATAAAAAAATAAAAAAACTTTCTGGCGAAATGAAGAAGGCCCCCCTATGGGGGGCCTAAAAAACAACACGGCAGAGAAGTGGAAAAAGAGATGGAAAAGGGAGATGGAAAACTCACGTAGCATGGCTCAAGGCAACATGAACAGCAATAAAACCAATCCTCGGCGAGGATCGCGGCAGGAACGAATTGTTCAAACTGGAAGAATGACGGATCCAGCACGCTCCAGAACAAGCTGTTAGTTGCGGCCTGGATACATTGCAGGCAGATCTAAAAGAAGGAGGAACGGGTCTCAGGACAGAAGGACGAGACGCGGATCAGGGAAGTCCAAGGGGGGCGCACGGCGAGTAAAAGCCAAACACTCGGAATACTCACTCGGCGAAGGGTCGGGTCCCCGATTATTCGTCCGACAAAATGTTGGACTAGGATGCGGTGGACTTCCATCACGGCGGAGCTTGCTTGGAGACTCGAGGGCGAGACGGGGAAGAGACAGCGGCGCTTACGCGGCGAAGGCTGGCGGCAGACTGACGCCAAGCGACGCGGACCAACGCGTTTTTCCAGGGCGTAACAATACCGCGAAGTTTGACCAATCCCGGGGCTAGAGCAGTGTTGCGTGCGCGGTCACGTGACCAAAAAGGAGTGGGGAGAGCCCCCACGTGTTCAGGGAACGACCGGAAGAGAGGAAAGGGGGTCCTCAGCAAGGACTAGCGGAAATCAAACCGCGAGTTCGAGAAATCGACTAAGCAAGTCGAGAAGTAAAGACGAACAAAAATACAAACAACTGTACGGCTGAAAGTAAACAATGGCATACTCACAGTGGAAAAGAGAGTAATGAATTAAAATTGCAACATTCAAAAACGTCAAGACGAAGGAGAGACCACAGCAACGCAGACAAAGGAGACTCAACGCAGAAACGAGGAAAACGACGCTGGATCAGATACGCGCTCCATCAAGAATCCAAAAGGCAAGTATGCATAACCTTCAAAAAGGTTAAGGGTTATGAAAGGTTTAGATTTTCAAGGTGTCACGTAGATAGGATTAGTTAGCCGAGTAGGAGACACCAAGGGCTAAGAATCTTACGCCCTAGGCAGCTGCTCAAATATCAAACTTGTACTGTTCCCAGTGTTTTTGTGTGTTACAGGTTCTCTGTCACACTACAGGACATCAAGATGTCAAGATCTAATCACAAATTAAACTGGAACGGATCCCCGTGGTTGACGTCCTTGAAGGATTAAACTACTATTAAACAGGCTAAATAGTGGTCCGGAGAAGGAGTCATACTAGTGCATTGCTACATGCTAGGGGAGAAGTCAATTTATTTTTGTTTGCACACTGAGTCAAGCTAGTAGGGTTGCGACCCGTAGGCTTGTACAAGGTGGAAGTCTATAGGATTTTAGTTAAGGATTTTAGTAAAATTTGCAAAATAATTTATTGGAATTGTATAACGTTAACGTTAGAGCATTGAACTTTGAATTGTAAAGCTAAAATATGTAACGAAGACAAAATCGTAAAAGTTAGGGAGTGACAAAATGAGGATTTTTGTCAAGGAGAGGGGTTCTAAAAAGAGGGAATAATGTAGTATTGTCGCTATAACCTAACCAGGTTACACCCAAACAAGCAGAAGGCTCTCCGAAGCACGGCCACCAGTGATCACTGTTGGTAGCGACATCCTCTTATACATGCAGCCAGAACCCAACAATAGTTTTGTTTTACGATCGCCTTTGTTCTTCCTGTTGTTTTGCCAATCACCCAATAAAAGGGGCGCGAGCTTTGAGCTCGTCGCCAGTCTTCCCTCAGGTGAACTACGACTCACGCTGATATCGGCTCCCCACAGAACCCACAATACAACAATATACATATCATGCAAAAAAATTGAAATTTAACAATAAATTTGGCAAGTTAACACTTATATTACCAAGACATTCAAAAAGTCCATGCTCATTTATGCTCATGCACACCACAGGCAACATGCATAAATTAACAAATTAGCAAAAATCATTTCAAAAATTATCTGAAAACCCTTTGTATTTGGATAAATATCACAATCATCATTGAAGTGACACTTCTCGTACTGATCAACTGTGTCATCTTCTTGAACAAATATATAATCAAGATCAATAATAACAATTCTATCATCTGAAATAAATACAACACAAACATGAACAGTTGATGAATTAAGTTAGTAGCAATTACTGTAAATAAAAGACTTACCTAAAGACTTAAAGTCACGAATCCTTTCATTAAAATGACTTATAGCTTTATTCAAATGGCCAGGAAGCGATGGTAAACTACATAAGTACAATTTATTGACATCCATTTTCAAAAGTTTACTAATAAGGGAATAAATCTCTCCATCTAGATCTTCTACATCAACCTATTATACATAACAACTCACATTCTATCACATAAATCCTTGCATCATCATTAAGTGCCATTTTATTAAGGTGAATCGACAATACTGCTTATAGCTAATAGCTCATGCGCTCATGCAGTTCATAAGTTCCTCTCATTCCTGAATGCAAAGTGGAAAAAGGCAAACTAAGGAACTTATTTGGTGAAATGGCCTCTTCGAAATATATTAAATTTCCACTTTCACCAAAAACATATAGTTAAATGCAAAAAACTTATGAGCCACATGACCGCATGAGCTATGCTATGAGCAGTATTGTGGATTCGCCTTTAATCCGTCATATAATTACTCAAAGTAAAAATAAAATATTACCTTCTGAAGATCATTCATCCCAGCAAATACAACAACTTTTTGATCTTTAAAATTTAAATCAGTTGAGTTAATCAAACATCGTTTGAGTTCATTTAGAGTTAATCCACCTCTACACAAATTGAATTTACCTGGAAAATATTATTAACTATATTTGATACATTAAACATTACTAAAAACTACTCACTTATATGAAACACAATACCTTTTACAGATGGATCAATTGCTTTGGTCATACGTAGTGCATAACTGTCACCAATAATGTTCACATCTTTCAGCTGAGGACACTGAAAAGAATACATTTACTCAAGTTATAAATTCATTGTAAAACACTCAAAAAGAGGATTGACGCAATACCTGATGCGTATTCACCAAGTCCTTATTCTGCTCAGTAATGGAAGAACCACGAGAACCACTTCTACAATCATCCTCTTCCTAATCGTCACTTTCAGTTTCTCGCTTCCATAGGTTGTTCTCTTCATTTGTCCATGTTGGTTTCTGGAAATTCTTTTGCATGCCTCGACCACCAAAACCCCTTCCTTTAAAATGACTTGCACCCCTCTTATAAAAATTTCCTTTCCATGCACGTCCACTACCTCTACCACCACATGCTCCCCTACTTCCACCACGCCAATTACCTCTTCCATTTCTCAACACTCTACCTCCACGACTAAATCCACCTCTATTCTGCTGAATTAAATTAAGTGTGCTTTTGGCACCGAAACACACCACATAATGAGATTTATCCTGAAACAAGTAATAATAATAAAAAAAATAGTGAAGAATGATCCAACGCATGAACTTCCATTTCACAAGCACGTACATCCTACACAAAATAAAAGCCAGAACAAACTACGAAATCAATCACCTACAAAAGCCATGAAACAAACACGTTATACATCATAAGATATTACCATTTCTCAAGAACAAACTCGAAAATACTGAACAGCAATAAAATATACACAACAATGAACAATAAAACGTAAAGAAAAACAAGAACACAATCAACCATCACAAGCACATCACTGAATAAAAATCATATTGCAGTTCAAATCCATCATATGACAAACGCTATTAGCACACGGACGAAAGCAATACTATTTCATCCAGCCAGTAGAGAGCAGCACTTCCACCATTCAATACTGGCATTAATTTGAACCAGCTATATTGTGGAGCCAACTCTCATTTCTTTCGAAAGCTCGACGATACACCAAAATGGGTGGAAGCATAAACTAACCCATCAGTGCAAGAGAGAAAAGACTATCATATTCTCTCGCGAGTTCAACAACATCTAGGACAGTTGGACTGTACTATTCACACATATGATGGACCCACCAAGAATTCATAAAACACCACAATGAAAGGAAAAATAGGCTAGCCGAAAAGTGTGCGAAAAAGGACTATCATTTTTTTTCAAGAGCTCAACAAGAGTACAAGAAGAAATTTAATGGAATCTAACCTAAACAACAAATGAATTAAAAGGTAAACAAACTTCAAACGAATACTTTGTTCACCTTAATAATTTAAATAATCAATAAATCTAATAATAATGAAATAATGCAAACCTCTACAATAAATAAGTAATTTCTAAAGTACCATCCTTCTACCAATATTATGTCAAAATTATTAAAACCAATGTGGTTAAAACCCCTCAATTGCCCTTGTCAATTAAATGTAACAACTCAACGTTAAATCAATTTCAAGACCAACACAGTTAAACTGATACTGCAATACTGCTCATAGCTAATAGCTCATGCGCTCGTGCAGCTCATAAGTTCCTCTCATTTCTGAATGCGAAGTGAAGAAAGGCAAACTAGCAAACTTATTTGGTGAAAAGGTTTCTTTGAAATATATTAAATTTCCACTTTCAGCAAAAACATAGTTGAATGCAAAAAACTTATAAGCAGCATAAGCGCATGAATACATGAGCTATGAACAGTATTGTGGCCTCGCGCCATTTCACCAAATAAATCCGAACTTTGCCTTCTTACGCTTGAAAAAGGAACAAACTTTTGAGCCACACAAACGCATAAGCTATGAACAATCAGCAATATTGTGAATTCGCCTATAATTTAATATGATATGTGATCGATAATGTGGCACAGCAATTCCAAAAGCATTTATGTTGTTATCAGAAGTGCAAAATGGTTATCGCAGCCGGTTTGATCATCACAGTCCAAAGTTGGTCCAAAGTTGAACAAGAAAACTCAATCAAAGTATAGTAACTCTTATCAATGGACCAAGATAAGGATAAAATCCTGTCAACACCCAGCATATTTGTAAATAGCATTTCAAATAATCCCCAGTGTATTTAAAGCCATTCTGTAATTATTTAAGTTTACCTTGAGCAATCACTTCTTACACTTCCACGCACAGCATTTAGGACAAAACTACAGACTACACAGAAAAGAGTTCTGGAAACAAACTTTAGAGTTTACTTTAAGTTCTGTTGATTTCTCTAAAAGTTTCTGAAAAAGTTAAGTTGTCCTTGAACTTGAAGTTCACTCAAGCTATGTTCTGAAAAGTTAACTCTTTTCCACACAAGATAAAGCAAATATATCAAGTATAATGTCCACAAAAATCTCAACAAAAATCTCCCAATCAAAAAATTTATTTGCACAGATGATAATTAGTATTATTCTGGAAACTGAACATATAATAAATTTAGAAGAAAAAACATACAATGAAATTGGAATGATTACAAGAAAACATACTTATAATCTTCCAAACAACACAAATAATTCAACACACATTAACACTTTTCCAAGTTAATGCCAATTCTTGCTAAACCTGTAAACAAAACTAATAGCTATTCCACTACTAATTCTTATTAAAACATTAAAAATCAACATAATATAAACAACCTTCAATATCAATATCACTTCTAACAGCAAGAGGAAGCTCATTAAGAGTTAACATTTTTTCCTCACGGTACTTAGAAAGCATGTCAACACCTAAAAACAAATATACACACTGATTAATATCTAGTGCTACAAAGAATTAAAAAAAAAATACATAAATTAATGTAACCATACCAAATGGAAAAAACAAACAAGACAAACAGCTTTTTAAACGAGCCATGACAGCAAAAGGATGACGTTGGTTTTGGATTTCCTGCATAAGCTTCTCCGCCATGTTGAACTGCAGGACTCTCTTATGATCATGATCATTTAAATAAAAAAATACTTCTTCCTCTCCAAGAAAAGCATTTATGGGGAGGGCGGCAGGGGGGCGGCTAGCTCCCCCCTGTCGTGGTGGTATACTTTCTTATACAGCTCCTCGCGCTCCTCCCTGGGAGAGGGGTGGCGGAGTGGCGCTCGCTTTGTTTGCCTGCATGTCTCTCCGCCTGCTCTCTGCTAAACACCGCACGCGCACGGTCGTTAGGCTTCTTGCTCGCACTGCCTGTCTGCTTGTTCTGCTCTCTGCATGCGTGAGTTCCAGCGCTCCCACCCACTGCCAGAAAAAACTACGGAAAGTACTGTTAATTTTTTCACAGCACTCCTCCGTACTTCAAACCACAGTGATCTCCGTCTTTTGACTACGGAAGTCTTCCGTCATTTTTCTGATAAGCTCTCCGTATGGTGCCAGCTAGTTTTCATGCTGTTTGAATTGGCAAGAATCTCGACAAAGTTCAGCCCTAAATTGGTTGAGATCCTCCTCTTAATGCATCTCATTTGTCAGGCTAAATTGACGTGCAATTTAAACAGTCAAAACAGCATGAAAACTAGCTGGCACCATACGGAGAGCTTATCAGAAAAATGACGGAAGACTTCCGTAGTCAAAAGACGGAGATCACTGTGGTTTAAAGTACGGAGGAGTACTGTGAAAAAATTAACAGTACTTTCCGTAGTTTTTTCTGGCAGTGCCCCCGCCCGCCCGTCCGCATCCAACCCCAGGTGAGTGAAATAATAACACAGGTTTCCAGGTTTTTCACAGGTTTATTGCGGGTCGTCCCCCCGCACGTCCTCCTCCTCGGCGGCCCACACGGCGGCCCACACGGCGGCCTGCTCCTCGTCCGCCTCGAAGGCGGCCCGCTCCCTCCAGGCGCTGGCCGTCTCCAGGACCTCCGGGGCGCTGACCAGGTCGAAGTGTCGTGTCAATGAGGAGCGGCGCGCCTCCTCTTCCTGCTCCGCCCTCTCGGCCCTCGCCCACGCCTCCCATTCCTGCCGCTCGGCGGCGGCGTCTTCGTCAACAGCGGCACCGGGGTCCCCCGGCTCCGGCCCCACGCCGGCGTCCTCCGGTGGCGGCGCCTCCGTCTCCAGGTTTCCCTTCTCCATCAGCACTCGGATCACTGTACGCCACATCGCACCACACGTTACTCACTTCCCTCATCTACCCCCGTGGCGCCCTCCTCCCGGTACTCACCACCGCCTTTCGCCTTCCTTGCTTCCTCGCCCGCGTCCGACCGGCCCGGTGTCGACACGCTGCGCGATTTGACGGCTGGTCGCGGGCCCCCCTTGCATCCCTGCTCCCCCCCCCCTCCACTCCCCCACTCTCCTCTTCGCCCGCGTCCCCTCCTTTCTCCTCCCCGTCGCCGGCTCCCCTCCCCACCGCCCGCCTTGCGCCTCCCTTCCCCCCACCATCCCAACTCCGCCCCATTCATCTGGTGTTCATAGTCGACGGCGCCTCGTGGTCTCACATACTGTCTACGCTCTGCTCTGGCTGTTTGTTCTATTTCTGTTTCTACATTTCTCCACTCCATCCTTCGCCGACATGGTGAGCCGTCGTCCGCCCGCATCTCCCCTCCCGCTCGCCTCTTCACCGTCATCATCATCCGCCACACCATCCTGCTCATCTCCATCGCCCTGCCGGCGCCCCGCCGAGTGAGTACATGCCCTGCTTCTTGCCCTAGGCTCAACTTGTTCCCCGTCACGTAGCCTCCCTGGCGTCGGGTCAACTCTTCGTGGACGTCAACCTCACCCCGCCCGGGCGCGACTCGCTCTTCCGCTCGGCGGCGGCCATCCTCCACCCCGATGACGCCGCGGCTGTCCCCTTGCGGGCCCACCAGCTGGCGCTAGAAGAGCGCGCGGGCCACTCCCTCACGCCGCAGGAGGCGCTCCAGGGCCTTGCTGACCTGCTCGCTCGGGACGTCCTCGTCTACTCCCCCCAGGGGGCCTGCCTCACCTCCCCGCGTGGCGGGCCGCCCCCGGGCCGCGCCCAGCCGTTGCGCCTCTATGACGCCGGCCCCACTCACCGCCCGCACTATGACGTGGTCACTGAGTGCCGTCCGCTGCTGCCCACCTCCCCCCACCTCCCGCCCCCCTCCCCCCCCCTCCCCGCCGTCGCAGGCCCACGGTGTCGTCCCCCTCGCGGCCGCGGGGTCGCAGGCCTCCCTGCGGTCCGCGACCTCTGCTCCCGACGCGCTCACCCCGAGGCCCCCGCGGGCCCGCGGCGCCTCGCCGCCGCCTCCGGCTGACAAGCTGACCGTCTGCACCTGGAACGTGCGCGGGGCCGCGCGGCCCGACGCCCGCTCCGCCGTCGACTCCGAGGCCATGCTCCAGGAGCGATACGCGGCGGCTCTGGATGCCGCCCTTCTCCAGCTTGCGGCCCGGGCCCACGAGCTCACCTGGCGTCAACTCGTCGGGGCCATGGTGACGGCGGCGAACGCTACGCTCCGGGTCGCGGCCTCGCCGATGACGCCGCGACGCCAGGCCGCAACCCACGAGCGCCGACGCCTGGCCGGCCTCCGGGCGAGGGCCCCTGGGGACCCGCACGCGGTCTTCTTGTGGCAGGAGGCGGAGCGGGCGCTGTTTTGGGCGCGCCGCGCGCACCGGGAGGAGAAGGTTGCTGCACAGCTCGCCGCCATCCAGGGCGTGCGGCCGGCGCAGCGACTGCACACCCTGTTCCGCTTCCTTCGACGGCACCGGCGCGCGGCAGCGGCGCGGGGCGCGGGTCCAACGCTGCGCCAGTGGGAGGACGCGTTGCGGGAGCAGGCCGAAGGGGCCCATCCTCCGCTGCTGGTCGAGGAGCCTGACCCGCAGGACTTCGCCCCGACGGCCGCTCAGCTCCAGGGCTGCGCCTCCCGTCTCTCCCGCAACACCGCTCTGGGCCCTGATGACCTGCCGGCGGAGCTGCTCATCCACGCCACGCCGGCCTTCTTTGAGCACCTTGCTGGCCTCGTCGGGGTCCACTGGCGCCGCTGCGCCTTCCCGCCGGAGTGGACGACGTCCTGCCAACACCCGATCCCCAAGGTACCCCGGCCTGAGGAGGTGGAGGATTACAGAACAATCTCTCTCTGTGCAGCTCTTTACAAGGCCCTGTCGCTGCACCTCCTCGACCACCTCACGGCGCTGACCCCGCCCCTGCCCTACTACCAGGCAGGGTTCCAAGCCCAGCGCTCCACGTACGGGCACATCTTCATCGTCCGCCGTACCCTCGATGAGTACTGGCGGGCCGGGGTGCCCGTGCATCTGCTGGGCCTGGACATTAAGGCCGCCTTTCCATCCGTCAGCAAGGCCAGCGTCGTGGAGGCCCTGGGCGCGGCCGGGGTGCCGCCGAGCCTTAGCAACAGGGTGATCGCGCTCGCCCTCACCGACCGCACCTTCATCAGGTGGGGGGGCGCGGCCACCCCTACCGTCGTCCGTCGTTCGGGGTCGGGGCGTGCGCCAGGGGTGCGGGGTCAGCCCCTTCCTGTTCCTCCTGGTGCTGCACGGCGTCGTCCGGCGGGCCGTGGCGCCGCTCCCACGCTTCGACCTGGACTTCCGGGAGCCGGGCCTGCTGCCGGTCCTATGTGCCTACGCCGACGACGTGCAGGTCGTCGCGGACGGGGAGAGGGACCTCGCCGACTTTCTGGCGGGCTTCGTCGCCGGCCTGCGGGAGGTGGGTCTCCAGCTGAACCCGCGCAAATGTGAGTACCTCGTCCGCCAACCCGCCACCGACCCCCTCCCGCTTCCTCGCCCCGTCCGCATGGCTGGCCTGGAGATACAGCGCGTCGCCGGCATCATCTACCTGGGGGCACACATCACCAACGCCCTGGACCGGCAGCCGGTCGTGTACCACCGCATCCGGCGGTCCCAGCGGTCCCTCGCGGCGCTCCTGCCCGCGATCCGTGAGCGCGGCCTGCCGCTCCCGGTGTTGGACCGGCTCCACACCTCCATCATCCGCCCGTCGCTGGAGTACGAGCTGGCCCTCGCCTCCAGCACGCAGCGCTCGCGGGCCTCGCTCCGTCGGCACGATGGCGTCATCCGGGAGGCCCTCCGCGCTACGGCCCTTCGCGTGCGCCCGGGGCGCCTCCCACCTCCCCCGCCGGGACCCGTGCGCTCGGCGTCGCGCGGCCTCCGCATCGCGCGGGTGGCGTGGCGGGGCCACATCGAGCGTCGCCCGGCTGGCCACCCCCTGCGCCGCGCGCTGGCCTTCACGCTGGCAGGCGCGGTTTTAGGCGAAGGGGCGATCGCCCGTCAGCCCTGAAGGCAGCCTGGGAGATAGGCAATTTGAGGTGCAAAACCCCTGTATGTAGGCAGCCAGCAGCACATCGCCCCTCCCGTCATCCGGACTTAAAACCGCGCCTGCACGCTGGGGCGGAAGAAGGTCGGCCGGCCCTGCTTCACCTTCAACACCACCCTGGCGGAGGACATGGCGCGCTACCCCCCTCCGCCGCAGGGCTGGCCGGCCCTCTTTCAGGACAAGGCCGCGCTGGCCCGCTATTTGCGCGACACCCCCACCCTGGTGGTGTCCTCGGATGAGGAGGAGGAGGCGGACGACGCTTCGGCCAAGCTCGGTGGGCCCCACCCCTCTTCGGAGGAGGAAGAGGTGGACTCCCCCGACGAGCTATGAGGTGACTGCACGCTTTTTTGGTGCTTAGTTTTTCTTGCCTGTTTTCTGTGTTTTGCCCTGCATTGCTCGCCCGGCCACTCTGCCGCCCTAACCCACTACTCTACGCGTTTGGTCGGGCCTTGGCGCCCCGTCCTCTCGGGGGCGGGCACGCGGGTTGCTGGCTTTGATGCCGAGGAGGCGGAGCCTTTTGGGCCGCTCCGCGATCTGCCCACCGTGTTGTACACTTTATTCGCAGGTTGGCCTGGGGGGCCCCGTGCCGGCGGATTATAATACCGTCCCGAATCTGAATGATTCCCGACCCCCCGCAGTCAGGCACATATCTATCTATCTATCTATCTATCTATCTATCTATCTATCTATCTATCTATCTATCTCTCCAAGAAAAGCATTTATCTGGTGACTTTCACTCACAGATGTAGTATACGGTTTGATGCTTTTCATTTTCATAGGAGTAAACAAGGGAATTTCAGTATTCCTCATGTATGTTGGTTTCTTCACTACAACACTACCATTATACTCATCAAACCAAGACATCTGTAAAATTCAACCCAAATAACATCTAGCACTATCACCTTTATCCTTTATCAACACTAAAAAAGAAACTATACAAACCTTTCACTTCAAATAATAGAAACTTTCACAAATTAGAAAGAACACAAATTAGATTTCCAACTTCTACACAACTTCAATAAATCACTATAGCAACACAATAAACTCAAAACAAAGTGACACACCAGGGAAGTTCCTGGCCTAGAACCATAAAAGCGACAGGACTGGGCACTCACACCTCAAACGCGCCCCGCTCTGTTCGGGGCGGCGGCACCTCCCCAGCCCGACACACCGGCCTTCTTTTGTTGAGTGGAAGTCCCAGCCTAGAACCTGCAAACGACAGGACTGGGCACTCACACCTCAATCGCGCTCCGTTCTGTCGAAGGCGGCGGCGCTTCCCCCAGCCGGCTTTCTAGCCCTGCCCTGCGGCCGCAGGAGTGCCAGCGCGCCAATAAGCCGAATCGGCATTGTCGCAGCTCGGGTGCTCGGGCGCTCGGCCCCTCTGCCCCTTCGCATGGCGCGCAGCAGGGGAGGAAGGAGAACCGTGATATATTCAGTTACTTAACTAGCTAAAGGCACGGCCTTCTGGGCTGATTGCCTGTATCTAAATCCCCTGCCAATCGTGTTATTCGCCAGCGAATTACTGCATTTTGCTCTATAATTTATTCAGTAAGCAATTTATTTGGTAATGTTAAGTCGCTGATTAATAATTGAGCTTGCTACGTTCGGAAAGGAAAATATTTTATTCTTTTATATCTGCCTTCTGCCCGAAGTGTGTTAGGTCTCTCTCTTGGATTGAAAGGTATCTCAATGTTAATTTGAATGTGTTTTATACCCCTCTTACGTGTTTGATTAGGGAACTGACGTGATAAGTCTGAGCCTTGTAATTATTTCAAAAATTATTAAAAGTAGTCGGGAGACATAGACACCAAGTTCAGAGAAGACACACACGACGGAGAGGTACAGTGACTGCAAAGGCAATCCAACTAATGCCATTCGGTCATCGTTCACAGTCTCCGCTACTGGGTGTTGAACCCACGTATCACGCGTGAAAGTCACCGTCGCAAGCCGCTGTGCCTCACGACTACCACGACCATTTACGCGATCTCCGGCGATTGTTTTTGTCTGGCCCTTTTCTTTTTTACCGGCGAAGCGGCAGCTGTGGGTTCGGACGGACTTCGGCTCTCGAGCGAGGTGTGCGTTCGGTAGCCAATTAGGAATCAGCTTCACTGGTAAAACAAATGTATAGTTCTAAACATCAAATGATGTTTAACTGCTAATGTTTAAAACTTAAACACTATATCATGTTTAGTTCAAACTATACATTAGGGTGGGTCGAATTCTCCACTTTTTTGATTTTGATATCGTAATACCGCGGCAAACGTGCCTTGTTACTTGGGGAGTCGAGAGGTAACTTCCTTTTTGCGATCGGACTTCATCTTCAGTTCGGGGTTTGAGTTTGAAATTTCGAAATTTTTCCTAAAAAAGTGTAAATACTTGATTGGTGCCAAAACCATGACTCACATGACAAAATGTATAAAAGGTAAAGTGCGTAAAAGTATGTTCTTGATCGAAAAGGTCTTAAGGGTTGTTACAATAGAACCAGCCGTTTTCGAGATACGGGCAGAAACGTGTGCCAATAGGGTATTCCGGACAAGCCGAGGGCCGGAAACGAAGGCGACGTCCACAGTGGTCGGATCTCAGCCTAATAGCTTCTGCATCCGGTTTGTCTGCTGTGGACCGCCACCATCTTTGTTCAGATTCACATTCGCATATCTTCGAGTGTTCTAGGAAAACATAACGGACGGGAAGGAGTCGTAGAGGTGACAAATCACTCGCGAAGTCCTCCGCGAATTTGAATCTGAACAATGATGGCGGCGGTCCACAGCAGACAAACCGGATGCAGAAGCCATTAGGCTGAGATCCGACCACTGTGGACGTCGCCTTCGTTTCCGGTCCTCCGCTTGTCCGGAATACCCTATTCAGCGTAAGGTGAAAATCCGTGGCTCGGCGCTGTATCCCCAGACTGCCGCAACAATGACCGGGCGGCCAAGTGCAATGGGATGGGATGTCAGCGAAGTCTCTCCGCACCCCCTTCCACTCGCTCGCCCCGCTACACCCCCCCCTCCCTACCCGGCCTGCTGGGGCGTGGATAAAATAACTGTCTTTTAAACTATCTGAACCGTATTCATTTCATTTCAAACTTAAATATTGGAACTTTTGGACCAATCGTAACTTTGTCACTTCTTTGCTGCGATATACTGTTAAAAATTTTGTCGAAAATTGACGACAGATAAGTCGCTAATTATTTATTTTTTTATATCGATTGCAGTCATTTTGAAACCATTTGGTCGAAACCTTCCGATAAAATAATTGTCTCGGGAACGAGACGAGTAGAAAAAATATGGAAACTTTGATTCCAGTTTTACCGCTTCTGATTTCTGATTAATTCTTACGGGCTTGGATTATTTTAACTGGATCATATTGGATTATATTTTTACTGGCTTTTAAATTATCTGTACCATTTTCATTATTCGTTTCAAACTTAAATATTGGAACTCTGGGACCAATCGCAACTTTGTCACTTCTTTACTGTCATACGAGCGAACGTGGTTCCCGGCTGGTCCCAGCCTGCACACACGCTCTTTTTATACAAGTGCGCTGCTGTATCTACATCACGTTACACCTCTTGACAACATTCGCTCGTATCGCAGTAAAGAAGTGACAAAGCTACAATTGGTCACCGAGTTCTAATATTTAAGTTTTAAATGAAAAACGAGGGGGCATCAATCAACTCGGAAATTTCATGCACTGTAAATATATTCAAATATTGAATGCTACTGAATATTGTTGAATAGTTTGAATAGTATTCAGTAAGATATACACTTGAATATGTGTGAATACTTTGCATATTTATGGATATATGTCAATAGGTCTGACTAGTTATAAATATTCCTAAATATCGTGAATACTTGTGAATTTTACTGAATACTTGCGTCTGTGTGGCTTCAGCAGAGCTCAAGGAGTACCTTGCATACTTCTTAAGTTTTCTGAACACTAGTAAATATTGTTGGGGTCATACTACTCGCTACATCCCTGCCCCTCACAATATTCATTGAATATGCTTGAATAATAATAAATATGCCTGAATATTAGCGAATATGCTTGAATATAACGAATATTTCAATATTTTTGAATATATTGAATACCTTTTGGATAACTGCTAATATCAGCTGAATATTAGATATTGATTCCCACGTGAACCATGAATATCCGAGTTGATTCCCCCTCATTGAAATGAGAACGGTTCAGATAAATTTAAAAGCCTGTTAAAATGTTATCCAGTATAAACCAGTTAAAACTCAAGCCCGTAAGAAAACAAATCAGAAATAAGCCACGGTAAAACTAGAAATCTTGTTAGGCAGTCGATTTTTCTGACTCTTACAATTCGTATGAAGCTGAGTTAAAATAAAAAGAGCGTGTGTGCGGGCTGGGACCAGCCGGGAACCACGTTCGCTCGTATGACAGTAAAGAAGTGACAAAGTTGCGATTGGTCCCGAAGTCCCAATATTTAAGTTTGAAACGAATAATGAAAATGGTACAGTTAATTTAAAAGCCAGTAAAAATATAATCCGAAAACGTGCAGAGATACCCCCGTGCGGAGAGCCCCCCCCCCTGAATAAACTGCATTTCTGCGGAAACGTATAAAAGTGAATATTCAAAGGCATCCGAATATTTTGAAAAATACAGTAGTATATTTCTTTTTATCAGTTGTATATTTCGAAATATACGTCGTTTATTCTATGTGCGTGTCGGAATATTTGAAAATAGTCCCTTGTTACTCGTTGCATATTTGGGAATATACCACGAATATTTCTGAGGCTGAATATTGTAAAATACAAAATAGAAATTACCGTCTTTTGCTTTTCCTGAGTATTCCATTTGAGCGGGTGCATATTTCAAAATATACATTGCTTTTTTAGTGTATTAATTCTCATCCAGATCCACCGTAGTGAAAGCCAACCTGGATACGAATGTGTACTGCACCACCGCCACCGCGCAACCTGCCAAACAGCTCCGTCGCCCCGACGCGCGCCGGCGCGTCGTCTGCACTGCAGTCCGCACCGTCAGTCTCTCCTGCATTCAACTAACCGCATTTTCCTCGTCGCCTGTCTCTTTATTTGTAACCAAAGAGTGCTGCCAACGACAATGATTTCGAGGAAACGCGTTTGTGCTCGTTGTTTAATACATCATGATTTTACTTCAATTCCACGTTTCCTTTCGTGTTGACTGAAGCAAGTGTGGAAAGCCTATAAGAGGTTATAAGATGTCTCTTGCGTGTACAGTTGAAACCGTTTAAAAGAAATCTCAATTGCACATCACCGTTATGGAAAGCGACATTGTAAAGTCTGCTGTAAATGTATTTTACCAGTCCATTTCCCATAAGGGTCCTTACTGCGTGACTGGTGATGTGAACGTGTCGATCTCGACTGAAGTATGCTGTCGATGGATCCGTGGTGATCCGCTGAGTCAAATAGGCAAAAGCCTGTACATATGTGACGAGACGGCCCTTTCAAAGTTACAGATAGCTTTTGACAAGGTACCTGCAATGAAGAGAGGAATTGCATGGCCTGTGGTGCTGCTGTTGAGTGGCTTCTGTACTGTGGCGAAAGTGCACTTGAAGTTACCGTCGGATGTACTAAGAATTGGTCAGTAAGTTCTGTCTGTAAATCAATCTGCATGAAATCTCGAGTTTTAAATCACCATCCTTTTCTTGCAGGTTACTCGTGCCGGAAGAATTTAATGACATCCTGGACTATGTTGTGATACTACACAACTTGAAGGTAGTGAGAGTTCCTGCTAAAGTGTGTCGGGGTTACAGATCCACCTCCGAAGAGGAACCTTTGGGTCACAAGGCAGATGTCTCCATATCGATGGTAATTATTGCAAGTGAAACATTGTTGGGATTTGTAATAATTTCGAAAGTGTCTGGCCTGGCAGAATATCGAATGATTATCGTGCTCAATAAATTCTTTACAGGTGATTGTTCATCCAGGCGATGTTCTTGTATCGTTGCAAAAGAAAGCAAATCTGAGTGAAGGAAAAACTGTTGCAAATATCTTGTCAGCCAAGGACTTCTTATAGTATGTATTTGTAATTTTCTTCCAACTTGTCATGCAACAATTTTTAACTATACCTTGAAATGCTTGCAGTGTGTCTGAAAAGAGTGTCACCAAGAGGAAAGTCAAGAGTGAAGTGGTATGTTATGAAATAATTTTATTATGTTGTAACTGTTTCCTTGTTTTCTTGTGGGCTAGTTATCCATTACTTTGAAGGAGTGCATAGCAAATACTGAACACTAAAACTTTATGATTGAGTTGTGCATAAACATGCAGTATTTTTTGCAGCCATAGCGTAAGTTAGCTTGCATAAGCTGCACATGACTTGTGCATAGATATGTAGGTAATTGTGCATAGTGGGCGTTCATTATGCATAGGTATGCAGAACATTTGTGCATAACTATAGCTGCTTAAAATACTGGCGGTAACATAGAAAACCATAGTGTATTCCTATGTAACTAATTCAGTGCTCATAATTTTATGACCTCATTTTTCTGCAGTTTATGTATCTACATTCTACATGTTATAAAACTTTGCCAATTCTGAGGTTCATCACTCAGCTCAGAATGTTGGCTCGCACTGATCAAGAATAGAAGAAAGGCCCTTTCTAAACACCTTATGTTCAAGACAGTTCTAGTAACCCTGGTGTGTTGTCATTCTACCATTTCAAACTTACCTCCCTGGTCCGATTTCCATCTTTAAATATTTGTCAATGACAATGAAGTATGCCCAATCTGTTAAAGTATTAATTGTCCACTTTGGTAGAGAGTGAAGTCTTTGCTAATTCAAATGATCAAGTGTCAGAGCATTATCTGTGACGTTTGAAGCTTTGTTGAAAATCACTGAGTTCTCGTTGATATTTTATATTGTACTTATGCGATTCAATGTTTGTGATTCTCTAATGGAACGAAGTGTGTTAAGTTTGAATGACCTTAGCTGTAGGTTGCTATTGATTGTCATTTATTATAATGTAGGTCTTTTTCTTTTTCTTCTTTTTAATTGGAAGAGTAAATGTTGACCTGGAGGGGGAATCTAACTTTGCAGTTTAATGTATTACAAGTACGTCCATGTCTTTCTCTGCTTTTAAATTGTCAATGGCACAGTGTAGACACACCTGCGCTTTGTGATTGGTTAGAACCACAGTGATAGAAAAAAAATGTCAGATGATGTCACATCTTTTGATGAGTATGTTTGCAAAGAACAGTGCTTGTTTTAATTGACAATCTGACAAAAGTCTTTCCATTGTAAATGCACTGGGCCATACCAGGCACTGCTGCTTATTACCATGCCGTCACACTACAACAGAATTGTTGTCAAGTTGGACAGCAGCACATGTCATTGCAAAACAACCCATTTGTAATGCTACTATTTTTTGGTGCAAGGGCATCACTATAAATGGAAGGAAAACTTGTTTCACCAAATTTTATGAACATTGTTGAATTACAACATGATTGTTGCGGAACAACATGTTTTCCTAACAAACTTAACAAGAAAAACGTTGTAAATTTACAACACATTTTTTAACAGTGCAATGCAAATTTCTCTGTTGATCTGGTCTTTCATGTTTGTGTTTTAATTTTAGATAATTCTTTTGCTTCTGATCGCGACTGTTTTGATTCAGATTTTAAGCAGGTGTATGTGGCCCACTCTACAGCATAATTGTTTTGCTTTCAATTCCCATTGAAAGTTTCATGTAACTTTCTTTTGACCAGCTGCGTTGATTGCTCTGGAATCAAGGCTAAATGCTTTTAAACATTGCTTTGCTGTTCTAAAACCGCTAATTTGTCAATTTCATGGTGGGGGCAACATTTTAAATGTAACCAGTACAGGGACAGAGCATCCTTTGTGTCATTTCTAGCCCTTTGAAAATCAGCTTAGCTTATCGCTTTCATGTTGTGTTGTACTTATGCCAGTCAGACAATGTTTCTGATTCTCTTATTAAAGAAGATTGGTTAACAAGGTTTTTTGCCGTAAGCTACTATTGAATGTAATAAAGTCGGATTTAGATAATGTTTTTGTTTCTCGCTGCTGTTATTTTAGTTAGAGTGCATCTGAGGGTTCACTCTGCCCGGCTTCTCGGATTACAAACACTTTTCTGTTTTGCTGTAGTTTAAAAGTGTCAATTTTTATTTATGTGTGTTTTTGCTGTGCTCGTTTGAATCAAATATGTACTTCTGTTCTTTAACTTGCTCTCTTTATTGGGAACTAACTACACCATTAATTTTTCCATGAGTTCATAAATAAAGGTGTCTAAGTAAAACTACTTGAATGTAAATTAATCATGTGTAATATCTCTAATTTTCTGTGCCGGGGTTTACAAAGGATTCTCTAGAAATTTCCAAGTTACAAACTAATTCACATTTCCGATCAAGTTCAAGATCCGTTCTCATTGCGACCAGTATCCTAGAAGCTGAGACCCACCCGTTGCATTACAATCGTGCACACGGAAAAGGACTGCATCGTCCACTTGGAGGCGAAGATGGGCATATTTCTCTAGAGAGCGCGCACCGGGGCCAACGGCAAAATTGCACATAGAAATTTTATGAACTATTGTACATAGCTTACGTAGATCTATGTATACATCATAGCTTACATAAAGTTTCTAACGGAACTAAGAATTAATTTTTACATTAATATGGAGAAAATGTGCATAAGTACCTAACTTCGATTCTATAAGTGATGCATTTTCTAGTCATGCACAAGGTAGTGCATAAAAATTCAGTGTGTATCGTCCATGCATGCTGTCAATAAAACTGTAGTCCTAAATCGTGTAGTTTATCAAGTGACGATTTCCCCGAACCCATCATTTCACTGGTCTACCCTTTAATGGCACTCGACTGGCAGTACCTAATCCAAGTGGTCTCTCTGTCTCTCTCTCTCTGATACAATGGGCGTTAATTTCATTGGCAAAATGTGGCGGGTGTCGACAGCGGCCAGCGGCCTTATGGAGCACAGGCGCCTGCAAACTCATCGATAGGCTAGCCCGCTGTACACAGGTGTGTAACAGGCCTGTCTAACCAGAAGGCGCCACAATGAGGCTCTTTGCGTAGACTGTGGCAGCTCGTCGCCAGATGGGAGGCAGAGAGAGGGAATGACGACAAAAAAAGCAGAGGCCCTAGGATGTTGTTGCAGGCACACATCGTTACTGGCATGACACTACACTGTAAATCGAGGGGTCGCGTAAAAAGATTCTGGGGAAGTGGCATTTTGACCCCGATTTCGTCGCTCCTCCACGGGCGACATTCAGTAACATCGCTTGTTTAGAGTGGGTTTGAGACATTTGCGGTCACAAATAAGACTCAAATTGAGTCGTTCTCGTGAATTATGCTTAATTGAAGCGATGAAGACATGCGTCACTCTATGTGAGTGAGGAAAGTGACTCCAACCTCGACAAGACCCGACCTCCCCCGTACATTCCGCTCGCAGAAGTGGCTGGAATTCCCTCACTCTACCTGTTATAAGTTACGCACGCGTGAGCACTCACGTGAGATGAGCGTGGGAGTGCGAAAGGAGAGGCGCCCTATACTAAGCAAAGTGACCTGAAAATCGCCAAACACATACATTTCTAACAAGCAGGCCCGCCCTTCCGCCAAACGTCGTTGCCAGCTCCGCTTTGCTACGCAGGCAACTCCGTTCGGCAGGGGGCGTGCCTGCTTGGCCTGCCGGCGGCGTTCGGTCGGGCCTTCGGCCCGACCCCTAAGTCACACAGAACGTCCTCTCAGCATGTAAATGATCGGGCCTGCGGCCCGTAAAGGCATTCTCTTCGGAAAGAGGCAGTTTGTAACGGTGAACCACCGAAACTACAGCCCTCCCTTCTGCTTTGAAAACGTGCCGATAGTGACTAAACGGTCAGTTACTCGGCAAAAAAGGAGAGTCGGAAATCTCGAAAAAATGTCGAAATACGTGAGTTTTGCCTCAGATGGAACGGCCGAACTCGGACTTTATTTGGCAGCAGTTGGCAACACTGAATTACGCTCGTCGAACCAATTTTAATGGTATAGGCGTCGAGGGGTGTCGAAAATTTCAAAAATTGTCGAGATATGTCGAAAATTGTCGAAATATGTAGAAATTCGTAAAAAATGTCGCAAAATCTCGAAATATCTCAAAAATGTTGAGATCTATCGAAAAATATGGATAATGTCGAAAAACATCGAAAAATGAGGGATAATGTCGAAAAATGTCGAAGAATATCAAAAATTGTCAAAAATGTTTACAAATATCGAAATATGTCGGAATATGTCAAAAATGTCGCAAAATATCAAAACACATCGAAAATTATCAAAAATGTCAAAAAATATCAAAAATTATCGAAAATTATCGAAAAATATCGAAAATTATCGAAAATGTCGAAAAATATCGAAAATGTCGAATTATATCAAAAAATATCGAAAAACAACGAAAAATGTCGAAAATATCGGAAAATATCGAGAAATGTCGAAAATAATCGAAATGTTTGAGTTTTGACGATTGGCAACACTGGAAATTGAAAAACGATTGGCACCACTGAATTGCGCTCGAAAAGACGGTTCTAGAGAGGTGCGGGTCGATGGGGTTCGTAAAAGTTAAAAAGTGGGTCAATTTTGGGTGCTTTTTACAGTGTAGTCGCGAGTTGGGTCCTTTTTATCGAAAAACGGTGGGCGCCATCGAACTGGACGCGAAAAGACGCTTCCGGGAAGGTGCAGCTCGATGGAGTTGAGAAAAGTTGAAAACTGGACCAATTACGGGTGCTTTTTACAGTGTAGTCGCGAGCTGGGTCCATTTTTTCGTAAAAGGGTGTGCACCATTGAACTAGACGCGAAAAGACGCTTCCGGAGAGGTACGGGTCGACGGGGTTGGAAAAAGTTGATAATTCCGTGAAAACTTTTATAATTTTTTTCAGTGCCTTAATGAGGGTTGGCAGGATTTGCCGTAGGCGTTTCGTTGTCTAGGAGTAAAACTGTAGACACCCTGAAAATTTCAAGTCTCTAGCTCATCTCCTTCTAGTGGAACAGACAGACAGACAGACACACAGACACACAGACAGACACGAGGTCGTTTGCATAAGCCCGCTTTTATGCTTTTTCAAAGCAGAAGGGCGGGCTAAAAAGGGGAGTGTACGAAGATTGTAATTCTTCAATAATCTTGGCAATTTCGCCTAGTATAAGGCGCCACACATCTCTCACGTGAGTGCTCACCTCACGTGAACGCTCACGCGTACTTAACTTTACACGTTCCAGGGACGGTCGGTCGTTAGCACTAACAATAGACGAGCTGCCTGCTTACAGATTATGGCAAACAGGGTGGCGCGTTTGCACTTTTTTTTAAAGGTATGCCGTGTCACATGCAGGCGTGCCAATGAATGGGCCGTCACTCATCACGGCACCGGTGCCTTGCGGCCCTTTGGGAGTCGGCGACCGAGCCGCACGCCTGCGTGCGATACGTCGTAGAACTTTCAAACACATCTATTCTTAAGTTTCAAACGAGGGGGCTACAACTCTGAAAGTCCGGTGTAGCAGGCCTCAAAAGTCCTTTTAAAATCCCCAAATATCCTGAAGAATCCCCCCAAATTCACCTAAAATTCCCTGAAAATCTCAAAAAATTCCTATAATAGTACATAAACAGTACAGAAAAATCCCCCAAATTCCCCAAAATCTCTCTAAATCCTCTCAAATCACACGAAATCCCTAAAAATTCCCATTAAAATCTTCTAAAAGTCCGAAAATCCAGTGTACCCGTATTTTTCAAGTTGTAGCCCCCTCGGTTTCAAAGTTACATATAAGATTGCATTCAGTATTGTAAATTATAGTTATACAGTTATACCTTTATACCACGCTCCTAGTGTTCCACTTCCGCACCCTTGCGAAGAGGCAAGCTCTCGCTTGAAATCTGACTTAACTTACTTAGTTTTTCTTCTAAAAACATGTCATTTTCAGAACTGGTCCGAAAGATTGTCTGGAGCTGTGCTTGAACCACTTTGGATACACAAATAGTATTATATAAATCTTTTGAAACTGTAATACGAACAGATTTAAATTTAGTGATGGACAATAACAGCCATGAAACTGCATTGGCGCTGTTGCCCACAATCCTGAGTGCAGATGGTGTGGGTTTCAATAAAATACTATCCCGTTTCATCTAAGCCTAGTTCATCTAAAGCCCTATATGTATGTATGTATGCAGCCCCCGTGCATCGTGATGGCGAGAGGGTTCCTTGCTTCGTGACGGGGAGGTCACGACTGCGCTGCGCGCAGTTTGTGACGGAGGAAGAGCGAAGGTCATTCCCCTGTGACCGGGCTCAGCGACTGCGCAGGGCGCGTGCATCGTGACGGCGAGAGGGTTCCTTGCCTCGTGACGGGGAGGTCACGACTGCGCTGCGCGCAGTTTGTGACGGAGGAAGAGCGAAGGTCATTCCCCTGTGACCGGGCTCAGCGACTGCGCAGCGCGCGTGCATCGTGACGGCGAGAGGGTTCCTTGCCTCGTGACGGGGAGGTCACGACTGCGCTGCGCGCAGTTTGTGACGGAGGAAGAGCGAAGGTCATTCCCCTGTGACCGGGCTCAGCGACTGCGCAGCGCGCGTGCATCGTGACGGCGAGAGGGTTCCTTGCCTCGTGACGGGGAGGTCACGACTGCGCTGCGCGCAGTTTGTGACGGAGGAAGAGCGAAGGTCATTCCCCTGTGACCGGGCTCAGCGACTGCGCAGCGCGCGTGCATCGTGACGGCGAGAGGGTTCCTTGCCTCGTGACGGGGAGGTCACGACTGCGCTGCGCGCAGTTTGTGACGGAGGAAGAGCGAAGGTCATTCCCCTGTGACCGGGCTCAGCGACTGCGCAGCGCGCGTGCATCGTGACGGCGAGAGGGTTCCTTGCCTCGTGACGGGGAGGTCACGACTGCGCTGCGCGCAGTTTGTGACGGAGGAAGAGCGAAGGTCATTCCCCTGTGACCGGGCTCAGCGACTGCGCAGCGCGCGTGCATCGTGACGGCGAGAGGGTTCCTTGCCTCGTGACGGAGAGGTCACGACTGCGCTGCGCGCAGTTTGTGACGGAGGAAGAGCAAAGGTCATTCCCCTGTGACCGGGCTCAGCGACTGCGCAGCGCATCGTGACGAGGAAAGAATTAAGGATCTTATGACATGGCGGTCACCACTGCTGACAAGGGAACCTCGCCAAGTGTAAATTCCCGATTTTGATGAAACTTTGGAAAATCGTTACCCTCGACGAGTATGACTCGGCCGTATCAAAATTTGCTGCTCAAATGTATTTTGATTTTTTCCCTATACAGGCCCGGGCTGGGGTGAAAAAGCCATCATTCCAAAAATCCTCTCTAGCGCCTAAACGGTGCAAGATACGTCAAAACGGACGAAATTTTCGCCCGTAGAGCCGCAACTCACTGAGTTACATCTTGTGACGACCCCTCAATCCTCATACACATGTACCGGTATGCGAAAAGTCGTTTTTACTGCTTTTATGGCATTAAAACCCCCTAGATAGAAATTTGAGCAGCAACTTTTGATGTGGCCAAGGAAGACACATAAAGGCCTACAACTTCCCAAAGTTTCATCAAAATCGGGAATTTACACTTCGCGAGGTTCCCTTGTGAGGGCAAACAGATAGAGCGGTCACAACGGAGCAGTACGTGCAAAGCGACAGATTATGTATTTTGAGATGAAAACTGACTTTAGATGAAGTATGACTGATTTTTTTTTAGATAAAAAGTGTTACTTTAGATGAAAACAGTTTAGATGAACTGGAACATACATATAGCGCTTTAGATGAACTAGGCTTAGATGAAACGCGCCAACTGTCGTACGTCGTACATGCCAGGGAGGTAGGCCAACATAGACCCCCCAATAGGCTAGAGTGCCAACCTGGCTGCCTACCTAACCGGCGCGCTTAAACCACGAGAAGGTCTTCTTTTAAACCTTCGACTAATCTCTAGGCCCTCGTGATAGTTATTTCATCCATTTCCTGACGTCATCAGACCAACCTTCCATGCATTTACAGCATTCCTTGTAAGTGCTGAACATTACTGCTTAGCAACTTTGATAGTTGCAACAACGGGAAAGGTCGCCCAACTTGCAGCACCATGATCATGGACCTCATTTTAAGTGACTCTGCTCCGACCGCCACAACCCTCTTCATGACGTTGAGATCATTTTGTGCTTGCCAACATCATGCTTTTGAAGCAGGGCAACCGCTCTCGCATACTCATGACAAAGTAGATGGAGACCGTAGAAGGAGACCAAGAGGTTTCCTAAAGTGTTCAGAAGATACGGGTATGCTTTTGACACCAAATACACAGTCGAACCCGACGTTGACTGTAGCCATTTTCAACATTTTGTATATGTTGTACTGTATTTGGTGTCATAAGTGGTCATAAGCCTGTTAATTTACTATTGCAAAGCTTATATGATTGTCATTGAACTTATATTTAAGTGTATTTTCTGTTACATTGTGTTGCCAAAAAATAAATACCAACTGTATACCATAATCCGAATTTTTATTCCAACATATATTTCTTTATATCAATAAATAAAGCCGCAGAGCGAGAGCATTAGAGAGACTGTCCAAAATGAAAAAGTAGATAGAGACCGTAGAAGTATACGCAGAGTCTTCCTTAACTATTCAGTAGATACGGACAGTAGGATGACTTGATACTCGCTGATGTAAAAGTAGATTGTGCGGTCTTACAGAACCATTGATTGATTAGTATAAAGGATATTTACTTCTTTTTTAGCATGAAGCCCAATTGTCAGTAGGTACACTGCCACTCATTTGTATTATGTTAAGCCAAAGGCATTTGCAGCTGCAAGATGACAACAGTATTCAGAGCAAATGTTGTGTTAAACACTTCCCATGTAACAGAGGTTTGTCAAGATGTGGTCTAATTAAAGTAAACTGATATCACTCACAGGAACCAACACCAGCAAAACTTCATCGCAACTCTCACATCACAACAGTATGCCTCGTCTAAAGGAAAAACCAAAAATTTGTCTAAGGCAGTTCTGCTACCTGGGCTGCCTTTCATTCAGAATGTTCTTAAAATTGAGGAATTTGATTTTTTTTGGACATAAAATGAATGTAATATTCTGTAAAAATTGAGTTTACATATGATACCAAAGTAATTTATTATTGGATTGAAAGAGTCAATATTATAACAGTTTGATGTCCAAAAGTGGTGTAATTCCTCAATATGCGACTTGTCATTGTGACCTTATAGCAGGTAAGTGGTGCATTTTCATACGACCAAATCACGACAAAGCTTTGTGACTTGGGTTCATGTCCAAATATTTCACAAATGACAATGCTGGACAATACATTTCCCATGTTTCAGGTCACTGTAAGTCAATCATGATATGGATGCGATTCTAAGTGCAGAAAACAGACTTTACACTTGGGGGAATTACTGTGAATCTGCACAGTGAATGACACCTTTCACTCCAACATTGCTTATTCCGAAATGTATTGGTTGTATTGTGAAGCACAATAAATTCTGTACATTCCATCAAAGACTGACTTCATGTTTTCTTTTCAATGGTTTTTCAATGCCCAACTACTTTACATTGCACCTAAATTTTTCTACACACCAACCAGATAAACACAACAAAACTTAAACATTCAAATGTTAAACATTCCGTAAGCTGTAAAAACTTTACACTTTCCTGATCTTACTCTTCAAAATTTACCTAAGGTATGTAGCTATTAATTACAACTTCTTATATGTGGGAAGTGTTGCAATACATTGATATATATACATTCAGTGATATTCCAGTCTATGAAAAAGGATTCTCAAGAAATGTAACCTTGTAGGAGGATTCCAGTTGCCCTTTAGCATAAAGTGAGGCAGAAAAAATTCACAACGCAATACTATGTGGTAAATTAAAAAGGAACCAGGTCAGTCATTGTTATCAGTGTCTGATTCAGAACCAGATTCATCAACAACACGCCTCATTCTGAAGCCATGGCGAAGAGCAGCAGTTACACTCCACGAGACACGATACAGGAATTGGCCAGGGCTAATATCACCATTTTCAAGAAGACTTGTGATTCTTCTGACGGACCTATCCATGTTGATGGTTCTCCAGCTTCTTTTGCGGTTTACAATGGTTACATCGGGATCAAATGTAGCAACTATGTCACAAGTAGCAAGGTGCTCCAACTTCACAAAGCCTCCTGAAAATGGTGAGATGTATTAAACTTAGTAGGTTCCTTAAAATGCATTAGTAATGATTTAGTATTACTTACTGACTAAGCTCCAGATATTAGGGTGATTTTTTGGCAGCACAGTAGCAATAGAGTGGTTGTCAGACTCCGAGCAATTATTTGTTCTTTCTGGACAATTGTAACATGATAGTTCAATGCGTCGCGGTAGCCATACTCTTTGAAAGTAATGAAACAGGGTCCCAAGGTGCTGGTCCCTTCCCATTTCCACAACATCTTGCCAGATCTCAAGGACACCATCCCACATTAGATTACTTGGCAGCAGAGGGACAGCGCACAAGCATCTCACGGCTTCTGCTACGTTTTCATCCTCTTCAACAAGTCTCTTCAATCCTAGCTCTCTAGCTGTTGAACTGACTGCCTACAAAATTAAATACAATCAGGACAGTTGCAAAAATTTGAAAAAAAGACAATAACAGTACATGTTGCTTACAACGCCATAATGCCAAAGGCATCCCACAATCAAGCTGTGTGGAAAGACAGCAGCCAGTGAATTCATCATTCCTCTCTCAAAGTCGCAATGGACTCGCTCAGGATTTAGTAGAGGACAAAGTGTCTTGATGTAAGAGAAAAGTGTAAGATATGCATCTTCACTTTTAGATTCCATAAGGACTCGTACGATTCCAATAACCTATACATCAGGAGGTAAACATTTACATGCAACAATTAATGACACACTAAACACAAATATAATTGCCTAAACTTATCACCGGCTAAAATTGTTGCTGGTTTAACAATATCATTATCATAAAATCAAATTGAGTCAGAACCACTGCATAATGGCTAGGAATTTAATTGGGAGCAAAAGTAGGCTAATAATTTCAAAGTCCTCAGTAACAATATTAAATTAGAAAACTACAACTTTTGTAGAGCGATTTAGTAAGCTCTTACCGTTCCTCCAAAGTTTGTAACTATGTTAAGCATTTGCCTCATTTTAGGTTTCCGGCTACATTTCTTAAATGTTGCATCAACATGCAGATTTGTGCGTGTTTGCAAAAACCGTAACATTCGGCCAGAGACAAAAACAACTGAGACAGTGCCACGGTCAGGATCTCCAATAACTCCACGGAAAATTCTGTCTCTATTATCCATGGTCATACAAACAGCTTGAAGATTTGGTACGCCCAACAAAATACCAAGATGCAGGAGAGTATTCGGTATCCGTGGATATGCTTCACTTCGAGCGTTGTATAGAGCAGCGTGCATTCTTGACATTGTAAATCTTGCAGCAAGACGAGGATCACACCTAGCAGAAAAATGTACTTTTGACACTTTAGTCTGACACATCTCCCCCTCCACTTTGCCATAAGTCCAACTCACCTTAGTTTGAAATCGTTCAAGATTTTACGTGAAGAATCTCCAGACATAGTATTGCGGGCATAATGTATGATTTGCCGCCTCATTTCCATGTCTTCTTCAAAAAAAGGATCAGGCCCGTGTGAGTGAATCCCATTTGATGAAAACTCCCCGGTACGATGATTTATGGAAGCAGTGGCACTGCATGGTCGCTTGTATCGTCTGCATTTGAGACGAAGTCGAGAAGGGCGGGATTCACGAAGCAAATAGAAATACCCATCCCACGGTGGTAAATATGCGAATCACGCGATCGGCCAGCAAAAATAGAGTACATGCTTCATGAGATCTGTAACAGAAAGGTCGTACACATTAATTAACAGTGAGAAATGATAACTTGATGGTCAGGGAGCACAAAGCCACGATATCGACTAACAAAGCCTCAAAAACTCTGGCCACTCTGGCACTGAATCCAGCTGAGCCTGGCGAACAGTTGCCTCAGAGGCTGAGCAGGGACTGAATCGACTGAATTGAGGTTACAAGCAAGATGGCGGTAAAGTAGATGTAGACGGTAGACTGCGACCAAGAGTAGATGGGGACCGTAGATGGCGACGGAGATTCTGTCGCCTGAATTCGGAATGATGGTGCAGTCTGCCGAAACCATTCGAATGCTTTAAAGGAGATTATATCGTTCTGGGCACTATCTGGCTGTAATCACTAGAACAACACTTACTTTTTTCTGAAATAAAACTTTTACGTGTGCTATTCGAGGTAAGAGAGTGTTACTGACACTAGCAGACGGTGTGTTGCTTTTGTTTAAAGTGAAGGTGTCCAGTGTTCCTCTTCCTGTATTAGCTATGGGAAGCGAATGTTGGTGTGGCCTGGCTTGGATTGTGCCGAATGCCTCTTTAAAATTGCTTGCCTCATCTACAATATTTTGAGAAACAGTGTAAAGAAAAACGAAGTCTCCCTCGGGAATAGAGGTTTGCATTGGGGGCAAAGAGCGTCGACAAATGCAATTTAAAACAATATGACCTTGCTTTATTATGGTTAGCCCTTCCTCCGCCAGGCGCTTCAGTCAATATCCGGCTCAATCATTTCCGCCTTATTCATTCCTCTCATCCTCTCACGGTCATTGTGTCGCCATTGACGGACGTTCCAACGTATCTGATCCCATCCCACTGCACTTGAAGGTATTTAATGTAAGTTTGCTAGTAGTTCGAGCTGTGCGTATCTGATTGTTTTAAGCTTCAGTCTGGAATACCCTGTAAAACGGAATATGCTAAGAAATGTGCTGATTCTCGGCGAGAGCTCTTGGAACCAACCTCGTGGTCTTGGTTCAATGGAGTAGTATTTTTTTTTCTTCGTGCCTTTCACTTGCTCTTTTGATCAGACCTAAAGCGAATGTGAAAGTGTTCGAATTAGTACCAGTGTATGCGTTACTTTAAGATATAGTGGGGTGCGTAGAGGTTAGGCCATGCGGGCGGGAACTCGCACTCAAACCTACCTCGTCCATTCGCCCCTCCCCTGGCTACGGCGGAGTGGCGATTACGAGAGGAAGCAGCATCGTGCAGTACATTTCTATTTTATAATGTCCAAATGGAACTCAAGGACCAATTTTCAGTTTGGACATCTTCACCGTACCGTCCGACGACTATTCTTTTCGCAATCACCACTCCGCGGTCGCCTAGGCAGGGATGGGTGGATGAGCGGTTTGACTCGACCCACGCTAATGTGAAGTTTTAATGAATCTTTCCTTTGATGCTGCAGATGAACGAGGACGAAAAGCAGAGGATGAGAGAGGCGCGCGAGCGTTTCCTGATGAAGGCTGTGCCAGTGGCAGCTAATGCTGAAAATTCAAGCACCCCGGCCAATCCTGAGATTTTACCTGTCCCTGTGCCAGCTGGAGCCTCAGCTGATAACAGTTTGCAACTTTGCCCTATCCAAGGTGCAAGCCTCAGATCTTTTGGACCTGAGCATTTTGACTGTAAGTAAGAGTTGTTTCCCTTGTAACAGTTCTCGGTTCCAGTAAGTCTACTATTTAACTATTTTCTTTTTCCTTCCAGTTTTCTTGAGTTTCTATGAAGCCTACAAGAAAGCGAAGAGTGAGAAGGTCAAATCAACTGAAGACAATCAACCCAAGCCTGAAGCTACCAGCACCCAGGAGCGCTCTCCAGACTTCAGTCTCAGTCATTCCCCATCTAGATCTTCTGCCAACGCTCTCAACTTGGAGGATCAAATCATCCTGTCAAACCACCGAGCCGAGATAGGTCACCTGAAATCGACTGGTCTTTCCTCGACGCCCATCCACTCCACCTAAATCTCTGTCTCGTAGCAACAAGCCAGAAGGTACAAGCACAGAAGGGAGCGCTCTCCAGACTTCAGTCTCAGTCGTTCCCCATCTACGTCTTCTCACCAACGCTCTAGACTGGAGGATCGAATCATCCTGTCAATTCACCAAGCCGAGATAGGTCTCCAGATATGGACTGGTCTTTCCTGGACAGGCCATCCGCTCGACCTAAATCTTTGTCTCGTAGCAACAAGCCAGAAGCTACAAGTTCAGAGGGAGCGCTCTCCAGACTTCAGTCTCAGTCGTTCCCCATCTAGGTCTACTGACCACCGCTCTAGACTTGGAGGATCAAATCATCCTGTCAAATCACCAAGCCGAATCGGTCTCCAGATATGACTGGTCTGTCTGGGACAGGCCATCCGCTCGACCTACATCTCTGTCTCGTAGCAACAAGCCAGAAGCTACAAGTTCAAGAAGGGAGCGCTCTCCAGACTTCAGTCTCAGTCGTTCCCCATCTACGTCTTCTCACCAACGCTCTAGACTTGGAGGATCAAATCATCCTGTCATTCACCAAGCCGAGATCGGTCTCCAGATATGGACTGGTCTTTCCTGGACAGGCCATCCACTCACCTAAATCTTTGTCTCGTAGCAACAAGCAGAAGGTAGAAGCACAGAAGGGAGCGCTCTCCAGACTTCAGTCTCAGTCGTTCCCCATCTACGTCTTCTCACCAACGCTCTAGACTTGGAGGATCAAATCATCCTGTCAATTCACCAAGCCGAGATCGGTCTCCAGATATGGACTGGTCTTTCCTGGACAGGCCATCGCTCGACCTAATCTTTGTCTCGTAGCAACAGCCAGAGCTACAAGTTCAAAAAGGGAGCGCTCTCCAGGACTTCAGTCTAGTCATTCCCATCTAGATCTTCTGCCCAACGCTCTCAACTTGGAGGATCAAATCATCCTGTCAAACCACCGAGCGAGATAGGTCACCTGAAATCGGACTGGTCTTTCCTTGACGCCCCCATCACTTCACCTAAATCTTGTCTCGTAGCAACAAGCCAGAAGGTACAAGCACAAGAAGGGAGCGCTCTCCAGACTTCAGTCTCAGTCGTTCCCATCTACGTCTTCTCACCAACGCTCTAGACTTCAAGGATCAAATCATCCTGTCAATTCACCAAGCCGAGATCGGTCTCCAGATATGGACTGGTCATTTCTTGATGGCCCATCAGTTACTTCCAGGCGTGGAGGAAGCGGCAATGAAGGACGTTCAACTCCAGACCGGATCTTGCCTTCTTCTAGGTACTCAGATCAATCAAGGACTCGAGAACTGAAGCGTCCCCACACTTCCCCAAGACGCCCAAGGTCTTTTTTGGACGAGCCATGCACCTCTATGTCAGGTTCAGCGAGACATACTGAATCAACTCAGAGTCACAGGGGACAATCATCGAGCCAGAGTGTCCTAAAACCCTCCTTGCCTAACTTGTCGAAGACTATGGATTTGAGGTCACGCCCTCACAGAAATGCAGCTGCTTCTTATGTTGATTCTTCATCTGAGGATGAATCAGAAAAACCACTTAAGAAGAGGAAAGCAGGACGCCCTCCTGGGGTAAAGAATAAACCAAAATGTATGTATAACTTAATCTGGTAAGAGAGGTATAAGTCTAGTGCTCAGTTCCTAATGCTATTTTTTGTCCTCAGGTTTCTTCTGCAAAATATGTAAAAAAGTAGATGAAGGGCCCCTTGTCATCATTCCTGCTTGTGGTCATACTTTTCACAAAACTTGTATGATCGAAGCACTGGAGGCCCACAACGAAGTCTGTTCGCCTATGAAAACTTGTCCAGTACCCTCTTGTAAGAAAAGTTTTAGGGAATACACGCCATTCTTTGGCTAAAGCTATTGTAAGTTTGAACTGTTCCTTTACTGCTAAAGTATTACCGTGTTATCTGGCCTCTTCTGATTCACATTGCTTAAGTCCCACTGCTCTCACGTTTGATTTCAATGTGTGTGTATTTTAGATTGATCTTTGGTTTGTACCTGTGGGTTTTACCCGTGATTACTTTGATTACTGTCAGCATGTCTTTGACGTTTTATGTGCCAGTGGAATTTTTAAAAAACTGTTTTAAATTTTCAAGTAAGATTAGGCATTTTATTTTTTACATGGAAGAGGATGTTCTTTCAAGCCTGAAGATACTTGCATAGTCCTTATTTTGAACCGTGAAGTACAATAAGAGTCATTGTAGGGTCTTCGAAGGTGTGTCTTGTATGTATGCTTTTGAAATGTTATTACATTTAGTGGGCCCCCTCCATCTTCATCCCACTCTTTGCTACCTTAGTTTGATGCATCAGTAGCTTTTTACTTTATATTTTATTTAAATTGTGGACTGACCTGTTTTTATTTAAAATAATGTGTCTACCCATGGAGGACTGTGAGTTGGGGCCAAGGCTCCGACTGGAACAGTAATGTTTGGTAGTCTTGTGCTTTTTGTGTGGTCGGAAACGCCAGTTTCAATGTGACTCGTGTGGGGACAATATGTGTAATTGTATGTTTCTGAACTTTTATTTTTTACTTTGTAAGGTGACTGTCAGAACACCACGTTTTAATTGTGTTCATTTTGTTTTTTTTCTTACAATTGCAGCTTGCAATAAATTTCTTTTCTTCAATGTCATCATGTTTATTTTCAACCTGTCCATCATCACCAAGGACGTGTATATTTTTACATAACCACTTCAGGCTAAATAATACTTCTGTGGTAGGGCAGAATCAAAGCAACTTAAACATAAGGATGTCATAGGAAAAACTTCCTCTGCAGGATTCTACACAACCAAGCATAGAATCAATCAAACAAATTGTAGGTACCATATAATTTATTTTTACATCTCTAACTGTAAAAGATTTGTATTATGATAACTGAATTTTTTCATAATTTTTATTTGCAAAAGTCTGTAGAAAAGTAGATGAAAGGGCCCCTTATGATTCGGCACTTCTTTGGCTGAAGCTATTGTAAGTTGTAACTGTCCTTTACTACTAAGAATGAATATACCGTGTTATCTGGCCTCGTCTGAGTCACATTGCTTAAGTCCCACTGCTCTCACTTGGGTTACAAGAGGACTTCTTCTTGTACTGGTCGTCTCGCAATGAAAATGGTCAAACTGAACCTGAAGTCTAATGATCACACCTGTTAGCACACCCAACAACTTCAAATTGTCTTTGGAAAAGAAGTGTTCTAAAGAACGAGGGAAGGCTAGTAGGGGGTAACTGGAAGATTAAAGAGATTTCAATAATAATTTTATTGCTACAAAAAGATTTTGGCTTTTGGCGCTGTAGACTATTTTATTGTAAGGAATTGTGCACACTTGGCATCGCAGGAAACATTTAAATCAGTTTATCTCATACAGCTAGGTATACCAAGGACAATCACAGTATAGTCATAGTAATAAATAATATACAACAACTTAAGAAGTTAAATTACTAGCAACTTAAAGTACACATTTCACAGACATGGCTGAAAATCATGTACATCTGTGGTTGGTGATTAGAGAAATTGTGTAGCAGCTGTATGATATGTGACAAAGAGCAAACAGACAGTTGTTGTTAGTACAATGAGATTTATATAGACTCTTCTTGTTTTACCATAATGATGTGCTAACGATAAAATAAAATGGCATTAAAATTAAGGTGCAATAGGTTGACAGTTCTTGACACAAGACAACAACATAACTACAAATGTAGAAGAGTAAATGATTCATTTGAAAGTGAAGAGGAGTAACAAAACACAGGTGGGTAAGTCTATTATGAATCAGTGTACATTTCAAATGTCAAATTGACAGAAGGCTTATGCATCTCATTAGTTTATTCAGGTACCCACCAGCATTTGCCAATTCAATTCTCATGACAGTGGTGCAACATGAGAACTATGTATAAAAATAGTGACGTACTTGATATTTGCAAAATTGAAACTTTTTTTGAGCCACAGCTGTGAACATACATATAAGAAATTTTACTTCCAGTGTAAAGAACTATTATTCCTTCCTATCTATGCAAAACCTTCATTCAGTTTAAAAACTATTTTCATATGTCCTGGTTCAAGCAGGTTATATTGGTAGTGGACACATCTTCCCATTTTCTTCTTGATGTTACTGCGGAATGTATCAGAACCTGTCAAAAGATCAAGTTTCAGAGATCTGCCTGAATAACACTGGAACAGAATAAAGCAAAATTCTGTTAGTTTCATAATTGTTGCCAGACTGCATTGACGAAACATATATGCAAGACAGACTTGATGTTCTGTGTGCACATTATCTTTCAGATACATTTTAATACTAAAACCAGAATTGTGTACAAATTAAATGCAAGATGTTGCAAATAGAAACTACTTAAGCAGACTTTAGTCTCAATTGATATCAAATCATGAAAATCTTCACCATCAAGCATGTCATAAATATTCAATCACTGTCAGTCAACTGACTGGTCTGGATGAAATCTTCTGATGTGTTGATGCAGATGGGTATTGAACCTCTTAAGAAGTTTGACATACTGGGCATCATGGCCTTGATCTACTTTATGGTTGAAATGGCGGTATTGTGCATCAACTTGGCGACACAACATTATGAATCCGCCGGATGTTTGGACATAATGTGATCTTGGCAGCGGAAAACTTTGTTCCGGCTGAAGGCTGCTTACACTTGGACACACTATAATTCTGTCTCGCAGAGCACGCCTTACTGCTGCTACAACTTGCAGGTTGTGCTCTTCCTCAGTTTGTACTTTTTGCTCTGTTGTCTGCTTGCCATCGTTTCCATCACTGCAAGCCGGGTACAAGACTTCCATCGGGTGGCATCTTCTAGAAACAAGAGTATAGCTTCTATAATGTTATAAACTATTCAGTAGCGTCTAGGTCGTACGATATTCGAGTATATATATGTGATGAAGTCGAAGGTGGATTTCTTCTGAGCTGAAATGAAAGAGAGTTCAGAGAGCAGGAAAAGTAATAGCGCGCAATGTCTAACATATTTTAACAATATCAATAGAAGGTATAGGACGAAGTTAGTAGAGAAGCGCTAATAGCTATGCACTCAACTAGTGATAAGGCGTCAGTGAACATATTAATGCAAATCAATGCGCCACAACGACATCCTCTCGAAGGTCTCCCAACTGGTCGACCAAAATGTTCGCTAGCAGGTTGACCACAGAGATGTGACCTAGATGAGAGCGCGCGTCGAGCCGTACGTGAGTGAGCGCGGGGCTAGTAAGGGAAAGGATGGTCACCATAAAATTCCACAGTTTCTAGCAGACGCTCTAAATAAAAAATAAAGAAGTAAAAACGAAGTCTCTGTGGAATCAAAGTCATTTGTAGAATTGTAAAGTTAAGGCTCAAGTGTGGCGCTCGAGTGACATGTAGGGGTGTCTTTGAGTTCATCACGTGCTGTATTGAGGGTGTACTTACATATTAGTGTATGGAAGTCGGCAGTAGATCGAAGAAATAGTGTGGATTTGCTAGCGCTCACCACGAGGTTATGGTCCACAGAGTAGGCGCTCTGTCAGAGGGGTATCCGATTAGTCATGTGGAGAGACACGAACAGATTCGTGTCCAGCCAGCACCCTGATAGATGACTGGTGGCGTCACATCCCAAACCTGCAGGCCAAACTGAATGTTCATGAATGATATAATCAGTTGACATGCATTAAAATGGGTAGGGCATTAATTGCATGAGGAATCTAGCACATTTTAGGAGCTAGCGATGCTGCCCTTGATGCTATAGAGTAGATACATGTAATAGCCGCAGCGATCACTCAATATGCAGGCGAGAAAGAAACTAGAGGGTGGCAGTACGGGCGACTGTACAGCATACAGTATTGATGCCAAACGTTGGGTTATTACCATCATAGGGTTCCTGAGGCACATGGTCTAAAACGGTTTTATCAGTTAGACCAGGAGATCCCTGCACAGCTTAATTTTCCTGCCTCGGTGAAGTCGTGAGAGTTCCTGCTCGCATATGCAAGATGGAAGTCAGATTAGTACCTCGTCAGTTTTTTATGTGAGTGGATCATCGCCGCATGTGCTCGTTCTGGATAGAAATACAAAGAAGGGCAACGCTTCATCAACGATAAAACTCCAAAGCTCTGTGGTCTGTGCAAAGACCTGATGGAGCACACTCTCCTTTAACAAACCTGATAACATGACGACAAATGGAGTAAAATAGTTTATAAATTGTCCTATGAACTACAGAATTTAAAGAGCAGCATAACAATAGAAGATTGAGCTGCAGCAACGCATCGTCGACAGCGTAACGAAGTAATTAAGCTGTGGCTTCTGCGACAAACTAGCATCATCGCTCTCAGGCGAGCATTGTACTCGGCCTGCATGTAGGCTGGAGTATATATCTCATGGCAGGAGAGACGTTTCTGCGTAAAGCACACCTGACAGTCCGCTGATACGCCAGACAAAAACTTCAGATGTCTGTCGACTTTGATCATGGACTTTACGGTCGAGACACCTACCTCATCAAGCTCATAACAGTCTGTGAACACGTCAACATCTGTCGATCCATCTTCAGATGATGGCGCACACGGTATACATCAGAGAGCGAAAAAGAAAATTTAAAACTAGCAGATGAGAGTAGATGACAGTGTCAGGAGGAACAGACAACGCAAATCCCGACTGTAGAGCGATATAACATAATATGATAAGGCAGGAGTTAAGGTGACGCACTCTACCCACCCCTGGTCGTCGCCGCGTTAGTAAGTTTGCTCCATCCGAGCTCAGAGCCACGAAATGCCGGAACGACGCTGAGCTGACAAGTGTGGGCTAACGAGCGAAACACTGTAATAGAGGCCGTGCTGTGCAGGTGGTGAGAGACCTCATCATGCGGAAACATAGACATT